>PUQB01000264.1:87500-268375 GCA_003024785.1 Selaginella tamariscina
GTGTGCCTTCTCACATCAATATAGAAAATTATATAAATAGCCACAAAATGTATATTCACACACACGGAAGAGATTATATATGGAAAACGTTCAGTCTCAATGATACATGATGTTAAATCAATCAATGGTTGTAAAAGAAATTCGCATAACAAGGTATAACAAGTTAATATATTTATGAAATTGCAAAGGTACACACAAAGACATAATAGAAAAAAGATTATCTAAGCTGTGTGTTGTTTGTATTTGTATGTGCTAGCGTTGAATTGGCTTTTTCATCAACGTTATTAGTCGAGTGTTCAAACATATATTTTCTTACATTATTTAGTTTTATACATAGTTAATTTGAACCTAATAAATGGTTTTGTTTATATAGTTCATTACATAATTAGGGTATTTAATATATATGTGATTTTTATGTATACTTTATTACCTAACTTAGAGTATTTAACATTGTAAGGATCAAACATGCGTTAATTGTGTTTTGCACAAAACCGAATGGGTAAGAATGAGTAGAGTGACTTATACTTATCACAAGCAATGGGAAATATATAATAAACTTAATCAAAGAATTATATAACAAGGACCAGACACATTTACTGCTATTCTTTATTTAATTGAGAATGATCTTTAACATTTAGATTATGTTTTATATCAGGAAGTAAAAGAAGATTAAGATGATCTCTTTATAAATGAAAATCGTGTAAAAAAAAAAATAATAAGTAAAACATAAAAAAGTTAGTTTTTAAGAGTAATTAGTAAATGACATGCCTAATAATAAAGATTTTCACAAAAAATCTTAATGAGAACAATCATCATAAAAATATTAGACATAACATGGGTCGTATTGCAGAAGCAACTCAAAAATTTCATTTTAAAAATGTTTATTATTTTATTAAAGTTTTAATATTAGATTTGATAAGGAAAATGAAGCATTTTGCATCTCAAAAAACAATCAATTATTAAAGAGTATGTTTGAGTGATTATGTCATTATTCTGACTTAGTGGGTTAACTATATGAGTAAAGATTGTGAAATATGTGGGTAAAAAAACTAAAGTATAATTGGATCGTAACCAGTGACCTTCTTATAAATACCAAATTGGCCCTTTGCTAGTTAGCATAAAAAGATAAAAAAAGATTGTACATATTATAAATGTTAAGTTTGAATAAAAAATGTGTATGCTATTATTTTAATATAATTAAAAATACTCAACGATGTAATTTATACATGTGAATAATAAAACATATGGTTTTAATATATGATTTCTAATTACTATTTTTATAAGACATACAATCATAGACTTTATTGATTATATTCCTCTTAAGAGCATATTACAACTTAGAATTTTTATCAAAAGTATTTAATGAGAGGATTAAATTATTAATAGAATCAAGATGCATAAAAAGAAAAAACATTATTAAATGTTGAGTTGTTTTAAGAAATTTTAGAGTGTAAAATGACATAAATATTAAGCTTTTGTTAGTTTGGATTAAGAATATTTACTTTATAATGTCCTAATTATTAAAGAAATACTATTATAGTTTTGAATAATATAAACTATATAGTTTTTTCAAAAACCTATAATGTTTAACAAATTTTAATTCTCATTCATAATTGATGTGAGGGGATTATAAATTTATTATGTATTTAAATAGGAGGGCTTTAACTTTAAAATAAGTTTTAATTGAGATCTTCTTGATTTTTCTTTGTTGTTATTATTGAACAAATTTGAAAACTTTTATAATTAAAGTGGAAATTAATTATACTCTTTCATTTAAGCACTGTAACATGCTATTTTCTAAATAGTTTAAACTCAGAATTTTATGTCTGATTTTTATTATTAATCATTTTGCCCAATGTGAGTTATTAAAACTGTTTAATGGAAGCAAGTTTAGTTGTAAGCGTTATAATTAAGAAATGATTAAGATCGGGCCTTTTTGGAAATATTTTATCATTTTAAATTTTTTATAAAACCCAAAAGTAGTACAAAATGGATGATTGAGAATACGGTTTGGTCTAAATCTTAATTGCTAAAATAAAAACATCAGTAGGATTTAAATAAGTTCATTAACATTCATGGAAAGTTGTGCCTTCTCTTAACTCATTTATTGTTACGGATATGTGTTCTTTTGTTTAATGAAACATATGACTTTTTTTAATGGTTTTTCATTTTGCATATTTGATTTATTATTTCAAATTATCATTATTGATATAATACATGCTCAAGCTTTAAATCAATACAATAAGATAAATAAAGAAATTTTTAGTAGCATTATAACCTTTGAGAAGGAAGAGCTGGTTCAACATATTAAAATTTTGTGCCCTAACCCGAATATGCCCTAACCCTCACCAAGGAAACATGTCTTGCACAGACCAAATAAGTAAAATTTTTCTACTCGTTTTCATAATGTTCATTTTTTTGTTTTGGATATTGATAAACAAATGAGCATTATGTTTCTCAATGATATACTTCTTATGTGTTAGTAAGACTTGTAGCTATTGATTTTTAAGTAAGTCAAACTTGTAAATTACAATAATATTATGTAAGTTTTGGAGTGGTCTTAAGCAAGTTAAATTATTATCATAAATTACAACAATATTATACTACTTTTAGAGTGGTCTCAAGATGGTTACCTTGTCAAAAAAAAAGTGAATGTTGTGATTAAGAGTCTAAGACAATACATTGTAATATTATTTTGGATGAAGATGAGATAAAATACTATATTGATAAAAAATAAAATATTTATTTGTTAAATAGAAATTATGATTTTGTGCTAAGCTAAGCTATGTTATAAATATTATAGAAAGTAAAATATCACTAGCATATATGGGGACACATATTTATAAATTTAACATTATGAAGGAATTTTTATTTTTAAAAGACTTTGATAGTATATATAAATTTGATCATGATTTTGTATAATTCATCCATTTCTATATAATAGAACTTTGTTGGTGGTTTAAGGTAAGAGTTTGTTTTGTATTAAGCTAGGGTTTTCACAATTCCATTTGTGAGCTCTCACCATTTTGTTTAAGGACATAGATTTCAACTTTATAACTAGGTTTGCACATCTTTCAATCTCTATTTTTTTTAGTAGTAGTGTATCATGTGTAATTCTCAACATACTTTAGTGGCATATCCATAAATATTAGTGGACAATAATAAAGAAATTCAAATAAGTCTTTTCAACATAACTAATTACATTTTCGAAGAAGCACTTAAACATGAAGGATTTTCTCTCTATGTCTCTCTCCACACATGCACAATTGTTTATACATATGTTTGTCATCTCACTGTATATGAATATGCATCATTATATATGTATATATATATATATATATAATATCTATAATGTGCATTTTATTTATGGAACAAATTATTATCCTTAGGAACATTGTAATTCTTTATGTTAAAAAAGTTTCTTTAATCATTAAACACAATCACCTAGCATGACTTTAGCTCAACCCATTATAAACCTAGTACCTTCTTATTCAAAATGGTCAAGACCTTGTACATGAATGCCTCTTATTTCTTCTATGACTTATACTATAACTTGATGCTCATTCTTGAACTTCATGAAAAACTTGTTATATGCTCCTCTTCAAGAATGTGTCCATTCTTTAAGGTGAGGTGAGTTGATGAGTTAACGACTTGAGTTCATGATGAACTCATAGTGATTTTAGTTGAGTTTGCCATGAACACCTTCAACTTCATTAGGTTTGTCACAAACTCAGTAGGGTTTATTATCAATCAACTAGTCATTTTTCACTTAATGACTCATTGACTTACTGAAAAAAAGGTTAACCAATAATTAATTTTTTATAAATAAAAAATAAAACAACATGAAATAGTAGTTAAGTTAGAACCTATTAGGTAAATGAATAACAAGACTCATGTCTCCTTTTTTATTAACCTCTTTAACCTTCTTGACCTTCTTCTTGATTTTGTCATCAAGACATTTCTCCAAAGCATCAACTTTAAACGTGTAAAATGCATATATTTTATAATGTTAAGCCTTGCAACAAACCCTCACATTAATACATATATGACACAATTAAAACTTGTGAACTTTGATAATGATGTTATAAAGTTGCATAGAAGTCTTTCTTATCTACCCTCAAAAGAATGCAATGGGTTAAGTCATGTTTGAACTTGTCATTTGATTAGTGCCTTATTATGCATTTCCACAAGTCTTTCTTATGTTATTAATATATAAACATAAGAACATCTTTTGTGAAAGAAAAAATCATTGAATATCTTTGATGCCCTCCTCAAACTCTCAATTGACTTCAACCCAATACTTGTCCCATTGGTTTCCTCAACGTTGAGTATGCCTGCAATATAAAGGGCATGTTTTAAATTCCCTAAATATTTTATCCCTTGGTATACTTAGCAATTATAAAAAAATTTACTACCCTTTATGTATATTTAACAATTAAAAAATATAAAGTTTATCACCCCTAAAAGGTATATTACCCTCGACTTTTCCCTCTTCCTCTTTCTCTACCTCTTCCTCTACCCCTTCCACGTTTATTGTTTCGTCCATCTATAAAAAGTACAAATGTTTATAGCATAAAGATATTAGAAGGAATATACCTATAGCTCTTTCTATTTGAAAGCTGCCACAAAATTGTGAACCTGTTGTGCATCATTCTCATCTAGCATGTACTCTCCCATATTAGGTTGCAAAGCCAAGTTCACCACTGAGATGATGTTCTCTAGTAGCACTACTTTATGATCAGGCAAGTCATAAGTCCAATTCCCTGTCTCCACATTTTTCTGATACCAATGCAAGTTGAAACAAACTAGATAACTTGGCCGATCACAAAGATCCACTACTCACGAGTCTCCTCCATGAACTTCCTGATTTCTTGGACATCTTTAGAACTCGTCCAATATACCATATACATTCCCCATCCTCCTCAAAAATCACTGCAACATTGTTCCAAAAGACACCGTTGTTTGTGTTCTCACTCTTCTAAAGTACTAGTATCATAAACTCCTGCTTTCACCTTTGTTAATCTATCCTTTGATAGAAAGGGATCACCATTTAAATGTGAAACTAGAGTGCTCTTAGCAATTTTCTTCCCCTCTGTTTCCACATAAAAGGTGTTTCTTTCTGTTTTGATCCTTCTTCATCATCTAGCATCATGTAAAACATATGTCGAAGTTGGAGTGTGGAAGCAAGATTTTCATCCATCACCTCTCTACTGGCCTCTGTGCTTGAGCACTCTATTGCTACAGGCTCAACCTCCTCTCTGGCGCATCTACTTCATCTCCACCAGTTCTTTGTAATGAATCATTGAAGCTTGCTTTGCGAAAGTCCTCGAACTCCCATGGATGATTCCACCAAGTTTGAGTAGTTGAAACACCAACTTGGAGTAACATTTGTTGAGCATCCAACATTCCTTGCCTAAGAATAGACACGAGTTCAACTTCCGTTTGTAAACCAAAGAAGTCTCCCAGGTCAGCAAGCTTTTCCCCATCTCTATACTCTAGTTGAGCCCAAACACTCTGTTTTTGTGAGTAGATGGGAACTTAAGATTTCCCATTGTTTTAAACTCATCGAGCCTATTCATGCACCCTGCTGCATCAAGAAGATCAACTCCATCATAAGTCCGTTCATTACGTACCATCCCACCAACTTTGCTAAAGAAGTTCTCGCAACAATCTGAACCTGTTAGCTCCAAAGGAATTTCCAGGTAGCTTATCACGAAAAAACTTGATCAACAACACAATGTAATGGCAACTCATTTGCACATCTAGAAAGGTCTCTTGCTGATAAAGTTTTCTTTCAGGTTGTATATCTCATGATATAACCTATAAAGTAAAAAGGGATGAAACGAACTTGAAACAATATGAAATATAAAAAATACCTGAAAAAAAACTCACTGTACTTGCTGCTTTAACTCGATTAGCTAGTGACTTGTGCGGTGATAGAAAAATGTCAATGTAGAGAGCCACTACTCCAAGATAAGATGTGTTTGTTCTCGTCGACAATCATCACGATTTTGAACCTGCCTTAAACACTCTTGAACTTTTCGAGAAGATAGTCGTTGTGCAGCTGCCCAGTTTTGCTGTCTTTGCGCTCAACGTCTCCTACTTGCAAACAATGCTGATCTTTATTAAATTTCTCAACAACCAAGCTGATGTGGTTGATTGTCACGAGATGGTCTCCAAGAGCAAGTCGCTTACTGATGAATCTTCTTTCCATTGTGTGGATAATCTTGGTCATGCAAACCATCCACCCATCCATTGTCAGCAAAGAAGCTGTGAATATCCAACCATCAAAGTCAACTCGAAATGGTGAAGCCTTTGGTTTGCTATAAGCTTCAAACATGATCTTCCTACGTCGAGCATCTCCATCGCTAGCATGTCCCACCACAGGTCCTAAAATTGATTATAAATGTTGCTCCCAAAGCTTTTGAATTTGTATCCATTGCTCTTGTACCTGGACATGAGTAAAACGGTTACAAGTGAGCTATACCATGAGCACAAGTCGAGGGAGAGTGTCCAAGTGGGTTGACAATGATGACTCTTGCATAATCTGCCAACTGACAACTTTGAAAGCATTGGTGATGTTCTGGAAACCTTCTTCACCACTCCCAACTTCAACTTTGAAATTTGATTGGCAAACATGTCTTCGAGTGGCCCACAAAATCCAAGAATGGTGTCTTGATTGGGGACCCACGAGCACAAAGTTTCATCTTCAGCCAACATGACTGGCACTAAGCCTCCAACATTGTCTCTATTGCAATAGAACTTATATACTTGTGCAAGTTGTGTGAAGGTCTGCTTATCAATACCAATGACATACGTAAGCTAGTCCTCATTGCTCGCTTTGTTGTTGAAAGAGATGGTCAGAAAATTTAAGTTAAGAAAGTTATGCATTCTTGTTTCACCAAAAATCTGAACAGCCTCAAACAAGTTTTTCATAATGTACTCCATCGTTGACCACCTCTAGGACGTTAATATTTCTCACAACATCTGTTAGAAAGTCCCACAATGCTGGTAGTCCTTGAAACTTTCCATGATCATGCATGAATGATATTCCTGGCAAAACTTCCTCACATCCCTTCGTGCCAAGCTCTCAATGATGCATCATGTAAAGTCTTGGAAGTTGAAGACAAAAGTCACCCGTAGTTTTTTATTGATGGCAATCTCTGCACAACATTGAACCATACTTTGCATGCATAACCACTTCTTGACTTGTTAAAAAGTCAATTCTTCTACCTGGTGCTGGTGTTCCTTGACAATTACTACAGTGTGAGGCTCGTGATACCATTGAAATTGTTTTGATTGATCATTTAAAAAACACTTAACGTTGACTGTATTGCCACCATACATGTAGCTTTGTTACCAATATCCTCAACATAACTTTTGTAATGAATGTGAAACAATTCCAACTACACACGCAAACACGTGTAGAGAGACACACATATAATGTATAAAGTCAATCATATATTATATATTTTATATATCTTAATGTATGTATATCTAAAATAATATATAATGTTGCTACATATTTTATATACTTTTTAATCAAAAGGCTTTTAATGATTAATTTCTATACTTTTAAATTTATTATTAAATAATATAAAACTAAAAAGGCATGTTGTACATTTCTAGTGTATAAAATATTGTAAAATACATCCATTTTGTAAGATCATGTTTAAGAATTCTATTATCATATATTTAACTTCAAATAATCTAAAATTGAATATAAGAGACTTTTTTATTCATACATCATACATGAATTCATAGTTTAAACAAAATGGTAAAAGAAGAGACAAGCTTCTTTTTTACTATAGAAATAGGACTAAATATTTTAAATAGCTAGTGTATAAAAACATAAGAACTACAATCCATTAATTATAGTTCACTTATCATTCTCATTGGCCTCAGTATGAATCGCACTTCCTATGATACACATCAAGAGTAATATATTAGAACTCAATTTATAAATTAATTTATATGTACTTAAACTCAATTTATAACTTAAAATTTCATACTTGCACAAAGAGGAAAGTAGTCACTAAGTCCACGTTGATTTCCTTGTAGGCCAACAGTAACAAGTTTAATGGGACGACCACCTAAACTTGAATCAAGATGGCACTTCCTTTTTTATTAGCATCCTCCTCTTTTTTCACAACTAAGTCACATGAGACCTACTCATAAGATGCTCTCACCTACCAAAAGAAAATGAATATTATTTATAATTATCAAAAATAAAATATAAAAACTCGCATGTTAAAGGAAATAAACGAATAAGAGTGTTATCTACTGCACATCGAATTGTATATCCCCAAGTTTAGAGAAGTTGTTGTTATCCCATAGTGTAAACTTGCATTAGACCTCTTCAGAAAGCTAGTCCACAACTTTTCATATTTATAGCAACAGCTCAATTAATTTCATGTGAATATGCATAAGTTTCCTCGTTAGTCCCACTAGAAGTTGCGATGGGCTTGACCTTGCGTTGTCAAGGCATTTTGAATGCATGCGAGACTTCAAATGAGAGCTCAAAAAATTCTTAAGCATGTCTTAAGTGTTCTTGACTCATTTGACCCCAAAAGCTTCTTGCATTCTACACACCATATGTAAATCCTGCATTTCCCACCCACATCTTTGCTGGCTGGCTCACATCTATCCATGTTGTCTTGAGCCTAGAGCTTGCGCTTAGCACCTTCACCATTTGTATCCATCGTTTCCCTTGGTAGCTTGTTGCCTTGCTCTTCATTCTCGGCCATTGGTTCACATATAACTACTCCTCAACCTTTATAAAGTAAAAAATTAAATTCTAATATATCAACAAGAAAAAATAACAAAAATACTTATAAGTTTCAGAATTTCAATTCATATTCCTTGTCCATTGTATCTTCATTTGCTGTAGTTGTTGCCACTCCAGGATTGACCTCCATTCCAACACCAACCTGAATTACTTCCTTGATGCACACATCTAACCCTTGGAATTGCCATTTTGCCTCTTGTTTCTTTAATCTTATGCCTTCTTCAACATCTATAAATAGCCACTGGCTTGGAAGGATGTCTTCAAGATCATCCTCAATCTCTTTTTTCAGAGCTTCAAAAGCCAAACTTGGTCTCACCTTCAACATTCTTAACTTCCTTTGGTTTCCATTCTTAACAATATAACAATATAGCTCTTACTTGCCATAGATAGCCTCTTACAATGAATGGGGTTACTATTGAGAGATTTAATCTTGAGACAAGACTTACCCATGTTGAGATTTGAGTAAGAGACTACCAAAGGTAGCTATAAGAAGAGAGAGCTACCACCAAGAGAAAGAGCTAACCATAAATTGAATTAGGGACACAAACTTTATATTGCCTATTGGCTTGTTGTGATGGCTGTTGAATACCAAGTTATTATATTAATTGTTAATTCATACTGTTGATCCTAGTACCTCTCAAAACTCATTTTGCACACCCCTTAGTATACCGTATTATTTTTTAATCATATTGTAGTGGGTAGGGTAGGTACACACATATAACTAGTAAGTTTACATACCCTTTGGGTGCACTACCTATGTTAGGGCTAATATAAAGAATGGCCACCTGGGAGCACATGTCAATATTTACATAAGGGGACTCTTGAAATTTATAATTTAATAAAATTTAAAAGTTATTATCTTGTTTTTACGTATCCCATTGTCTTGAACTTCTTAATAAGGTTCTCGTTAGGCTTGTTAATCTTATTTAATGCCTTGTACACTTTAATTTAATATGAAAGAATCTTATCAAAGGCAAATTCTATCTTAATTGCAAATCATTAAGCATTTTACTAACAATCCCTTCAGACTCTTGATTTTGTCCTTAAAGATTGTCTTGTTGCGCATGCCTTTCTTTCCTTAAGACATTTTCAAAGGCATGTGCATTTCTCACCCTTATGAAGTGTTTTTGGAGTTTCATCTCCAGATTGTTAATTGTGTTATCCTTGTGCATTTCTAGATAAGATTCTAACACATCAATAATGTCCTTCATTTCCTACTCACTTGAAATTCCAAAGAAATTCTATAAAATAAAAAACATTTTGAAACAAATGATAAAAAAAGGATGTTCTAACCTTAAATTTAATTGGAATAGGGTTCTTAAACTCCATTTAGAACAAGAAAAGCTTCTCTCATGCTTCTTCTCTTTTATATGATAAAATGAATATATTAAGAATTATTAAAAACATTGAACAAGAATATACATTAAATGGATTAATAGAAGTACATAAAAAAAACTAGAATAACTATGAAATCAGAAAAAGACCAAGAGATATGAAAAAAAATAAAGATTTGTGAGACATCCATTTAAACTTATTAAATAGAATGAAAAGTTGAAATATCATATCCACAAATCAAGCTTCAAAGAAAAATGTCATATCTACAAATTAAGTTTCAAAAATAAACGTTTATGAGGAAAAATTAAAATTTGAATCATTCAACAAATGTTCACTTTATGGTTTAGATTTGATTTTTAAAATTGATTTGTCACATTTTTAACATTTAATAATGAACAATATTAAATATATTTTTCTTGTTTAAAATAAAAAACATTTAAACATTTAAATTTTTTTTAAAAAAAAAGACATAGTCAACTAAACAAGACTAAAGACATGTCCATAGTGCTTATTTTGCACTTTTAAGATTAATAAAGTCAATTAATTATGATTATGTTAAATGACAACTAAGACTTAAGCTTAATTAACACTAAATTATATCAAATACATTTAAGATAACAAAAATGCATCTTTAAAAAAGTACTGGATAGGCAATCGAGCCATAATAAAACCATAACACCAAGCTTATCCATGAGTGTCTTGAATATACCTTCAATTGCAACACGAAAGACGGTTCTACCTTTAAAATCTTCTTCAAGTATTCCATCTCTGGCATGTGCACCTAGCTTCCAAAAGATTAAATTTACCAAGTGAATGTTCAAGAACTATCCTTCCCGACGTATTTTTCTCATTGATGATAGTGGGTGCTTGACCACCTAGCTTAATCATCACATCCTTCACAATGTTAAGCCGACAAGAAGTAGCAGCTGCATGAAGCACTATGTCACCTTCACCATCCTTCTCACATATCACACGCTTTGTGTCAATTGCCAAGCTTGCCAAGCAATACTACGAGAACATCTTCTTCCCCTTGTAGACAGCTTCTTGAAGAACATTATTGTTGTATTTGTTTTTGTGCTGGATCTCAATTTTAGAACCTTGATCTCCTAGTCTCTCTAAGAGAAACTCCACAATGCTAACACTACGGTTTCTAGCAGCTGTATGAAGGATTGTGTCATCATGAATGTCATTATCTCCTTGAAAACTTCTATATCCCCACCGTCAGCAGCCCAATGAAGAACTGTTCTACCAATGTTATCTGTTCAAAGAATATCATCTTTGGTTCGAGCACCCAATTTAGAGAGGATAATCTCGATAGCCTTCAAATTACCAATCTTGGCAGCATGATGTAGAACTGTCATGTTTGGATTGTTCTCTCTGAAAATCACATTCTTTAGTGATTTTCTACTCCAGAAAGTCAAGTAACACCATAAGCATGTCCACATATTTCCTCAAAACAGTAGTATGGAGCGCTGTGCAGTCAAGTCGATCTGGTTGAAAAAATTCCCTCTTTTGCGGTACACCTGCTATCACCTCCAAGCTGTTAAAACTAAGCTGAAATACACACAACCTGGGCAGGTAAGCACCTGACACTGGTGTGGGAGGTCCTGGGTTCAATTCCCGGCCTGTCCAGATCCGTTTTCCAATACAAGCAAGCTTAAATTGCCATCCTTACTGGCACGGTGCAATGCAAACTCGTCCTTAGTAAGGTCCATCCTTACTGGCACGGTGCACTGCAAACTCGTCCTTAGTAAGGTCCAGCACCTCACCGTTCGAGCTACAGCAGTCATCCCATCAAATTGCATCTGTGAATTAGTCTTATTGTTAGCTTAATAAAAAAAGCACAATGTATATAAAACACGATGAAATGTTGTTAAGACTAAATAATGAGCAATTATATTATGCATATTCTAGATTTTTATGTGATTAATAATATGAGGAATGGGAGAATGTACCAAAACATTCAATGATTATATATGTGCGTGTTGATTGTGTGAACATGAATTCTATTTTTTTTTTTAAAATGGTTATATTGTCAGCTTGGAATATTAACTTAATATAATATAAAAAGTTATTATAAATTCAGTAACAATTAAACACAAAATCCTCCAGAGCAATTGTGTAACTTTAGTATTAATAAATTTATAATCAATATTTAATTCTAAAGATGGATATGGTAGATTCACTTAATAATCTATCTCTGGTTTAACTCTTTTCCCCAGGATATATTATCATTACATGAATATTCTGACATTATAAGATCTTAGGTATTAACAAAATGCCTAAACAAAGCTAAAACAATAATAACACGACTCATCAACAAATCTCCACTTCAAAAGTGTACCACTTATTTTATAATTTATATTATAACTAATATAAAAATTATTAGTTAGAGTTAATTTATATTGCAGCTAATAAATTTTGTTTGATCTTACGTGGGAAATAGCTTTCAAAGGCCAATCTTTATTTTGGCTAGTTCCTTTATCTTTATTTCATTTTTTTAAGCTATATGATTTATTTGCTTGTACGTCTTCTCTCTCTCGCTCTCTATGTGTGTGTGTGTGTGTGTGTGTGCGCGCGCGCGCGTCGTGTGTTGGGAGTCGCCTTTTAACACGATTAAGAATTACTTTTTACTAAAATTTTTTAACGGGAATTTTAATTTTTCCTTTAAATGGCTGTTTTGAGATTGAAATATTTAGTTAAACAAAAAGCTTAGTTAAATTTAAATAATATTATAATATATATATATATAATTTATTTAGTTAGTTATTTTTCGTGTACACTTTATCAAAATCAACACTTTAATTTTAAAGATGGATATAGTACACTCACTTGATTAACTCATGTATGGTTTCCCAGTAATGTTATCATTGTCACATGTATTCTTAACATTATATACAATTATAAAATCTTAGGTATACCTAAACACAAAGCTCTACTGTATATGTTTACACACACACGCACATATATATATATGGTATTGCTTGTAGTTTATCTACACCTATTTATGACAAAATCATAATATATACAATCTATTTATCTATCTATATCTTTATATGCACGATTAGACACAATCAGGTCGTGCGGTCGGATATACACACATAACAGGAGAAGATGTATACCGAGAGAGGCACGGTTTTTAAACCGCTTGGTAAATATATATTTAATGACAACCACACATGCACAGACATATATATATATATATATATATATATATGTTTGTACACACACAGCGTGTCCAGCATAAATTTTTGTTATTGATTATATATGGTGTGTAAAGTTAGGACTTCTCTGGTATATTGTCCTTGTGAGTGATCATCCCAGTGTCCACAAGATGAGGGACTTCTGCCGCTAGCCATGGGCCTAATCCCAGACACAGTGCATGTGCAACCCCAAACCTCGACTAATAAAACAAAAACAGTATATATATATATTAATACTGTAATAAAATAAAATAACATTCATAATCATAATCTATTACATAAAAAAGATACCATGTAATAGAGATATATCTTACATATACTAATTTGCACAACCACAAGTGTATATATGTATATGAGCCCTACCAGTTCCTTGCCCAAAGGGGCTTGAAGTGAATCGTCAAACAAATCTTTCCTCCTCTGTACATCTGGGGAAAGAACTCACATTCAATTAAAACATATATATATATACACATACATCAGGCATTATTAAATATACAGTAGTAACTTTAATCAGCTTCTATTTAACTAAAACTATCATTATACACATGAGGGTTAACGTATGTATCTGTGATAGTATATATTACATTAGTAAAAAATTGTGACTCTGCCATAAACACACACACATGCATCCAGGATATCCTTACATTGTGTATGTATAGGCAGTCATTTGTGAAAGCTTTATGAATACAGTAACTAATAAAAGTAAAATAAATGAACGCGCTCTATTTGTATACATATTATACAACGTGCCCACATACATAAAAGACAGAAGTAACAGGTCATAATAAGCCGAGAGAGAGTACCTTTGCTGTTTTACCGTCGAGCTCGGGGAGCTCAATCTCAGGGGCAGTAGCTGGGTAAGTGACGGGAATGTCAAACTGTAAATCGAACTCATACTTGAGGAGGTTGTGGATATACCAGCATTTCCCTTTCCATTTGGTACCGTCTGGGCCCGCGGATATTCTAAACCAGTCATTGTCGTTGGCTTTATTCATCTCCATGTACTTGATTAGTGCCTGAAAACAGATTAACAAATAAATGATACATATATATACATAATACTATATTATCCACATATACGAAAACCCTAAGAACCACAATAATAGAAACTCCGTGTGTGTGAACTCAATGAACAAAACATTCATAAGTGCTCATTTACACACTATAAGAAAAGCCACATGTGTGTGTGTATTTTAAAATATTCTAATATATTCTAATTTATCTATTAACTGTCTCACAAAACCAAAAAGGGATTCTTATATAGCCGTATATGTATGTATATAACTAACGCATATAAATGTATATTTCATGAATAACTTAATTACTATATGAAAATTGGGACCTGGTATTCTTCCTTGAGGCGCTGCTTCCAAAGATCGCCATCGCGAGGGCCTGCTCTCGTCTTCAACAGAGGGATCTTCACAACTGTGTTCTTCGTCCCTGCATCAAATCCCTCCATCGCCAAAACCCCACTTACCCTAATACAAGAACAGAGTAACCTGTTTAAGGGCAATTTAATTAAGGGTACGTTAAGGTCATCGTAAAACTCCAAATCTATTAAAAGATCAGAATATATCTTTATTAAACTTTACATCCTCCCTCAATCCACTCGGTGTATGCTAGTTCACTATATTTTAGATATTTACATGCAATGCCATTGTTCAAAAGTTTATTCCGTGTTTTTATTTACATAAAACAAATATATTTAAATTTTAAATGTTATTCATTTAATTTATCTTTCACATTAGAATAATGGAGAGTATGGTGCTCTTTTTATTAGGTGTTTTAGCTTTGTTTAGGCTTTTTATTAATAGCTAAGATTTTATATTGTATATATTGTTCAGAATATTCATGTAATGATAATATACCCTAGGGAAAAGCATACATGAGAGACAGATAATTAAGTGAATCTACTATATTTAAATTTACTAATACAGAAAGACATTTACGATTTCATGCTATAAATAATATTTAAATTTAATCAAGCTTCTTATCAAACTGTTAATAACTTCTCATATTATATTAAATAGAAGTAAAACTTAATCATGTTAAAAAGGCGAGTGTCGTTTCACACAACACAAACAATACATACTTGCATCACACACATACAAATAATATAGCTTAAAATAAAGCTTAACCTTTAAAAAAAGGAAGATTCAAAGGTAAATTCTAACTTAGGTAACAGTGGCTTTGAAATTTCGATTTGGACATTTCAACAGTGCCTTTGAAGTTCTGTTTGGGACATTCGACGGTACCTTTGAAGTTTAAAATCGAATATAGTAGTTATAAATAAGGTAATTAAACTTATAGAAAACCTCACATTTTGGTGTCAAGTGATAATCAACAGTTGGATATATCACATTCTCATTGCAACAATTTGTCTCTCTCATTGAGTGTTTTGGTACATTCTTCCATTCCTCAAATCACAAGATCAACTTACCATGGCGCTCGACAATTCAGAAGGTAATGTATCCATAATTTAATAACATTTATGTCTAGTCTTAACACTATTTCACCATGTTTTAAACACTGACAAAGAGGGAGTTAAATTTCTTTTGTTAAGACTAATTGACATTTTCATTCTTCAGATGGGGTTGACCTTGAGATGTTGGACCTTGCTAAGGACGAGTTTGCATTGCACCGTGCAAGTAAGGATGGCAATTTAAGCTTGGTGAAGGACTTGCTTGGTGAAGATAAGGTCAAACCGAAAATACTTAAAGAGGACATGGATGGTCACACGGTTCTTCATGTTGCCAGCACTGCCGATGTTCTGAGGTTTCTTTTGAATGAGCTAAGTGATACTGCAAAAGAGGGAATTTGCCAACCAGATCGACGTGGCCGCACAGTGCTCCATACGACTGTTTTGAGGAAAGATGTGGACATGCTTATGGTGTTGGTTGACTTCCTGGAGGATCGACTAGAGGATGTGATTTTCAGGGAGGACAGTCAAAACATGACAGTTCTACATCATGCTGCCGAGATTGGTAATTTGAAGGCTATCGAGATCTTCCTCTCTAAATTGGGCAATCAAGCCAAAGATGAAATTCTTCGAACAGATAAGTTTGGTAGAACAGTTCTTCATCGGGCTGCTGCAGGTGGAGATATAGAAGTTTTCAAGGAGACGGTGTCTAGGCTGAGCTATGACTATGAAATGAGTGAGACAGACATTAATGGTGACACAATCCTTCATACAGCTGCTCAGAAAGGTAGTGTTAGCATTGTGGAGTTTCTCTTAGAGAGACTAGGAGATCAAGGTTCTAAAGATGCTATCCAGAAGAAAAACATTAACCACAGAAATGTTCTTCGTGTAGCTGTCTATGAGGGTGAGAAGGATGTTCTCGGAATATTGCTTGACAAGCTTGGCAACGAAGCAAAGCGTGTGATATGTGAGAAGGATGATGGGGGTGACACAGTGCTTCATGAAGCTGCTATTTTTGGTCAGCTTGACATTGTGGAGGTTGTGATGACTGCTCTAGGTAGTCAAGCACCCAATATCATCAACGAGAAAAATCATTGGGGAGAGACAGTTCTTCACGTGGCCGGTTGTGATAACATTGACATTGTAAATTTAATCTTATGGAAGCTAGGTGGGCATGTCCGAGATGGAATACTCGAAGAAGATTGTATTGGTAGAACATTCCTTAGTGTAGCAGTTGCAAGTGGCAATGTCGGCATATTCAGGACACTCATGGATAAGCTTGGTGGCAGAGCAAAGGAAGGCATTCTTAAAAAAGATACACGAAAAGCGACCCTTCTTATGCAGTTGTACAGGGTGGCAATAGTGACATTTTTAGAATGTTGATGCTGGAATTGGGCACTCAAGCCAAGGATGCAATTCGACATCCAGATGATAAAGGTAATAACCCTCTTCACCTTGCTGTTCGGTTCGGTAGGAGCAACATGTTCAAGGAGATTGTTGAGCTAGGTGGTCACGACCTTTTACATCAATGCAATCGCGTGAATGCAACACCCATACACATAGCTGCTGTTGATGTTTGGGGGAGCGAGGACATATTGAAGAGTTTATTCCAGCTAATGAATATTAAGGTGCAAGAAATGAAAGGTACGTTTACTAAACTACACCATTTTGAAATGACGCTCATAATATTACTTTCCAGATATTCTTGGTAAGGGTCGCACTCTGCACTTGCTTGTGAATTAAGCAACAAAACATTGGTGAGGACTTTACTCAATCAAAATACTGAAGCAACTGTCGAAGTTAAAGATATTATGGCAAGCGATGAGTTGTTCCTAGGTAACACTGCTCTGCATGCAGCTGCAATTGGAGGAGACCTTGATATTGTTAAGCAACTGTTGAATGTCGTTGGTTCATCATGCAACATCAACAAAATTAAAAAATTGGTACGGGCAAACACCTTTGCATTTTGCTGCAGCAGGATATAATTACAAGCTGGTTCAATATTTAATTGAGGAAAAAGGTGCTAATCCAGCTCAAGAGGATAATGCAGGTGTGACACCATTGCATTTTGCTGCTAGAAGCGCATCTCAGCGTGTTTTACAACTCATAAGTGATTCACTGGGGACGGACTACAATATTAACAAGTTAACAGGCTTGGCTGGTCTTAGTCCTTTACACTATGCAGCATGGAATTGCAACAAGGTGCTATTGACTGGTTAGTAGGAGCAGAAGGAATTGATTTGGAAGTAAAAGACAAAGTGGAAAATCTAGCGCCTTGGTATTGGTCAGTTCTAGGCCCAGTGGACTACTACAAGGAATATGTATTGAAAACTTTGCTGATTGCCCATATTAGCAAAGAAAAGAATCCATTTACAGATGACATTCAGAAGTTTTCTTGAGGATCATCCAAATCTTGATGGCAAACTTTTGGATCTTGCATGCTTGGAGACGTTGAAGGAGTCTGTGATGCAAAGGTGATTCTAAGTCCGAGTTTGATTTCATGTGTGGCTGCTTATGGTAATGCTACCACTGCTTCAAAACTTGCAGATGAGTTACAAAAGGTAGACGACATAACATTTGTGCAGGAGTTGTTGCGTCGATCTCGACCATTGGAATTTGCTGCTATGCGTGCCAATGCTGACGAAAGTAGGGTGGGTGTGACAGATAAATTTTTGGCAGTAATGGAAGAAAATAAGGAGTTTCATAAGCAACTAGAGTCCAGTTTCAACAAAGTGTTGCAGAGTGGGGACAAAAAAGGCTTAGAGTTTGCGAGATGCTTGGTGAAGCACATGCGACCGTCTCAGGTTCATGATTTATTACAAGCTGAATTATGCTCTAGAATAACTTTTGGCTACTCTGAGCTAACGAAGACGATGGAGGATAAGCTGAAGAACCTAAGGTTGGTGGATAAGTTAATTGTTCAAAATGTCCAAGATTTGGTGCATGATGTACCTCTAGCTTATTGGATGGCACATCTCCATCAAACTGAGCAAAAGGCAGAAGTACTCCATACATCAACATCAACTGAACAAGAGGGAGTAGAAACAAGATCCAAAAGCATAGGCCATTCAAGTGATTCCACAACCAACATCATAACATTCATTAAGGAGCTTTCGATCCTTAGAATAAAGGATAGCATCAACAACCAGACTAAAGAGGCAAGCAAAGATATGGTGGGGCTAGAGGGCTATCCCAACAATGTGGGCAACCGCACTGGTCGGACAGCTTTACACTGGGCAGTCATCTTTGGTGACAAGGAGATAGTCAAGGAGCTTTGTGGAGACCCAAGGTGTAAGCGGGATGTGGTCGACAGGTTTGGAAAGCTACCGTACTCGTATGCAACATTGAACTTGAGTAAAGATGTTGATATGCTGGACTACCTCAAGTGGGATAAGTACTACGAGAGCCTGCAAAGGGAGCGAGAGATGTACATTGATGCACTCAATGCAATCTTGGTTGGAGCAGCATTGATTGCAACTGTCACATTTTCTGGTGTGTTACAACCCCACTTCAGTATACCTTGAGCAACCGCGACCACCAAAAATCAGATATTAAGTATGTGGCCATCAACAGGGCGGACGTGCAGACATTTTGGGTGTTCAATAGCTTGTCCTTCTTTTTCAGCATGGCAAGTGCTCTGGCTGGGGTCATCGGGGTGTTACCCAATGTTGTGATTTTCGATTTGGCACTGGTTGAGCGTATTAGGACGTTGTTAGTTCGAGCTGCTGCCTTCCTCGTTATCTCCATAACCTTTGTTCTTGCTGCTTTTACATCGGCTGGCTTTGCGGTGTTACCACAGGTGCTCAAGCTACGAGCTAACATGATAGTCACAACACTCCTTGGAGGATCTTTTTGTGTATACATGCTCGGCAAATTTGCCAAGGCTGTTGGTGAGGCTGTTAGCGCTCTCACACCTGACAGTTTAATATGGAGACGTCGTGTGGATCTATTCATTCGTCAGGTTTGGTCTACAATGAGGAATAGTCTGCAGAACACCTCACTGTGGAATAATAAAGTAGAGGACAAGATAGAATCAGTACACTCTGCAGTGGATCAACCTGTCATCAAACCTACCAACAAGCAGCGCAACTCAATCCGCACCCACATTTTGAATTCGGGTGGCTTTGCTCCTTGGTACTTTGATTGGGACGATGGCCTGTGGGATGAACCTTTTGCTCAGAAGGAGAACCGCATCGACATTTCAACGGAATAAATTTTTAATTGCTAAATATAATTGCTATAAATGTAAATGTCTTCTGATCCCGTACAGAGATATTTCAGCATGCTTGGGTTGAAATATTATTCAAATAATGCTATTTACATCTGAAAAATGAGTCCCGACGAAAAAAAGAGGGCTTCCGGGCTTGGACCCGGAATATTCTAAAGAATCTACCAGAATATTCTTAGAATATTCCTAAATATTCTTAGAATTTAGGATTTTGGCTCAGTCGGCAATTAACAACAAAAAATATTTAATCATAGCCATGTTTATACTGTATTATTAAAGTTTTATTTCAACACCAAAGAGTACAATTCAACACTTGTCACTTCTTCTTACGATTGAGCAATGCTGCAATTCGTGAACCACCAGTCCTACTTGACGTCGCTATTGGTTGGGTTGGGATTTCCTCTGGCTGGATGTTCTCTTTAATCCTGTTCATAGCAATTCTCCCGAGCTCAGGGTTCTTCTCAGTCCCAACAATGTTTCTCCCCAGCTCGATAGCTGCAAGCATTGAGGACCCCGTACCACTGCCTATATCCCAGATAAGATCACCTGGCCGGGTGAGTCGTTCTATCACGAGCTGCATCAATCGAGTGCTCTTCGGTTGGTAGTCCATCCTGCATGTGAAGATAATGGTAAATACTTAAATTGTTGAAATGAAATGCCTACCATGGTTCTTGGAACCGCTCAGGATTATCAACAAGAATTGTTGATGACAAACGCAGCGGATTATCGCGCAATCCTCTAGATGCATCTTGGAAGACAAGAAGGAGCAGGATGCTCTCCTGTTAAAACATCAAAAATCATTAATGAACTTCATGAATAAAGAAAAAAGTACCTTCATCTTGTTGCGGTAGCCCCAACCACGCCCTCTGTAGATGTAGTACGTTGCAGCAAGTTGAAGGTCCACCACACTTGCAGCTCGGACAACTTGATCCCAGGTGTTTGCTGCAGCAAACACAACCAACCAACCATTTGCAGCCATATGCATACCTGCAAACTGGAGTGCTTCATCGAACTTCACTGGATCAAGGTAGAGGTATGGCGTATCACTCGTTGTATTTCCTGGCAAGGTCCCATTTGGAAGGTCGAAGATCACCAAGTTGAAACCATATTCTCCCGCAATATGCTGGTAGCGAGTCTGGCTGTCAGCTGTATGGTACCTGGCCACCTGTGTCTGAACTTTTCTATAAGGAACCAGTCTAGCGTCAGGAACCTCCTCTTCCTTCTCATCCGTGAGCACGGCCTGTTGCATCTCCTCGATGTCATCAATCGCCAAGAAATTATCACCTCGAGTTGTAGCAAGTGAAGGGACGAATGTGACCAAGTCATCCTTGATGTCCATGGTTCCCTGCGATGGTAGCACTTCAGATAAATTGAAGAAGGCAGCTGGATCGCGAGTAGTGGAGGTGCCAGCTACTGTATCTGAGGTCTTCTTTGACTGCTGCACAGGCTGACGCCGCTTTGCCTTGGCCTTTGTCTTCTTAATGAAGTCGACCTCTGCCGGATCCCATGAGATGCATGGGAGATCTTTTGAGTGTTCATTGTAGAGATCCTTCTCCCATGTTGGTGGTTGCCCAGGTGGATAATCAAGCCAGAACGGTACGTGTACACGCTCGAACTCTGTCAGGCCAGATCTTGTCTTCGACCACATGTGTGGTGCTTCCATGTAATCTGACCAGAATACCATAGTCTGTGTGTGAGGCACCTTTCTCGCTGCGACATACCTGTAATGAACATATAGTAGTGTCAGAATGTAACAATGTCAAGAAGATCATCCTTACCTCCAAATCATCCTTCTTGCTGTCTCTTCGTGTTCGAGGAACTCTTTCGGCTCTATGGAGTAAGTGAACTTCACACACTCATGGAATGGCTGGAACATCACGTTCTTGCATTTTACCCGCACTTCATCGTACCAAGTCGTGAAATCTGTAACCGGCCTGCTCCACTCGCCATCCTCGATGAGTCCCGTGAGAATCTGTACTGCCTCCTCTCTGATTGCCGCCAATACAAATCGATAGTAAACCACCTTATCCACTCCTTATCCTGAACACCCGGCAATCCAAGTGTCTCTTGCTCTCTCTTCAGATCGAGACGTACCAGTTTATTGAAGTACATGATTCTCGTCTCGTTTGGAATTCTCGCCCTTGAAAGCGCGTACAGCTTTTCCAACCCCATCCATCTGCATTGTTTCCATGTGATTTGGGTCACCTTGTCGAACCACTCTTCACCCAATGCAGGATCGATGATGGCTAAGATCTTCATCATGCGCTTGTCATGCTTAATGTAGACCTGTTGTTGCTCCTGGTATTTGTTGCCTTTGGATGCCCTTGCAGCCTTCTCAAGATCATCCTCAATCTCACTCTGTAATTCACAGACGTAATCAACTAAGTATATAAGTGTGAGACGTGGTACCTCAAAAAATCTTTGCACAGATCAAATTCGGAAGTGGATGCCAAGCTTGTTGTCCAGTCGCGCTTTCCTTCCACTTTCTTATGTCATCTCGTTCCTTGTCACTGAGCCTGGCCAAGATCTTCGCTGTGCCCTCCTCACTGGTGCAACATGTCTTCACAGATAGCAGAAGATGTGGCAGTGTGGTTTGCACTGCCGTTGCGGAGGAACTGCATATTTGAAAAGCTCGAAGTTAGTTAATCCTATGATCTAGAGGTCACTATGTTTACCTATTAATTTGCTGAAACATTGTCACAAGCTGAAGATTATCCATGACCCCAGCACGGATGAAGCCTGAACGCACTCTCACTGCCCACTGATTCTTATCTTCCGTGTCTTCTGTGTACAGCTTCTGAAGCACCTTTAGCCTGTGATTACCATCCCAACAGATGAACTTCTTCATCGAAAGCATTGGTGCCCATTGCCGGAACATGTCGACTGAAGCTCCTCCTCAAAAGCCAAATGCTGAGCATACATCGCTTCATCGCTTCTCAATGCTGCCAGATCTGCATCTGTCATGGGGTCCCCAACTTGAAGGATGAACTGAGTGGTGTTGCGCAAATAACCAACTGCCTTCTTGAAACTCCTAGTCAAAGATTCCAGATCCGCTGGATTGACTCTCCGCACCTGCTCATTTCCCAGAATTCGGCAAATAGGGACATCCGGTGCCTCTCCATATTCTCGGATTGTGATCTTCGCGAGAAGACGCACTGCACTCTCCGAATGCATGCTGGCTGCAATGTTGTAAACTTCCTCATTATCTGGCACTTCTGCTTTCCCTTCTTCTTCTTCTTAGCAGCCTCTGAATCTCCAGCAGCTTTGCGTCGTCTCTTCTTGCTCTTGGGTTCATCCTCTTCGTCACTCGACAAAGTCACTGCGCATGAGGCTTGTGTGCCTTCTGTCTGCTCCTGTGTCTCCTGTGGTAAGACATCATCCTCAACTTCTTCAACAAAGTCTGATTGTTCTTGTTGGGGTTGAACTACATCCTCTTGCTCTCCTGACCAGTCCTGCTGGCTTGCCTGTTCAACTGGAGCATCACTTGAAGGTCCTTGTTCCTGAACCACAGCCAGCTTCCTACTTCCTCTCCCACGACCCCGACGCCCTCTCTGAATTGCAGCTCTAGCTTCTGCTTCTCTCTCAGTAGGCTCCTTCATCTTCTTTTCTTGTAAACGTTGTGAAGAGCGCATCTACAAAAGCAATAAGGTTTAACAAAAAACTGTAATAAATGTTCAAAGATGTTTAATAAAAATTAAAAAAACATACTAGCCCTCACAGTCGGCGTGCCGACTGAGAGAGCAGTTGCTGTAAGTCCCAGTCGGCATGCCGACTGGGCCTGGCATCAAAGGGAGTCCCAGTCGGCATGCCGACTGGGACTGGCATCAAAGGGAGTCCCAGTCGGCATGCCGACTGGGCTGGCAACAAAGGGAGGCCCAGTCGGCATGCCGACTGGGACTGGCAACAAAGGGAGGCCCAGTCTGGACTGGGACGAAGCAAGGCCCAGTCAAAATGCTAGGTGGGACTAGAACAACAACCCAGTCAAAATGCTGGTGGGGCTAGAACAGTCAACCGTCAAAATGCTGACTGGAACAGTCAACCCCGGTCAAAATGTTGACTGGATCTGGAACAGTCCACCCCAGTCGGCCTGCCGACTGGGACGGACAACGAAGTCAGTCCGAGTCGGCAGGCCGACTCGGATTTCTTGCAACTGTGAAGAGATGTAAAAAGATGAACAGATCATGAAAGATCATGAGCAGATCATGAAGAAATCAGAAAATACTCACCCCCTCAATGGAAGCCTATTGTGATTAATCCCTGGAGCCACACTTGCTCCACGCTATGCCCCCAAATGCCCCTGCTCCACGAAAACCTAGCCGCCCTCGCTGCCCTAGCCGCCCTAATTGCAAAACCCTAGCCGCCCTAAATCAATTAAAAACCAACCTAATTTCTGTAAACATATTGCATGCATGATCGCCACTTGTACATAGTAAAACTTTTTAATTTACAAAAAACCTACCCAGACGCAGTAAATTAATTTCACTCTTCTACCCAGACGCACGCAATTAATATTATTTTTAATATTTGTCAATGAAATGATTGCCTCACGACTAACAAACACATTAACCATCGTGTGTAATATGTTCATTGTCTTTGAATTTTAACTTTTGTTTGTTCCATTTTTGCTACATGGCAAGAATCAGCTACAATGGTGTTGACAAGGACTTCCCTGCAGATGAAGATGGTATTGCATTTGTCTTTGAAACAGATCTCAGGTCTGCATTTGACATTCCACCTTGGCAATCTTTTAAAGTGCTGCATTTGATGTCTGTTGTTGGTGGAGATGCTGCGAATGTTGAGGTAGAACCAGAAGGGGCAAGAGCTAGCAGTTTTGTGTATTACACACTTCTTCCTTCCAAAGGACCGCTATTCCGGTTGGAGACAACAGATCGGGACAATTCTATGGTAAACAATACTTCGCAATAGTCAGAGATGTAGGATTGGGAAGCAACTGGTGGTCTCGTCATCGATTCAGCAAGTTGCTGAGGTCCCAGAAGATTGCAACGGAAATGTGATTTACGAGTTGCCAGCACACGAAACAATGAAGGACAAGTACAAAGGGATGAATAGGAAGTGTCATAGTTTTTACTATGACTCAACCCTTTACTTTGGACATTGACTGTTGTTACCTACTGTACTATGTTGATGGACCTTAGATGTAGTAGGAAACAGGCCCGCTTAGTGCACTTGGGTATCTGGTGATGGTCCGGCCGGGTGTCATTAGGTATTTGCAGGAAACTCTAAGCGAAGCTAGAACTTACCTTCTAGAAACCCACCCCCAATTTTGACGTCCCGAATAGGCTGATTGGTCTTTGCAGATGAGTTCGGCGTGTTAAGTAGGGTTAGGAACACCCTAGGGTTGACCTAACCCTAGGGTTGTCCTAACCCACGCCCTAAAACCCCACCCTTGGGTAGGGTTTAGGGGTAGGAGTAAGGGTGAGTTATAGGCTCATATTGCTAATTTATCTAAGGGGCTAGAATTCAGTGCCAGCCCACTAATACAAACAGGAAAAGAGGGGGGGGGCTCCGTCACATAAATAAGGTAGAGTATACGTAGGAGAGCTCCTGGGTTCATGAATGAGTTCGTTGCTCTTCTGCCGGCAAGCTTCAGCTTGTGTCGTTAAGGTACAACCCTCGTTGTGCCGCCCTAACTTCCAGATGCCAGGGGTACGTCCCACCTTTGGGGTAGCTTACCCTTAACGTTGGCGAATCCATGCCTGGGAGGTCTTGTTGGGATGCACGTTCCAAGAGGCAAGGTTGAGGCTTGTCTCCAGTCTCCTCCTCCACGTCAAGCTAGGTGTAGCACTCACGGCCAAGCAAGGCACATCCGTGTCCTTGTCCAACTGTGGGCGTGGATCTTGTTTGACAGGTTCACGTTACCTGGTTCCTGAGGGTTCATTGAGGGGTTCTAGAGTTGGCATTTAGGAACCACGTTTGTGGTACTTGGTGCAACTCTTGAATCTAAGGGCTATGGCATGATAGCCCACATCTTGGAAGGCAGTGTCACATGGGGATGTGACACTGGGCTAAAGTCACATGGTACAACGCCCGAGGCACGCCCTTTGGGGTTATGTCATGGGCTTGTTGCTAAGGGTTGGATACTCTATCAAACAGGCATGCTTGTGCTTGCACTAGGGTGCTAAGCCTTGGGCATCCGCTCGAGAGGAGGTTAGGTCTCGTAACTAGGTGTGCTTTGGCACACTTGGCTAGGGGAGTGTTCTCCTTGGAATCAGGGTTGAACAACCTAAGCTCATTAGCAGAAGCCCTTTCGTAGGCACTCGCAAGGTCATGTGCTTAGGGTTATCCAAACCTAGCCTTAGGGAGTTTGCTTAGCAGAACACTCGTGTCGCCTACGGCGCACACTCGTGTCCTCACTAAGTACTAGCCCTAGGTCTAGGGTATAACTTGGCCACTCAAACCCTTAGGGGTTAGTCGTGGTTCAGGGTACCCTTGTCGCCCTAAAGGGGTTGTACTCCCGGATGAGGGTGATTCCTCAAGGGTAAGTGACGATGCCTTAGCTCTGTCAGGGGTATGTGTGGAACACACGTCTCCTTGATGGGGGTTAGGGCATGAGCCTGTCTAGGTCTTCTAGGGCAAGACCCTAAGTCAACTAGGGTTATCCCTCAAGGGTTCTGGGGCAGACATTCTAGGGAGACTTAGGCTAAACCCTAAGTCTCTTGTCCACTTGGGCATTAGAGTCTAACCCTAGGGGTCGTTGGGGTTGTTCTGGGAAACTTAGCGTTGCTCACACAGGGTGATGACGCCGAATGGCCACCTGGCAGCCACGTGTTGCCACGTGTTGGCCCTTTGGGTTAAAACTCTGACAATTGGTATCGGAGCCTATTCTCTGCGGTCAGTAGGACTACCTAAAGTGTAGTGTATTTTAGGGTTTAGTTAGTTCTAAATTCTTTGAAGTACTCTATCACTTTCGGCTAATGTCTGAATTCTGCGTGGAGAGTTGGTCCTGAGATCTATAACTCTTCAGAGTACACCTACTTCATAAGTGGGTGTGGGTTATGGACTTAGAAGGTAGCACTTGGAAGACAACTTCCAAGTTGTATGCCAGGTTACTTTACCTTATGAATGTTGGTTACTTTACCATATATTTCCACAAGACGGCATGTTAGTTTGTTCTGGCTTACAAACTAAGTCTTGTGAAGTGGGTCTTGTGATATCCTAAGTCTACACATTATTGAAAATTTTTCTTTTTCTTTAAGGTGTTTGAATTTGGGATAACACATGATTTGGAACGACATGTCCATTGAGTTTTGGCTTAGGTCAAGATTCAATATCGTCCAATGTAGTGTTCAAACGGGGAAAGACTTATGTTCAGAAGTGCATCTTTGACTTCGGGAAGGGGCATATTCAAACATAAGAATGAACACTACATTTTGACATAAAGTGTAAAATAAGCTCTTATTATAGTGCATGTTTCCGAGAGTGTAACTCTAGAAGCAGACTATGGTGATGAACTTATAATACAACGAATGTCAAATATTAACATATGATGAATATGTTAAGCAGTTGGTTCGAAGATCCAATGTAATCAAAGTATTGTCCGATGGCAATATTTGATGACGCTAGCTGCAAGTAACATTAGGTGAATAGTTTACTAAGTTCAAGTCCTTGATTTGAACAAAGTACAACTGAAACCTTAGTTAGTTGTAAGCGCACTTTATTCAAGTTAGCTAGCTCGACTAACTTGATTATGAAGTTAATATATATGGAGAGACGGATTTAATGTTGCATCCTTATCAATGCAGTTTTGGGATAGATGGCATGATCTATCAGAAAGAGTAATGTTGGAAACATACGTTTACATTTTTAGTTTACTGAGTAATGAAGGACTTGCATAGTGAAGGCGTTCGGCGCACACTTGTGCATTTTCATTGTTAACTCTTTAATCTTGAATCTGTAACGTTGTTTGCAATGTGGGGATAAGCTCTTGAAAAGGGTGATTCCTTGGTTAAGAAGAGCATGATTTGGGATTCTCCACTTTGTTTATCGACTAAGTAAGGAAACTTACTAAGTTTGATAACTTATGTTGAGAATTACCAATGAGCTAGTAACAGTCGGATTTCCATTGGAGGTTTAAGTGCATGTACCTCCTCAGAGAGTCGGTATTCGATGAGAATTAGAAGTTGGTATTGTTTTTCAATAAATTTCATTTTAGAGTCGAATACGATTATTCAAAAGACGGTTTCTTGACTCTGCATCATGGTCGAAATGTGGGCACTTAAAGATAAAAAAGTATGTATCTTCAATCTTTCAGAATATTGAAAAATAGAACTATTCTTGACTCAAGGTTTGATTGTATTCCTTGGGTTAGTTTTGTTCTATCTCAAGGTTTGATGGTGTTCCTTGAGTTGGTTCAATATTCTTAAGTAAGTAGTGGGATTAGCTCAAGAAGATGGTGTCCCTTCTTGATGATTGTAGTTCAAGGTTCGTCCAATATCCGTTCGAGAATATGAGGTTTCCTATCACCTCATCTGTTGAGATATTTATATTTAAACTTTGGCAGAATTTGTGACAATCTTTTCAAGATTGTTATAAATGACTTGTCAAAGTATAGTATGATATCTCTTCAATATTGAGTTTGGAGCGCTCAATATCAAACTTGGTTATGATCACATGAGGTGGCCATAATCATAAATATAAAGACTCAAGTGGATTTGAGTCTGACACTTTGGTAAGGCACTACCTTAGTGTTATAACTTGAAACGTGTTTTCAAGTTAGTTGAGAAATGAGACATTTCTCAATACATTGCTTGAGGGGCAATGTGATACTTTCTGGATTGCTAGGTGTCTAGAGTGAATAATGTATCTTAGTTCAATGTACTGAACTAGATATTTTTCATGTTTGGGGAGATCTATTGAATATAAGGTATGACTAAAACATGAAGTTGATATAACACTTCAGTGTTATGATAACATTTATGTGGAGGTTGATATCTTACTAAATCAATTAGATGAACCAGACACTAGTTCATGATTCCTCTTAGTCTCTGAACAAAGTTCCTCGAAATACTGTCATAACATTATATTCCGTCTCAAAATTGAAGTTCGGTTCATGTAAACTAAGACCATATCTATAATGTAGTTGTAGCATTTTGATAAATTGATATGATTGTAAGTTTATATCCACTAGTATAACAACTAGTTGATAAGCTTAGGATTTGAACGTTAAAACGATCATTAATCCATTCGAGAGTATCAATATCGAAATTGCGACTATTTATAGAATAAGGATTAGTTTTAAAAGATGTTTATCAAAAACACTAGTTGCTTCAATTAGTGAAAATGCTATACTTCGGTATAGTGTTGAAAACATTTACGAAATAAGTTTAAGAGTTGGAAATAAATATAATGTTATGGAGGCGTACAGTATTACGAGTTCAGGGAGACTCTTATCGTGAAACTAAGTTTTAAAATTCGTATTTTGAACTTAGTACGATAAGGAGTTAGGAAGTATTGAACGGCATCTAGTACGATGTGCTCTTTGGGGAATGAGTACAAGAGTGACAATTAAGAGACATGTTATTAAAGTTGTCGATTGAGGCACTAGAGATGGGTTGAATTTCCTGGTTTCCACATTGGTTTGTAAGAAAGGTATGTTAGCTTATCTGGTCCCTGAACTGGTCGGTGTTATGAAAGAGTACAAAGTTGCGAAAGACGAATGGTAAGGCTATCACACTTGGTCGCGATTTGACTGAATTTGATTCCTATCGGGAATAAATTTATGTTAATAACACACCAAGTGAATGGCAGTTGGTAGATTGGCAAGACCTTGTTGTATACATGTGTACAGCCATGCGCCTCTGTGATCGCCTCTGGCCAGATTGGTTTACAAAGAATTTTACGTACTCTTGTATCGGAAAAGAGCTTGATTCCGATAAAGTCTCATACTTAGTCTGCGTAACTATATACTAACAAGGATAGGTATAGTAGCAGACCCTTATGAAAGGGGTAATGAGAAACACCGAGGGATGCAGAAGTGAAGCTATAATACTAACATGTGGAAATGTGGAACATTGGAGAAACGTGAAGGCGTTTGGTTAAGCACTTGAGATGGACGTCAAGTGCTTGTTGTGTGCTAAGACGACAAGGTCGTCAACAGCGTTTGAATATTAAGGAATAAAGCAAGTCTTTATTTCTTATTAACCAAGGGGCCGGCAACAACACTAACTAGAGGCCTCCAATATAAATTCTAGTTAAGTAAAGAAATTAACCAGTGTTGTGTGCGTCGGGTGACAGACTTTGCAGACGTGCAAAAGGTCTCCAGTGACTTCATGTCGCAGGTGGTGCCTCCGGCAGCTGGGTTTACGACTCAGTGAACGACGGTTCTGAAGTACTTGGCTTCGCGTAATGCAAGGGGGGTAATGAAATTATGTGAACTTTTGGCTAACTCCGCATAGAGTGATATGTTAGTTTTGGTTAGTTTTTTCTAACATTATCTAGTCTTGGAGTTGGACGTCAACGAGGACGTTGACATTTTCAAAGGCGGGGAGTGTGTCATAGTTTTTACTATGACTCGACCCTTTACTTTGGACGTTGACTGTTGTTACCTACTGTACTATGTTGATGGACCCTAGATGTAGTAGGAAACAGGCCCGCTTAGTGCACTTGGGTATCTGGTGATCCGGCCGGGTGTCATTAGGTATTTGCAGGAAACTCTAAGCGAAGCTAGAACTTACCTTCTAGAAACCCACCCCCAATTTTGACGTCCCGAATAGGCTGATTGGTCTTTGCAGATGAGTTTCGGCGTGTTAAGTAGGGTTAGGAACACCCCTAGGGTTGACCTAACCCTAGGGTTGCCTAACCCACGCCCTAAAACCCCCACCCCCTTGGGTAGGGTTTAGGGGTAGGAGTAAGGGTGAGTTATAGGCTCATATTGCTAATTTATCTAAGGGGCTAGAATTCAGTGCCAGCCCACTAATACAAACAGGAAAAGAGGGGGGGGGGGCTCCGTCACATAAATAAGGTAGAGTATACGTAGGAGAGCTCCTGGGTTCATGACTGAGTTCGTTGCTCTTCTGCCGGTGCAAGCTTCAGCTTGTGTCGTTAAGGTACAACCCTCTGTTGTGCCGCCCTAACTTCCAGATGCCAGGGGTACGTCCCACCTTCGGGGTAGCTTACCCTTAACGTTGGCGAATCCATGCCTGGGAGGTCTTGTCGGGATGCACGTTCCAAGAGGCAGAGGTTGAGGCTTGTCTCCAGCCTCCTCCTCCACGTCAAGCTAGGTGTAGCACTCACGCCAAGCAAGGCACATCCGTGTCCTTGTCCAACTGTGGGCGTGGGATCTTGTTTGACAGGTTCACGTTACCTGGTTCCTAGGGTTCATTGAGGGGTTCTAGAGTTGGCATTTAGGAACCACGTTTGTGGCACTTGGTGCAACTCTTGAATCTAAGGGCTATGGCATGATAGCCCACATCGGAAGGCAGTGTCACATGGAGATGTGACACTGGGCTAAACGTCACATGGTACAACGCCGAGGCACGCCCTTTGGGGTTATGTCATGGGTTGCTAAGGGGTTGGATACTCTAGCAAACAGGCATGCTTGTGCTTGCACTAGGGTGCTAAGCCTTGGGCATCCGCTCAAGGGAGGTTAGGTCTCGTAACTAGGTGTGCTTTGGCACACTTGGCTAGGGGAGTGTTCTCCTTGGAATCCAGGGTTGAACAACCTAAGCTCATTAGCAGAAGCCCTTTCGTAAGGCACTCGCAAGGTCATGTGCTTAGGTTATCCCAAACCTAGCCTTAGGGAGTTTGCTTAGCAGAACACTCGTGTTCGCCTACGGCGCACACTCGTGTCCTCACTAAGTACTAGCCCTAGGTCTAGGGTATAACTTGGCCACTCAAACCCTTAGGGGTTAGTCGTGGTTCAGGGTACCCCTTGTCGCCCTAAAGGGGTTGTACTCCCGGATGAGGGTGATTCCTCAAGGGTAAGTGACGATGCCTTAGCTCTGTCAGGGGTATGTGTGGAACACACGTCTCCTTGATGGGGGTTAGGGCATGAGCCTGTCTAGGTCTTCTAGGGCAAGACCCTAAGTCAACTAGGGTTATCCCTCAAGGGTTTTGGGGGCAGACATCTAGGGAGACTTAGGCTAAACCCTAAGTCTCTTGTCCACTTGGGCATTAGAGTCTAACCCTAGGGGTCGTTGGGTTGTTCTGGGAACTTAGCGTTGCTCACACAGGGTGATGACGCCGAATGGCCACCTGGCAGCCACGTGTTGCCACGTGTTGGCCCTTTGGGTTAAAACTCTGACAGGAAGGATGGGTGTGATTACTGGACTCAACGCTGCACAACACATTGGAATGTTCCAGCTCGTGTTAGTCGCAGTTCATGTATTGGCCACATGAAATGCGTAAAGGAAACATGTCCGTTCATCAGCTTCAGTAAAAAAGCAAATGACTGCCAAATTTAAGGGCACCATTGATAAAGTCCAGTTATCTTCAGATGGTAGAGTGCTTGGAATGAAGTGTGTGCATTGCAACAATGAGCCCCTTCTGTGCAGACATGCTCCGTTGTTGCATATTACATAATTCCAGATGATATCACATGCACGAGGCTTTTCATCCATCTTGGAGAACATCAACACCCACGTAGACCACCCGAATCCATGGTCTCTAAAGACAGAGCTAAGGAGACAATCAACAAAGCAGTCGCTGCAACCCCAAGAACTAATCAAGTGTCATAGAGTTTCAAGCAGCACGCAATATAATTTTGGAAAAACTGGTAAAGATTCTGGAGATGTATCATACGACAAGGTTCTGTTAGATCTACTACCACTCACAAATCACCGCCGGTAAGCAAAAAAATTATTATTTCCTTTTGGAGATGCTTAACCTTTCCAATGTAGAACAAGAGAATGGATATCTCAGGCTAGAACAACAGACACTCGTTTCAAAGAAGGTTACGAAGGACTTCTGCAGTTAAAGAAGAAGCTATCAATCCCATTCATACATGTTATCCACATATCCGGAATGGACCTCAACGGAGCTGAAGAGCAGCCTTTAATCTTCAAAATGATGGTTGCCGGCCCAGGATCCGGAATAGACTACATTAGAAGGTGTCAATCTGGAGGTGATCTCGAACAGCAGTCGGTGGTGCTAGACCACACATATCGTATTGATGATTGGTGTACACTGGGAATACATCTCTATGATCCATTGTAAGTATTAACATATCTATGTTTTAAAATACTTACTAATATAATGCACTTATGTTTGTGTAGTTTAAGGTCGATGGTGACACTTGCTTATGGTGACATGATCAGGGAGGATAGTGTGGCGTGATCAAATTTTTTGAACACTATGCTTCAAGTGTGCAGCAAGCAAGGACTTCATAATGTGAACTTTGCGGGGTTCATGTTAGATGAGTCAGGTGCAATTTGGTTAGCATTGCGTCAAGTTTTCAACAATGGGTCAAAGATGAGAGGAAGAGAAAGGAGTTGTTTGTTCTATTACATGCAGTCAGTGCGTCAAGTTACAAAGAAGTGGATACTTGAGGAACACAGGGAGGAGCACATGAACCTTGCACACTCATGGCCTGTAGCACTAACCAACCAAGATAAGTTGGAACGACGAGTAATGTTGGAGTCATTTTGGGAAGGCAGGTCCAGTAACGTTAGCGCTTTGCAAACATGGCTGTCATGGTGGGCAAGACATGAAGATCATATTTCCATGACAGAGATAATTGACTTGACAGAAGATGGTGTTGCGAATGTGCCTACCACTAACAACTCCGAAGTTGTTCATGCAAGAGCACGAAGAGCAAGGCTGACGAAGCGTGTTCCTTTGTTGGAGGCAACAATGTTAGATTTAACAGATGTGTTTTCCAAAGTGCAAAGGTCAAGGCATCATTTGAAGGGAGATATTCATGGCACAGGTCCTTCCATGGAAACTCTTCTGAAACGTGCACAGCAGAAACTTTCAGCGGGAAAATCAGTGTCTCCAACAACTTTTGTAAATCTTGTTAGTGATGAAGAGCATCTTGCAAGTCCAGAGTTTGCCTTTACAACAAATGTTCGTGTTCGAACCGTTCATCAACCGTCAACTGGGGACCATGGGATTGATGCACTTCGTACACATAGACATGACACACAATATGCAGAACAAGTCATCCCAAATGCACGCAGGAAAAAACTCAAGTTTCAAGATGTCAATGTCACTGAAAGAGAGACGTTGATGACTCAGTGGGCCATCAGACGCATTGGGGAGGCAAGTCAGTGAAATGTCTAGGTCTCACTCAGGACGGTAACAGCAAGTGTGGCAGACCCATAGGATATCCACATCGTGTACTGGCACCAGGATTTCACGGTAGACGGCAATATACAAATGCATTTGGGAACATTGAGTTCACTCATCAGATGCTATGGTTCTGCCCATGCGATTCTTGTTGCTTCAGACGACAATATGCAGGGATTCCTCCTGAGAGTATTCCAGAAGTTCCAGAGGTTTGGCCAGTTCAAAAAGGAACAAACTTGAATGCAAATGAGGTTGAAGCTTTTCTGAAAGTAGGATTCAAGTTGGAGGGATTTGAAGAAATGGTAGACGACTGTGCTCCCTCTCCTCTTGGTGGTGAGGTGTTCGATCCATTCGGCTACTACTTAGAGTACCAACATACTATGGACGGAGTGTGCGAACACCAACAAGAATGTCCAAGGAACATGAGAAACATTACAACCAGGCAAAGATTCTTCAAGGTCGGATCAACAACGTGGAGGTGGTTCAAAGAGGGAAGACTGAGGCCTTCATTGTCTCTGCAAGCATGCAATCTGCTAAGGTAACAATTTCTGCTGTTCCGTCATGCACTTGTGCAACTTTTCAGAAAGCCAAGAACTGGAGCCCCTGCCAACACATGTATTTTGTGTACACTCATGTTTTTGGATTAGACCCAACGATTACTTACTTCTTACAGAGGCGGACCCTTACTCCAGCAGAAGTGCATCGGTTATTGGTTGGTTGCAAGCGCAATGTTGAACCTGCGACTTTTTAAGTTTAGTCGGTATAGTAAAGTCTAGTCGGCAAATAATTAGCGTTTTTCACTTGTTGGTTGGCATTTTATATTGAAAGTTAAAGATAATCTACTTGGCAGAATATTCTAGAATATTCCCTTTTATTTGACAGAATATTCCTGGATATTCGGGAATATGCGAAAAGCCCGTTGTACGAAGCCCGGTTTTTGCTAATCCTCCTGAAAAATTTATATACCAAATGAAATGCATTAACCCTATCCTTTTGAATTTATAACTAGACATCGTTTTATGAGAAAATATATTAAGAATGTGCCACTATATATATATATATATATATATATATTAAACTTACACAATCTGATACACTTACTTTTGGATATGTAAATGTGTGTGTGAGAGAGAGAGAGAGAGCAGCACTTATTGATGTTTTGTTCGTTGAGTTTCAACATGCACATAACACTTAGACACCCGGAGTTTTAGTCTCAATAAATTACTGTGTGGTTCTTATGTATATATCTATCATTCATTTGTTAATCGTTATTAATATGCTTAAATTTAATGTTCAAGCACTAATACAAAGCCAATGACAATGATTGGTTTAGAATATCCATTCATTGTCCAGACGGTATCAAATGGATGCTGGTATATCCATAACGTGCAAAAAGTACGAGTTCAATTTACAGTTTGACATTCCCCTCACTACCCAACTGCTGCCCCTGAGCTCGACGGTAAGACAGCAAAGGTACTCTCTCTCTAGGCTTATACTATTGATATAGTCAGTATATCGATATAATATAAATAAATACAACATGGTTGTTTGCTTTATGTACTGTTACTTCTGTATATTATATATATGTATACATAATAATAATAATATGTATACAAATATGTTTGTGCACTTAGTGCTTCTGAGGTTCTATCCAACAGCCATCTGAAGCTTTCACAATTAACTCTCTATACTGACACACGCTACGTACACATTAAGGATATCCTAGATATGCATGTTCTGTGTTTATGGCATAATTCAAGATATTGATGATTTTTTAACACATTTGAGATATCTTATGAAATGTAATACATACTATCGTCATGCATACAGATACATACCTTAAACCATCATGCGTATGTATACTACATATTAATGCATGTATTATATGTTTTAATTAAATGTGAGTTCTTCAGAGGAGGAAAGAGTAGTTTGACGATTCATTTCAAGCCCCTTTGGCCAAGGAACTGGTAAGGCTCACACACACACACTTGTCTGTATGTGTGTGTGTAGATTATGATTGTGATATATAAATGTTTTTTAATTTTATTATATATATTTTTATGTTATTAATCCGAGGTTTGGACATGCACTGTGTCTGGGATTAGGCCCATGGCTACAGGCAGAAGTCCTTGGATGATCACTCACAAGGATACGGGAGAAGTCCAAACTTGAATAAATTTCACACCATATATAATCAATAACAAAATTTATTGATTATGTGTGTGGCCGCTCTGTGTGTGTGTGTGCATAGTTGGTATTAGAAACATACAAACACATGTGTGTGTGTGTGTGTGTCTCTGTTACAGCGCATTAACATATATTTGTCAAGCGGGTCTTGCAAAGAAGTTTAAAAACTGTGTGCTCTCTACATCTCTCCTGTCTACATATGCATGTGTGTCTTACATATTAGCTTTATAGTATATGTGTATGCATTAACATTTATTTGTATAAGTTAGTTTAATTTTAATAAAATACCTGTGGTGATTCTTGTAAACTCTAGCTAGGCTTTGCTCGTCAAGTTTAATCTTGGAACGCCCTCTAACAGGACTTCATAACTAGCCTTCTCAATGGCAGCCTCGGTGCATTCTTCTTCCTCTACGTCTTTGTGTTCTTTCACTTCACCTGTTAAAGTACATATTCAGATACATACGTACATCATGTGCAATATATACAACTCTCTCTCTGTGTGTCTCTCTCCACACACACGCACACACACGGAGACATGTACACAACACACATCACAGATATATCTGACAGCGACATCGATCATGTGTAATATGTTCTCTCGCCGTGGATAATAATGATTGATATTGCCATTTGTTATTGAATCCAGGTATATGTGAATGTGTACTGTGTGTTTACCTGGATTCTCTTGCTGCTTTGTAGCGAGGGCTTCGGTACCTTCTACAGATCTGATTAATATCCCAAAACATTAGATTATCAATGCAATTTGGACTTAACAAGCATTTAGGTGCGTCTCGTAGCATTAATAAAATAACATTTGTATCAGTGTGTGTACAAATTGATTTCACAAGTATATGCAATACTATTAACAAACTAAAAGTAATACCTTTCATATGTAATTTGTTGTTCCTAAATAACACCATCTTGCTTCACCTTTTCTACCTCCATTTGTTCAACCACCTTTTGTTCTTCCACAACCTTTTGTTCTAGGTCCTTTGTATCCGTTGTCTTCTGTTCTAGGCCCTTCGTTTACATGTTCTACGTCTTTTGTATCCACCAGCTTTTGTATACAAAGACATGTTTCCCCCTGTTGGGGGCCGTTACCCTAGCGGTTAATTAAATTTGATTCGTTAAATGATATGCAGACTATTGAATGTGCACCATTAACTAATCAATAGTAAATAAATGTTTAAATTATATAAATCTTAAATTTTTTTTTCTTCTTCTTAATTTCATTTCATTTCCACCTTATAATAATAATAATTAAAAAATCTTTTATTTATACTCATGCATATCATGGATGACATGATATGCATAAGTTGGGCGCTCCACCGCCCCAAATTAAAGGGGAGCTGATTTCTGCAAACTAGCCCATAGTTATAGATTATATACTTATATAAATATGTACTATTTGTATGCTATATACATGTATAATGTTATATTTATTATATACAAGTCTAGTCATAGCCTAGACTTACCTTATATATTATTTATATTGTTGACATTTTCTTCATTAAACTAGTAATGAGAACCATTGCAGCAGAGAATAAGTTCTGGGCTCGTATCAGTGCACGGCAACCTTATAGATAGTACAGAAAAAATTCCTGCCAGTGATCAAAGTCACCGGAATTTTTGAATTTGTTCCGGATAAATCCTTTTAAACTTAATTTGTACCGGTGAAAATCCTAAGCATTACTAAAACAAACGGATCAGATGCTGCTGATTCAGATCCCTCACCCTCATCATCTTAAACTCAGTTGTAGAGGTCATCCATTTCAAAGTAGTTTACTTGCATGTTACAATGTCATGTGTGGTACTTTCCTCTTTCCCAGCGTCCCTCTTGGCATTCGTGTGCAACCTAAACCTAAATTAAATTCAACTTAACCTTAAATTCAAAATTCAACTTAAACATCCAACCTAAATAAAAGATTTCACTATAGTTATTTATATTTAATATATTTTATATTTATATAGCAAAATAATTTCCGTTTTGATTTTAAATGTACCGAAAAATTTAAATGTAGTTGTATGTCCCATAAACAAATATTATGCATGTATCTGCCTATGTAAACATAAACATGTTAGATACACGAGATCTTGGTTTGACATATGAAAGTAGATAAGTGTATATTAACATAGCATACTGTTCAGTTTATACATTACATGTGAAGCGTGTAGTTCTAGGATATTTGTGTGTGTCATGTATCTGCCTATGTAAACATGAACATGTACGCATTCGTATTATATACACAAGATCATATACAGGTTAATAGTGTATATTAACATAACATACTGTTCAATTTATACACTGCATGTGAATTGTGTAGTTTTAGGATTACATTTTATATGTTTACATATTCTTTAGTTTAGTATATTAATAGGTTTAAAAAATATATATTTAAAATATTTTTTAAAATATTCTGTTTTATTAGATTTATATTACTCTAGCAAATAGGCGTGCTTGTGCTCACACTAGGATGTTTAACCTTGGGCATTTCAAAAGAGGTTAGGTCTCATAACTAGGTGTGCTTTGGCAAACTTGGCTAAGGGAGTATTTTCCTTAGAATCCAAGGGTTAAACAACCTAAGCTTGTTAATAAGAGCCTTTTCGTGAGGCACTTACAAAGTCATGTATTTAAGGTTATCCAAACCTAGCCTTAGGGAGTTTGCTTAATAGAACACTTGTGTCTGCTACAATACACACTCATGTCCTCACTAAGTACTAGCCCTAAGTTTAGGATATAACTTGCCCACTCAAACCCTCAAGGGTTAGTCGTGGTTCAGGGTACCCCTTGTCGCCTTAAAAGGGTTGCACTCCTGGGTGAGGGTGATTTCTCAAGGGGTAAGTAACCGATGCCTTAGCTCAGTCATGGGGGCATGTGTGAGACACATCTCATTAGGGCATGAGCCTATCTAGGTTTACTAGGATAAGATCCTAAAGTCTACTTAGGATATCCTTTAGGGTTCGAGGGATGGTCATTATAGGGGCTTAGGATAGGACTCTAAGTCTTCTATTTAACTAAGCATTTGAATTAGGCTCTTAGGGTCATCTGGAAATTGCTCACACAAGGAATTGATGCCAGAAGGCCACTTGGCAACCATGTGTTGCCACTGTTACCCTCCGGGTTAAAATTCTGACACAAGGGATTATCACAAAAAGCGTGATAAGTTGTTGAATGTAGCATTTTTAAGAAAAAAGTTTACAAATGTTTACAAGATTTAGATGTCAACTAAAAATCCTGAACTAGGTGGGGTGCAATACTCTAGAACATAATATGGGCAGTATTTGGTTGTGCGAAGGTTAAAAGAAAAATACTTTAATAAGCAAGCAGGGGGTTCCTTACAACAAAAAACACAGGTTCCATTTACAACGAAGAAACACAAGAAACATTGCCAAATATAGGGGAGAATGAAATAGATGACAGCGTGCATAAGGTCATAAGGTTCTAACTAATGTGAAGATTATGAAATGCTTCTGTTAAGACTTGGGAGCTCTAGAGGTTGATAGATATGCACTGTGCTACAATAAGGATGACAAGCTGTATATATTTCAAAAATTAAAGACGATGAAGCTCAAGTCACTAAAGCAAACCGGGTGTCATGTGCTTCATGTTTAAACATCGCAAGGATGCAAAGCAGTTCATGTACATCCCTCTTGCAGCTAGGCTTCAAATGCTAGTGTCAACAAGAACAGTAGCTTGGAGTTTCTACAGCCATGCGAGAGAGAGAAAGGATTGGCTTGGAAAACATGCATGAGCAACCTTAAAATGCAAGAGTTTTGGCATGGTAGCAAGTGGCGTGAGTATCAATCGTTTTTCACTCCAGGTGCACAGTGGAAACTTCCACAACAATGTCCCACCTGCAAGACAATGTTCCACTGCTGGCCAACTGAACACAACGTTGTTGCTACACGTTCAGAGAATGGAAGCATGACTTGCTCTATTTGGTAACATCTTATGTACTCTGGGGCATACGCAGAGGGTGATCCAGAAACCTTGCCGTGATCATTCATTCGGACAAGTTTCAGGCCACAAGTACGAGAACAAGGAGCACCATGTCTTTGAACATTCAGGTGGTAAAAATGGTAAGAACGCTATTCCAAAGGTTAAACACATGGTTCTACAGTTATGTTTATTTACAACTGAAGATCTTCCAGATGGTCCTGACAAGTACGATCTTTATCTACAACTTCTAGTTGCGGAGTTGAATGATTTGTCAAAGGAACTCCAGTTCAGTATGCAATTGATGTCCCCGGCTTGCAACTTGATAGATCTTTCAACTTACGCGTATTGACACTTGCTGTTTTGGAGACCATCCGGCTCAATGTGATATTACAAAACTGTCACAAGGTACATTTTCACTTTCCAAACTTTTTTTTTTTAATCTTATACAATAGGCGGATTGCTACCTTGCCGATATTGTCATGTACGTTGTGAAAATGGAGGTAAGTTTGAGGATGTGTGGTTAAAGACTAGAGAACCAGATCCTCTTCGCACTCAAGCTGATTATGAAAGTTGTCTACAAAAAAGGAACAAAGGAGAAGAGACACAAAGAGAACAGGTGTACGTGGATCAACAGAATTATATGGTTTGGTCACTACACAGGCTTTCAAGATTGTTGGTGATGTTACTATAGACGTAATGCATCACTTAGCTCTGGGAGTTCTAAAGAAGGCACATGAAAGTTGCTGGGAAGAGATCTCTTCACAGACTTCTAAAAGAATTTTAACAACCAGGTTGGAGACTTTGGAGCATAGAACACCTTACCTCCGTAAGAAACGTGCTCCTGAAAATCCTACATGCAGACCAGGTAACTGGAAAGGAGATGAAACCAGACTTTCATGTTGTCTATAGCCTCTATGTTTTGGAAGGACTTGTAATCCTGCTCTATGGGACATTTTACAGGTATGTAAATATGTGTTGCATGCACTTACAATTGAAAATAATATGTATGCAGTGCTATCAACCATAACAAAATTATTCTATGATTATAGTATAATGAAGAAACAATGTCAACTGCAAGACTCTTCTTTTTCATAGCGTGTTAGATCAAATGATTCGGAGACAACAAATCTTGTTCAGCATATGGTTGGTGCAGCTCCATGTTGCTAGATGTTGAGCGTTTGGTCATCACGATCTGTTATGGTGCTATCGATTTGAACACTTTTTGCTATAGTGAATCGTATCTACACAAACCAAAAAGAAATGAAATATCCTTCACTAGAGCATTACAAAGGTATGCTTTCATTGTTTTTTTAAGATTACAAATTAAAACATTTTGCAGAACCTTTTTTGCAAAGTTAATGAACTTGAAATCTATTGACTGTGATGGATTACTTCCTACTACATGATGGAAAAAGCTTGTTGCATTGAGTCATAGTAAAACTCCCTAAGGCTAGGTTTGGATAACCCTAAGTACATGACCTTGCGAGTGCTTCACGAAAACGCTTTTGCTAACAAGCTTAGGTTGTTCAACCCCTGGATTCCAAGGAGAACACTCCCCTAGCCAAGTGTGCCTAAGCACACCTAGTTATGAGACCTAACCTCCTTTGAGCAAATGCCCAAGGCTTAGCACCCTAGTGCGAGCACAAGCATGTTTGTTTGCTAGGTATCCAACCCCTTGGCGACAAGCCCATGATACAATCCCAAAGGGCATGCCTCGGGCGTTGTATTGTGTGACATCTAGCCATCGACTAAGTAAGGAAACTTGCTAAATTTAATAACTTATGTTGAGAACTACTAATGAACTAGTAATAGTCGGATTTCTATTGGAAGTTTAAGTGCATGTACTTCCTCAGAGAGTCGGTATACGATGAGAATTAGAAGTTGGTATTATTTTTGAATAACGATTTCATTTTAGAGTCGAATACAATTATTTAAAAGACGGTTTATTGACTTTGCATCATGGTCGCAAATGTGGGCACTCAAAGACTTATAAAATAGGTATCTTCAGTTCTTTGGAATATTGAAAAATAGAATTATTTTTAACTCAAGGTTTAATTGTATTCTATGGGTTAATTGTTAGTTCTATCTCAAGGTTTGATGGTGTTCCTTGAATTAGTTAATATTCTTGTAATTATGATATTGAGTCGCGAAAATAACTCAAGAAGATGGTCTTTCTTCTTGATGATCATAGTTCATGGTTCCTAGCGTATGGTCTAATATCCAATACGAGAATATGAGGTTTCCTATCACCTCATTTGTTGAGATATTTATATTCTAGACTTTAGAAGTATTTGTGACAATCTTTTCAAGATTAGTTATAAATGACTTGTCAAAGTATGGTATGATATCTCCTCAATATTGAGTAAAATGTTAGAGTTTTTACCTGGTGCCACAGAGGCGGCTTGCCAGGTGCCAACCCTAGAATCCCTCTCGGGAAACCCCATGGAATAAGGTAGAGTATATGTAGTGAGGCTTCTTGGGTTCAAAAGAGAGCTCGTTAACCTCCTATCGGTGCAAGCTAAGCTTGTGTCATCAAGACACAACCCTCTGTTGTGCCACCCTAACTTCCACATGACACATTTGGGTTAGACTATTCTTATCGTTGGCAGGATCACGTCTTCGTGACGGGGGTACGTTACTTCCAAGGAGTTAGTTAGATTCCTTGGCTTGAAAACTTACTCGCATGCTCAAAGGCATTGCCCGAGTTCACGTTCCGCAGATCTAGTGGTTGTGCCTTGCTTCGGTTACCTCAACCACGTAGCTCGGCTAGGAACGATACCCGTAGCTCAGCTAGTCCACGTGTCCTGATTTACAAGGTGAGCCTCGTTCATGACTTAGTCAGCTAGGGGCTTAAGTTCCTAAGGGTTGGGTTCCTAATACGGGTTACTTTACCCTAAACCCTAAACCCTAAACCATTGATTAGCATTAGTTTTTAGTTAATTTTTCCTAACCTAGTTTAGTCTTGGAGTTAGACGTCAATGAGGACGTTGACATTTTCAAAGGCGGGGAGTGTGTCATAGTTTTTATTATGACTCAACCCTTTACTTTGGGTTTAACTATTGTTACCTACCGAGTTGTGTGACGAACCCTAGTTGTAGTGAGAAACAGCCCCACTTAGTGCACTTAGGTGTTTAGGGGTAGTCCGCCGGCTGTCACTAGGTACCTCAAGAAACTCTAGGCAAAGGTAGTACTTACCTTCTAGAAAACTCTCCCCCATTTTGACATTTCATGTTAGGGTTCTTCGTAAAGTATAGCTTGTCAAAATAAGGGTTAGGTGTCAGTTTTTAACCCAAAGGGCCAACACGTGGCAACACGTGGCTGCCAAGTGGCCATTCAACGTCATTACCCTGTGTGAGTAACGCTAAGTCTTCCAAGATAACCCTAAGAGTCTGACTCAGGGGCCTAATTAGGCAAAAGACTTAGAGTCCTACCCTAAGTCCCCTAGAATGACCATCCCCTAAACACTAGAGGATAACCCGAGTAGACTTTAGGATTCTGTCCAGTAGACTTTAGGATCCTGTCCCAATAGACCTAGACAGGCTCATGCCCTAACCCCACAAAGGAAATGTGTCTTACACATACCCCCATGACAGAGCTAAGGCATTGTCACTTACCCCTCGAGGAATCACCCTCATCCAGGAGTACAACCCCTTTAGGGCGACAAGGGATACCCTGAACCACGACTAACCCCTAAGGGTTTGAGTGGCTAAGTCATACCCTAGACCTAGGGCTAGTACTTAGTGAGGACACGAGTGTGCGCGTAGGTGGACACGAGTGTTCTGCTAAGCAAACTCCCTAAGGCTAGGTTTGGATAACCTAAGTACATGACCTTGTTGAGAGCTTAGGTTGTTCAACCCTTAGATCCTAAGGAGAACACCCCTAGCCAGGTGTGCCAAAGCACACCTAGACTAGTTACGAGACCTAACCTCCCTTAAGCGAATGCTCAAGGTTTAGCACCTAGTGCAAACATAAGCATGTATGTTTACTAGAGTATCCAACCCCTTGGCGACAAACCCATGACACAACCCCAAAGGGTGTGCCTCAGGCGTTGTATCGTGTGACGTATAGCCCAATGTCACATCTCCATGTGACACTACCTTCCTCGATGTGGGCTATCATGCCATAGCCCTTAGATTCGAGAGTTGCACCAAGTGCCACAAACGTGGCTCCTAAATGCCAACTCTAGAACCCCTCAATTATCCCTCAAGACCCGGTAAGGAAACCCTGTCAATCAAGAACCCACAACCACAATTGGACAGGGACACGAACGTGCCTTGGTTAGCTGTGAGTGTTGCTCCTAGCTTGACATGGAGGAGGAGGCTGGAGACAAGCCTCAACCTCTACCTCTTGGAACGTGCATCCCGACAAGACTTCCCAGGCATGGATTCGCCAACGTTAAGGGTAAGCTACCCCAAAGGTGGGACGTACCTCTGTCGTCTGGAAGTTAGGGCGGCACAACAGAGGGTTGTGCCTTGACGACACAAGCTAGAGCTTGCACCGGGAGAAGAGTAACGAGCTTAGTCATGAACCCAGGAACCCTCACTCCTACATACTCTACCTTATTTATGTGACGGAGCCCCCCCCCCCCTCTTTTCCTATATGTGTAAGTGGGCTGGCACTGAATGCCAGCCCTTAGTTAATGAGATGAGTTTGCACACTAACCCCTACCCCTAAACCCTAACCAGGGGGGTTTAGGGCGTGGGTTAGGGCAACCCTAGGTTAGGTCAACCTAGGGTGTTCCTAACCCTATTTAACATGCCAAACTCATATTGACTAGGACGTCAAAATCGGGGGTGGGTTTTTTAGAAGGTAAGTGCTACCTTCGCTTAAAGTTTCTCACGATATCTAAAGATAGTCGGCCGGACTACCCTTAAACACCTAAGTGCACTAAGCAGGGTTGTTTCTTACTACATTTAAGGTCCATCAACATAGTACAGTAGGTAACAACAATCAATATCCAAAGTAAAGGGTTGAGTCATAGTAAAAACTATGACACACTCCCCACCTTTGAAAATGTCAACGTCCTCGTTGACATCTAACTCCAGGACTAGATAATGTTAGAAAAAATTAACCAAAACTAACATATCACTCTATGTGGAGTCAGCCAAAAGTTCACATAAGTTTTATTACCCCCTTGCATTTATCACGATCCGATACAGAATACAGGATTCCTGGATACAGGATATGGGTTGCAGGACTTTCCTACAGGATTCCGGATACAGGATATGGGTTGCAAGGACTTTCCTACAGAATTACCGGACACAGATATTTCTACAGGATATGCCACAGGATATGCCTAGAGGATAAGGGACATGTGGACTCATCTTAGCCTCTGCATGCATGCAGCCACTTTTGCATGCATGCAACCACTTTTAGCACTCATGCCTAGATTAGCTCTTGGAGTTGTAAGCATAAAAGCTCCGACCTAATTGTTGTACAATTAGTTACTATCAACACCAGTCTTACTACGATCAATCTTGTCTTGTCTTGTTCTTGTCTTGTTTCCTGTCCTGCTCCTGTCTCGCTCTTGTTTCCTGTCCTGCTCCTGGACCTGTCCTGCTCCTATCTTGTTCCCGGATCCTGTCCTGCTCCTGTCTTGTTCCCGGATCCTGTCCTACTCCTGTCTTGTTCCCGGATCCTGTCCTGTTTCTGTCTTATTCTTGGATCCTGTCTTGCTCCCGGATCCCATCCTGATCCTGTCTTGCTCCTGGATCCGTCCTGTTCCTGTTCCTAGTTCCGTCCTGCTCTCGGTCCTGTTCCTAAGTCAAGCCTTCCTGTCTTCCTGGTTCCTGGATCGTGGCTTGACAGTTTGATAGTAACTGGTTTAGGGTAGTACATTCGCAGGCTTTTCCCACTCCTGCGCAACCACGGACTCATGTACAGGATTCTTCCAATCCTGTACACTCATCAACACCCACACAGGTTTTTTCCAATCCTGCCTCTTTCTGTTACCCTTTCTGTTCCACCCCCCAAGATCCTTCCTTTTTTCAGTCACAGCTCCCTCCTTCTCCTCTCCGAGTTCTTACCACTACCATGCATGAACTCGCCACTGATCCTGCTCCTTTCCACCTTTTGCCTTTCAAGTAACTCCTACGTCCTCTTCTACCTTTCCTGTATCCGACTCTCCTATTTTTCAATCTCCTTCTCCTACTCCTTCTCCTTCTCCTCCTTCTTCCCTACCATCCAAGTACCACCTTTAAGGACGTTTTTGACAAGCACAAGGCTGCAGTTCTTCCTGTTCACAGGTCCTACGACTGTCCTATTGATCTTGCGGAAGGAAAGACTCCACCATTCGGACCGATTTATGCATTGTCACCCACAGAGTTGGAGGTTCTTCGTCAGTACATCGAGGACAACTTGGCATCCGGCTTCATTCGTCACTCAAAGTCCCCTGCAGGAGCGCCTATCTTCTTTGTCAAGAAGAAGGATGGGAGTTTACGTTTGGTTGTGGACTACAGGGGTTTGAATCAAGTCACCATTCGGAATCGGTACCCGTTGCCATTGATCCCGGAACTTCTCGATCGGCTGCGAGGACAAAGGTGTTCACGAAGATCGACTTACGAGGGCCTACAACCTTGTACGGATTCGTCCGGCGATGAGTGGAAGACTGCCTTTCGTACAAGGTATGGACATTTTGAGTACACGGTAATGCCTTTCGGCCTTACCAATGCCCCAGCCGTGTTCCAACACATGGTGAACGACATCTTTCGTGACTTCTTGGACCAGTTTGTGGTGATCTACCTCGACGACATCTTGATTTTCTCCAAGGACCAGGCGGCACATGACAAGCATGTACGACTAGTTCTAGAGCGGCTTCGCGAGCATGGCCTGTACGCGAAGTTGGAGAAGTGTTTTTTCGATAGGGATTCGGTGGAGTTCTTGGGCTACATCGTCTCTCCTGCTGGCGTTTCCATGGACATGCACAAGGTGAAGACCATCGTGGAGTGGGAGAGGCCCAAGTCGGTACGAGATGTACAATGTTTCCTTGGCTTTGCAAACTTCTACAGGCGGTTCATACAGGACTTCTCCAAGCGTGTACTTCCACTCACAGAACTCACCAAGCGCACAGGCTTTTCTCTTGGTCCGACAAGGCGGAACACGCGTTCACAACACTCAAGGACGTTTCACGACAGCTCCGATTTTAGCACATCCTGACCCTTCTCATCCTTTCTTCATTGAAGCAGATGCCTCGGATTTTGCAGTAGGATCCGTCCTATCGCAAGTTGGAGAGACAAGTTGCTTCATCCTGTAGCTTTTCACTCTCGTAAGTTCCTGTCGGCGGAGATCAATTACGAGATTCATGACAAGGAACTCAAGGCCATTGTGGATTCGTTTGAAGTGGCGGCATTTCCTGGAAGGTGCTGCACATCCTGTACAAGTTCTTACGGATCACAAGAACCTGGAGTACTTTCAAACGGCTCGAGTTCTCAGTCGGCGACAGGCTAGGTGGGCAGAGTTCCTATCACGTTTTGACTTCGTCATCGTCTACAGGCCCGGTTTTCGGAATGGCAAGGCGGACGCATTGTCTAGGCGCTCTTACCTTGCACCAAGCCCGGGCGATCCTGCATTTGACTGTCAAAGGCAAGTGTTGTTGGGTCCTGATCGATTCCGGCTTGCGGCACTGCAGGTTCATCAGGCTCCAGCAAATTCAACACTCCTACAGGACGTCCGTTCGCAGTTGGCTACAGACGACTTGGCAAAGAATGTGTTCTCACACATTCATCCTGACGTTGCAAGTTCCTCTTCCTCCAGTTCCCGTCCAGACTACAACCTGTTCACCATACAGGATGGACTCCTGTACCGGGAAGGTCTCCTGTACGTTCCTGTTGGTATTTCCAGGACTCGTGTGGTACAGGATTGTCATGATACCCCGGCTACAGGACATTTTGGTGTGGCCAAGACAGTGGAGTTGGTGACTCGCAACTATTGGTGGCCTGGGTTGCGAGGTTTTGTGGAGAGGTTTGTACGGAGTTGTGACACTTGTAGCAGGTCGAAGATGCCTCATCATGCACCCTCTGGTCTTCTTCGTCCTCTTCCTGTTCCTTCTGCTCCTTGGAGATCCATTTCTATGGATTTCCTCACAGATCTTCCTCCTTCTCGTGGATTGATGCAGTTCTTGTGGTGGTTGACCGTTTCACCAAGCAGGCTCATTTCCTACCCTGCAACAAGACAGCTACAGGTCAGACAACTGCCGAGTTGGTGATCCGTGAGGTGTTCCGACATCATGGTCTTCCTGAGAGCATTGTTTCCGATCGAGGTCCACAATTCATGTCCAAGTTTTGGCGAGAGCTTCTTCGGAGTCTACAGGTTAAAGCGGATCTTTCTTCAGGATATCACCCACAAACCGATGGGCAGTCCGAACGCACAATTCAGACCTTGGAACAGTATCTTCGTTGCTTCATCAGTTACCAGCAGGACAACTGGTTGGACCTTCTTCCAATGGCGGAGTTTGCCTACAACAACTCCGTTCACGCATCTACAGGACAGACACCTTTCTTTGCTCTTACAGGCCACCATCCACGTTTTGACTTTGCTCCTCCCGCTTCTCCTTCTTCCGCTCCTGCAGTACAGGATCGTCTTCAGCATCTTCGGCAGGTACAGGATGATCTCCAGGTTCATCTTCAGCAGGCACAGGAACGATACAAGCATCATGCTGATGCTCACCGTCAGCCGGCACCTGCATACAAGATTGGTGATCTCGTGTGGCTTCTTCGTCGACACATTCGCACCAACAGGCCTTCTTCTAAGTTGGATTTTCAACGATTGGGCCCTTATAGGATCGTGGCGGAGGTAAATCCTGTAGCTTTCCGACTCGAGTTACCATCCACGGTGAAACTTCATCCTGTGTTTCACACCTCCTTGTTGGAGCCGTATCATCCTTCTTCTCTTCCGGTCGTGTTTCTTCTCCTCCCCCTCCTGTGGTCATTGACACTGAACCTGAGTACGAAGTTGCAGCCATCCTTGATTCTCGTCTTCATCGCCACCAACTCCAATACTTGGTGGATTGGAAAGGGTTTGCCTACTGATCGCACTTGGGAACCTGCATCCAACTTACTCCATGCTTCTTCCAAGGTTGCTGCCTTCCATCGGCATTATCCTGCTAAACCAGGTCCCAAGACTCGTGGAACTCGTCTTTAGGGAGGAGGTGCTGTCACGACCCGATACAGAATACAGGATTCCGGATACAGGATATGGGTTGCAGGACTTTCCTACAGGATTCCGGATACAGGATATGGGTTGCAGGACTTTCCTACAGGATATTCCTACCAGGATTCCAAACACAGGATATTCCTACAGGATATGCCACAGGATATGCCTAGAGGATAAGGGACATGTGGACTCATCTTAGCCTCTGCATGCATGCAGTCACTTTTGCATGCATGCAACCACTTTTAGCACTCATGCCTAGATTAGCTCTTGGAGTTGTGAGCATAAAAGCTCCGACCTAATTGTTGTACAATCAGTTACTATCAACACCAGTCTTACTACGATCAATCTTGTCTTGTCTTGTTCTTGTCTTGTTCCTGTCCTGCTCCTGTCTCCTTGTTCCTGTCCTGCTCCTGTCTTGCCCGGATCCTGTCTGTTTCTGTCTTATTCCTGGATCCTGTTTTGCTCCCGGATCCATCCTGATCCTGTCTTGCTCCTAATCCGTCCTGTTCCTTTCCTAGTTCTGTCCTGCTCTCGGTCCTGTTCCTGAGTCAAGCCTTCCTTCTTGGAATCCTGCTCTCTTCCTGGTTCCTGGATCGTGGCTTGACAACATTACGCGAAACCAAGTACTTCAGAACCGTCGTTCACTGAGTCGTAAACCCAGTTGCCGGAGGCACCACCTACGACATGAAGTCACTTGGAGACCTTTTGCACGTCTGCAAAGTCTATCACCCGACGCACACAACACTGGTTAATTTCTTTACTTAACTAGAATTTATACTGGAGGCCTCTAGTTAGTGTTGTTGCCGACCCCTTGGTTAATAAGAAATAAAGACTTGCTTTATTCTGTAATATCAAACACTATTAACGACCCTGTCGTCTTAGCACACAACAAGCACTTTGATGTCCATCTCAAGTGCTTAACCAAATACCTTCACATTTCTCCAATTGTTTCACATTTCCACATGTCACGATATTATAGCCTCACTTTTCTGTATCCCTCGGTGTTTCTCATTACCCCTTTACATAAGGGTCTGCTACTATACCTATCCCTTGTTAGTATATAGTTACGTCAGACTAGGTATGAGACTTTATCGAAATCAAGCTCTTTTCCGATACTAGAGTATTATTCCAAAAACCATGTTCTTTGTAGACATGTCAATCTGGCCAGAGGCGATCATAGAGGCACATGGTTGTACACATGTATACAACAAGGTCATACCAATATGCCAAATGCCATCCACTTGGTGTGTCATTAACATAATTTATTCCCGATAAGAATCGAATTGAGTCAAATCTACAACCAAGTGTGATAGCTCTACCGTTCGTCTTTCGCAACCTAACTTGTACTCTTTCATAACACCGACCAGTTCAAGAACTTGATAAGCTAACATACCTTTCTTACAAACTAATATGGAAACCAGAAATTCAACCCATCTCTAGCGCCTCAATCGACGACCTTAGATAACATGTCTCTTAATTGTCACTTTCATTGTACTCATTCCCCAAAGAGCACATCATACTAGATGCCGTTCAATACTTCCAACTCTTTATCTCACTAAGTTTAAAAATACTAAATTTTAAAACTTAGTTTCCATGATAAGAGTCTCTCTAAACTCAGAATATTGCACGCCTCCGTAACATTATATTTATTTCCAACTCTTAAACTAATTCCGTAAATGTTTCTCAACACTATACCGAAGTATAGCATTTTCACTAATTCGAGCAATTAGTGTTTTGACAAACATCTTTTTAAACTAAACCTTATTCTATAAACAGTTGCAATTTTGATATTGATACTTTCGAATGGATAATGATCGTTTCAACGTTCAAATACTAAGCTTACCAACTAGTTGTTATACTAGCGGATATAAACTTACAATCATAACAATCTATTGAAATGCTACAACTAATATAAACATGGTTTTAGTTTACATGAACCGAACTTAGTTTTGAGATGGAATTATAATGTTATGACAGTATTCCGATGAACTTGTTCAGAGACTAAGAGGAATCATGAACTAGTGTCTGGTTCATCTAACTGATTTAGTAAGACATTAACCTCCACATAAATATATATAACACTAAATGTCATATAACTTCATGTTTTAGTCATACCTTATAATTCAATAGATCTCCCCAAACATGAATAATATATCTAGTTCAGTACATTCAAACTAAGATACATTATTCATTCTAGACACCTAGCAATCATCAAAGTACACATTACCTCAAGCAATGTATTGAGAAACTCCTCATTTCTCAACTAACTTGAAAACACGTTTTAAGTTAACACTAAGGTAGTGCCTTACCAAAGTGTCAAACTCAAGTCTGCTTGAGTCTTTTATTATATGATTATGGCCACCTCATGTGATCATAACCAAGTTTCAATATTGAGCGCTCCAAACTCAATATTGAAGAGATTTCATACTATATTTGATAAGTCATTTATAACCAATCTGAAAAGATTGTCATAAATTCTTCCAAAGTCTAGAATATAAATATCTCAACAGATGAGTGATAGGAAACCTCATATTCTTGAACCGGATATTGGACCATACGTTAGGAACCTTGAACTACGATCATCAAGAAGGGAGACCATCTTCTTGAACTAATCAATATTATAGTTACAAGAATATTGACCAACTCAAGGAACATCATCAAACCTTGAGATAGCTAACTAACCCAAGGAATACAATCAAACCTTGAGTCAAAATAGTTTTATTTTTCGATATTTCAAAGAACTGAAGATAACTACTTTATAAGTTCTTTTGAGTGCCCACATTTGTGACCATGATGCAAAGTCAAGAAACCGTTTTTAAATAATTGTATTCGACTCTAAAATGATATGATATTGAAAACCAATATCAACTCTAATTCTCATTAAATACCGACTCTCTAAGGGTACATGCACTTAAACCTCCAAAATGTATACCCGACTAGCTTTGATTCATTTGACACCACACACATAACTTATTAAACTTAGCAAGTTTCCTTACTTAGTTGATAAACTAAGTGGAGAATCCCAAATCATGCTCTTCTTAAGCAAGGAATCACCCTTGTTCAAGAGCTTATCCCCCATTACAAACAACGTTACAGATTCCAAGATTAAAGAGTTAACAATGAAAATGCACAAGTGTGCGCCGAACGCCTTCACTATGCAAGTCCTTCATTACTCAGTAAACTAAAATGTAAACGTATGTTTCCAACATTACTTTTTATGATAGATCACGCCATCCATCCAAAAGCTGCATTGATAGGGATGCAACATTAAATCATCTACTGCCAAAATCTATTATTCTATTTCATTCTTATGATCCCACATGAGATAACTTCATAATCAAGTTAGTCGAGTTAGCTAACTTGAATAAAGTGCGCGCTTACAACCAACTAAGTTTCAAGTTGTACTTTGTTCAAATCAAGTGACTTGAACTTAGTAAACTATTTCACCTAATGTTACTTGTAGCTAGCGTCATCAAAATATTGCGAACGTCGGACAATACTTTGATTATATTGGATCTAAGAACCAACTGCTTAACATATTCATCATATGTTAATATTTGACATTTCGTTGTATTATAAGTTCATCACCATAGTCTGCTTCTGAAGTTACACTCTGGAAAACATGCACTATAATGAGAGCTTATTTTACACTTTATGTCAAAATGTATGTTCCTCTTATGTTTGAATATGCCCCTTTTTCCGAAGTCAAAGATGCACATTTGAACATAAGTCTTTCCCCGTTTGAACATTACAGTTGGATCCGATATTGAATCTTGCCCTAAGCCAAAACTCAATGGACACTGTTATTTCAAATCATGTGTTATCCCAAATTCAAACACCTTAAAGAAAAAGAAAAATTTTCAATAATGTGTAGAATAGGATATCACAAGGCCCATCTCACAAGACTTAGTTTGTAAGCCAGAACAAACTAACATGCCACGTCTTGTGGAAGTATATCGTAAAGTAACCTGAACATCCATAAGGTAAAGTAACCTGGCATATAACTTGGAAGTTACCTTCCGTGTGCTACCACCAATAATGGAGTCCATAACCCACACCCACTTATGAAGTAGTGTTCTCTAAGAGTTATAGATCTTAGGACCAACTCTCCGCGCAAATTCAGACGTTACCAAAAGTGATAAAGTACTTCAAGAATTTAGAACTAACTAAACCCTAAAATACACTACACTTTAAGTAGTCCTACTGATCGTAGAGAATAGGCGCCGATACCAATTGTCAGAGTTTTAACCCAAAGGGCCAACACGTGGCAACATGTGGTTGCCAAGTGGCCATTCAGCATCATTACCCTATGTGAGCAACGCTAAGTCTTCCAAGATAACCCTAAGAGTCTGACTCAGGGGCCCAATTAGGCAAAAGACTTAGAGTCCTACCCTAAGTCCCCTAGAATGACCATCCCCTAAACCCTAAAGGATAACTCGAGTAGACTCTAGGATCCTACCCAGTAGACCTAGACAGGCTCATGCCCTAACCCCACAAAGGAGATGTGTCTCACACATACCCCCATGATACCCTGAACCACGACTAACCCCTAAGGGTTTGAGTGGCCAAGTCATACCCAGGGCTAGTACTTAGTGAGGACACGAGTGTGCGCCGTAGGTGGACACAAGTGTTCTACTAAGCAAACTCCCTAAGGCTAGGTTTGGATAACCCTAAGTACATGACCTTGTGAGTGTCTCATGATAGGGCTTTTGCTAATGAGCTTAGGTTGTTCAACCCTTATATCCTAAGGAGAACATTCCCTAGCCAGGTGTGCCAAAGCACACCTAGTTACGAGACCTAACCTCCCTTGAGCGAATGCTCAAGGTTTAGCACCCTAGTGCAAACACAAGCATGTATGTTTACTAGAGTATCCAACCCCTTGGCGACAAACCCATGACACAACCCCAAAGGGTGTGCCTCAGGCGTTGTATTGTGTGACGTCTAGCCCAGTGTCACATCTCCATGTGACACTGCCTTCCCCGATGTGGGCTATCATGCCATAGCCCTTAGATTCGAGAGTTGCACCAAGTGCCACAAACGTGGCTCCTAAATGCCAACTCTAGAACCCCTCAATTATCCCTCAAGACCCGGTAAGGAAACCCTGTCAATCAAGAACCCACAACCACAGTTGGACAGGGACACGAACGTGCCCTAGTTAGCTGTGAGTGTTGCTCCTAGCTTGACATGGAGGAGGAGGCTGGAGACAAGCCTCAACCTCTGCCTCTTGGAACATGCATCCTAACAAGACCTCCCATGCATGGATTCCTCAACATTAAGGGTAAGCTACCCCAAAGGTGGGACGTACCTCTGTCGTCTGGAAGTTAGGGCGGCACAACAGAGGGTTGTGCCTTGACGACACAAGTTAGAGCTTGCACCGGGAGAAGAGTAACGAGCTCAGTCATGAACCCAGGAACCTCACTCCTACATACTCTACCTTATTTATGTGACGAAGCCCCCCCCCCACCCCCTTTTCCTGTATGTGTAAGTAGGCTGGCACTGAATGCCAGCCCTTAGTTAATGAGATGAGTTTGCACACTAACCCCTACCCCTAAACCCTAACCAAGGGGGTGGGGTTTTTAGGGCATGGGTTAGGTCAACCCTAGGGGTGTTCCTAACCCTATTTAACATGCCAAACTCATATTAACTAGGACGTCAAAATCGGGGGTGGGTTTTCTAGAAGGTAAGTGCTACCTTCGCTTAGAGTTTCTCGCGACATCTAAAGATAGCTGGCCGGACTACCCTTAAACACCTAAGTGCACTAAGCGGGGCTGTTTCTCACTACATTTAGGGTCCATCAACATAGTACAGTAGGTAACAATAATCATTGTCCAAAGTAAAGGGTCGAGTCATAGTAAAAACTATGACATTAAGGACACCCCTAGGGTTGACCTAACCCTAGGGTTGCCCTAACCCCACGCCCTACCCCCCCCCCCCTAGAGGTTAGGTTAGGACAACTCATTTTCTCTAAGGGCTGGCATTTATGTGCCAACCCACTTACTTAGGAAAACAGGGGGGGGGGTCCGTCACATAAATAAGGTAGAGTATATGTAGTGAGGCTTCCTGGGTTCAAAAGAGAGCTCGTTAACCTCTTACCGATGCAAGCTAAGCTTGTGTCGTCAAGACACAACCTTCTGTTGTGCCGCCCTAACTTCCACACGACAAGGATATGTCCCACATTTGGGTTAGACTATCCTTATCGTTGGCAGGATCACGCCTTCGTGATGGGGGTACGTTACTTCCAAGGAGTTAGTTAGATTCCTTGGCCCCGAAAACCTACTCGCATGCTCAAAGGCATTGCCCGAGTTCACGTTCCTCAAATCTAGTGGTTGGGGGCCTTGCTTCAGCCGCCTCAACCATGCCAAGCTAGGAACGATACCCGTAGCTCGACTAGTCCGTGTGTCCTGATTCACAAGGTGAGCCTCGTTCATAGACTTAGTCAGCTAGGGGTTTTAAGTTCCTAAGGTTGGGTTCCTAATACGGGTTACTTTACCCTAAACCCTAAACCCTAAACCAGTGATTAGCATTAGTTTTCAGTTAATTTTTCCTAACCTAGTTTAGTCTTGGAGTTAAACGCCAATGAGGACGTTGACATTTTCAAAGGTGGGGAGTGTGTCATAATTTTTACTATACTTGACCCTTTACTTTGGGGTTTAACTATTGTTACCTACCGAGTTGTGTGACGAACCCTAGTTGTAGTGAGAAACAGCCTCGCTTAGTGCACTTAGGTGTTTAGGGGTAGTCCGGCCGGCTGTCACTAGGTACCTCGAGAAACTCTAGGCAAAGGTAGTACTTACCTTCTAGAAAACTCTCCCCCGTTTTGACATTCCAGGTTAGGGTTCTTCGCAAAGTATAGCTTGTCAAAATAAGGGTTAGGGACATCCCTAGGGTTGACCTAACCCTAGGGTTGCCCTAACCCCCCCTAGGGGTTAGGTTTAGGGTTAGGTTAGGACAACTCATTTTCTCTAAGGGCTGGCATTTCTGTGCCAACCCACTTACTCAAGAAAATAGGGGGGGGATCCGTCACATAAATAAGGTAGAGTATATGTAGTGAGGCTTCCTTGTGCCCCTAACTTCCACACGATAGGGGTACGTCCCACCTTTGGGTTAGACTATCCTTATCATTTGCAGGATCACGCCTTCGTGACGGGGGTACGTTACTTCCAAGGAGTTAGTCAGATTCCTTGGCCCGAAAACCTACTCACACGCTCAAAGGCATTACCCGAGTTCACGTTCCACAGATCTAGTGGTTGAGACCTTGCTCCGGCCGCCTCAACCACGCCAAGCTAGGAACGATACTCATAGCTCGGCTAGTCCGCATGTCCTGATTCACAAGGTGAGCCTCATTCGTGGACTTAGTCAGCTAGGGGCTTAAGTTCCTAAGGGTTAGGTTTTTAATACGGGTTATTTTACCCTAAACCCTAAACCAATGATTAGCATTAATTTTTAGTTAATTTTTCCTAACTTAGTCTAGTTTTGGAGTTAGATGTCAATGGGCGTTGACATTTTCAAAGGCGGGGAGTGTGTCATAGTTTTTACTATGACTCGACCCTTTACTTTGGGGTTTGATTGTTGTTACCTACTGAGTTGTGTGACGAACCCTAGTTGTAGTGAGAAACAGCCCTGCTTAGTGCACTTAGGTGTTTAGGGGTAGTCTGGCCAGTTATCACTAGGTACCTTGAGAAACTCTAGGCGAAGGTAATACTTACCTTCTAGAAAACTCTCCCCCATTTTGACGTTCCATGTTAGGGTTCTTCACAAAGTATAGCTTGTCAAAATAAGGGTTAGGGAAACCCCTAGGGTTGCCCTAACCCCACGCCTTACCCCCTAGGGATTAGGTTTAAGGTTTCATTTTCTCTAAGGGCTGGCATTTCCGTGCCAACCCACTTACTCACTTTCCTAACCGGGGGGGGGGGTCCGTCACATAAATAAGGTAGAGTAACAATAGTCAAACCCCAAAGTAAAGGGTCGAGTCATAGTAAAAACTATGACACATTGTATTGCAAAGGAGGAGCTCCATGTAATTTTGTTTACATTGAGAAGTTATAAATGTAACATACATGTATATGTAGATGGTTACGTATGTGTTCCAACACAAACTTTAGCAAAGAACATACATCTGTTTAGCAAGCACACATGCTAGGATGAGTTTGTTAACAAAGGTATAGCCATCAAAAGGTCTACCAAGAGAGGTATCAAGGAGGAAAAAGAAGCTTTAGTGGCATTTGGATATTAATTGTCATCTAAGACCATAGAAAGGTGCTCATCAGTACTTGTAGATAACACGGTCTTTAGTGAGAGGGACTACATTGTTGTTGAATCTCCAAACAATTTGCTTGAGTACATTGCGAAGCTAGAGTTTATATTCACAGCAAATGTTAGTACATGGATGTTTATGTTCTTTGCAAGCAAGTACATGCAGTATAGTGTAGTGGATGGAGAGGTTAAGGTTGACGCTGCTACCGGGATGAGAATTTTGCACAAAGAAGTTAAAGGATTTGATTATAGCAGCATTCTGCCAATGTCCAAGATACTTAGAAAATATGTGTGCTGCCTTGTCGTGATGGTAAGAGGCTAGGATATAAGATTGCAATGAAGACAAGAATAGTTGAATTGCCTAAGGCACTCTTGAAGCTTGGTAAACCTGGCATTGTTTCAGTTTGGCCTAAAGATAGAGAAGTTGTGGAGATGTACGCCTTCCACTAGTGAAAAATGGTACACTCTTATTGACATTGTTAATGTTGAAGACAAGCATGTATATATTATGTGGTTGCAAGCACAACAATAGGTTCTTATTAAAAATTACAAGGAGAAAAAACCACAAGAATGGGAAAGCATTATCAGGGTCATTCCTTGACAAAGCGGAAAAAAAGTTTTTATTCCGACAAATAAATACACTTGTAATTATCATCTATAATTATTTGTAATGAAATTATTATCTGTAAGAATATATATCTATAATTTCCTAGTTTAGTTGAATTTGCCATGTAGGTAACAATTGTTATTTTATATTATATTAAAAGTTGTAATTAGCTTTTAAAGAATAAATATGTGTTTGTTTTAGAAATTCAAATGTACGTAAATGTAAGTAAACAAAATTATTAAATAAAAAACATGTCTTTTTTAAACTTCCCAAGTATAATTAGAGTCTTTGCCTTCTCTTATAAAATGATGGTGAGCGGTGTGTTTAGTCGGCAGAGTGCTCTTTGGAGTATCATAGATTCTCTCAATCTTTATCTCCATCTTCACCTCTATGCTCACTTACTGAGCTTCTATCTCCCACTCCATTGTGTTCTTCAACTGTTGTGTTAAGCAGTTGTTTGATGTCATCCATAAATTTATTGAAGGAGAGCAGAGCTTGGGATAGCAAGGCTTTGTTCACCCATATCATGCAACATTCCCATGGTGCACTGGAGGACTTGGATAGCATTCACTCTATTCTGGTAAGCTAAAAGATCCGTGGCTCTAGCTTTGTTCACCTCGACATTGAGCATTGGATTAAATTGGGCCTTTGTTATGGGTCAGCTACAAAGCTTTTTAGCATAGCGGAGAGTTTGAAGGTGGTGAACCCCAAGCAAATACCTTCTAGCGTCAATAAAAATAACTATGTGTCTTGGTCACATACCCAATTGTCTCCAAGGACAGGGGTGAAACAACATTCAAAGAGGTCCATAAGGGTGGCAAAGAAGCATAAATATGGTCTCATGGTCTTTGGGGAGGTGCCTTCAAAAGAAGTTTTATTCAAGAACTACAACTTCAACTCACACAGTGGACTTGATGTGATTGGCTGGGAAGAACAACATGAGCAAATGTTTGGGAACTTAAGGGAGATCTGGCTGTCATGCAAAGAGCAGTTTCCACTTTTTGATGTGGGTTTTTGAAAAACATGAAAAGGAGAATCTAGTTGCACATGAAGCTTTGGCAAAAGAGCTTGTTAGCACATGAAAGATGCAACCCATTGTCTTTGAAGGTCATGAACCATTTACAACTCCTATGGAGTGGGTTTCACATTACAATATTCATGCATGGGTTCAGGAAAGTACTTGATTTGGAACACATAGAATTCTACTATCAACTCTTTAGGAACATGAGGAAGTGGGAACCATTCTTTATAAAGTGTGAGGTGCTCATGGGACGTGGATTTGTTTAAAGTCGGTATGTGGAATCTAACATTCGAATGTTGAAGGTGAAGATAGTAAAGTTAGCGGCCTAAGTTCTAGAGCGTTTGTACCTCTTATGTGCTCAGAAGCATCACAGATCATTGAGGGAGTAAAGTTTTGTGTTTCTAAATATATCTAATGTGTACATATATGTTACATGGCTTGAATGTCTTACTAACTGCGAAATGGATAACAACTTTCTTAAAGTGGATTGTTGTGACGATGAAGAGGTGTCAGCATCAAAGAGGTTGAAGACAAGGCTTTTTATTGTGCCGGATGTAAGTAGCATTGTATAGTTCTCTTTAAAGTTATATGTGTGCACACTTTTTAGCAAGATGAGGAAGATGAGAAATGATCAAAGAAAGAGTCATAGAAAAGAGTGAAGTAACAGTCTTGGAGGTGAGTTAAAGTAGTATTTTTTCTTTGTTATGTTTTATGATTTTTGTTGTTAGGAGAAGGAGCAGGAGCAGGAGCTTACGCAAGACAAGGAAATGGAACATGATGATGAGCCAAAGTATGTTCATGACTTGGATGACGTTCACAATGACTTGGGAGAAGATCAAGAGAATAAAGAAGAGGTATTGTTTTCAATTGTATATTTTTTGTTTCATTATAATATACCTTGTTCTTGCAGTTTGAGACACTATAAGTAATGAACATCTTAAATGGTAAAGAAACACTTGGAAAAGGCATCATCAAGGAAGTCGATAGAATGGGAAAGCTTCATAACAAGTAAATTTTCTACAATTTTGAGGTTCTTTATATCACTCTTTTGCATGTAGGCCTCTAGGGGATCGTGATGGTCCACTTTTTGTAATAGCTATCTTGCCAAGATATGAGGGTATCCCAATCGTTCCAACTTGGGAAAGTGTTTGACTTATCGTGGAACGTTCATCCAATGGCTATGGTATGATATTGAGGTAGTTGAGCCATTTTAAAAGGTAAATTGTTGTTTAATTGGTATTTTGGTTAACAATTTTACATGCAACTTCCATTGGACTTTGTGGATCTTGTGAGAAAGAGAACAAAAGTAAAGATTGAGACAATGTGCAACGTGATTATCCCAAACCTGATAAGGAAAAATCTAAGAACTTATCTCAATACAATGACAAAGACTGAATCATGGACATACTTAGGCTAAATAGATTTGCAACCACTAGTGCTCTACACCTTTTTTGTTAAAGAGAGCATCTGTCTTAGACATATGTGTATTAAGTATGAAAACTAGAAGAAGGCTAAATGGATTGAACTCGATGGTTGGTAATATGTGCAACTTTTATAACATTAATAAAATATAAATATTTTACTAAAATCAATGTCTTTTAAGTAGTCCTATTATGTATTTTTTAAATGTAATTAAAAATGTTTAATTTAAAAAATGATATATGTGTTTTATTTATAAAATTAATTGAATGATTAATTTCTATATAAAACACGTGTTTAATATGTATATTTTTTAGCTGAATCAATAAAAAAAAAACATAATTTAAAGCTACATATAAAGAAATCTAAAATATTATTGATGTTGTTGCATTTTTAGATTATAATAGCAATATAAATTTATAGTTTGTAAACATATCAATAAAACATATAAATAACTTTCAAAAACAATTATTTAAAAAGTCATTACAAAATCATATGTTATTGTGATAAAACTTGTCATTTTTAATAACATATATATGTAAGGCAGAAAAACATATAATAAAACTACATATAAATCATTATTTGGAGTCCCTGTGTTTATAAATATGAATAGCAAAATAAGATATGTTAGCAACATGTTGTTGAGATGCTTGAGCCGGTTAAAGATGACGAGTGACTTCATTTTGAATAAAAAAAAGATAATCAACATGTTCATCGGCAATTAGAAGGTTGTATAACCATCAAGAATGAAAACCAATAAAAAATGGAGAGTCACGTGAAATAATGTTGAGAATTGTTATAAACAAATTCAAATTATTAAAATTAAGTTTATTTAATCATTTTGTTGATGTAAAATAGAACATTGAAAGTATTATTTCAATGTTTAAATGATCATCTCCATTTGTTTATTTATTTTTAAATGATAAGATATAACTAACTTCTCTTTAATTTAAAAATAGTCATCGGAACCCAAAAGTAAATTAAGGACCACAATCACTAACAATGTCATTTAAAAGATGATGAAGATGAAGAACTTCTTGATGTACTAAGTCAGCAACATCAGGCCTAAAAGAAGTCTTATTGTATATGCATAGAAAAAATGTGTTATTTTTGAAAAATAGTGAACCACCATTAAAATTGAATTGAATCCGTGTTATGCTAAATTATTTAGGAAATCCAAGGAGAGCTTATAGAAGACCCATTAATCGATATCGTAGAAGATTAATATGTTAACATAGATTGTAATAACAAACAAACTACTTAACATACTGTTGAAAATGAGATTACCAAAAACATGTATTACATTAAACTGATATTTCAAAGTGTAATTATAAGTGTGTTTTGATAAACTTGAACCACACGACGTCGAAGGTCTCCCACTTAAACATAAATCTATATACCATGTCTTAAAGATGTAAAGTTGAATAATTAATAAATATGGAAGTGAATATTGTAGCACGATCGACATCAAGGTAAGCACTAGTATCACAAGCTAATGCATCCTAACCTTGAGCAACTTGTAACCAAATCGTCATCAAGTTTAAGTGGTGCTGGAGAATGATTAAGTGCACTTGCATAAACTATTTTAAATTCAAATAGTGAGTCTAAGAATATCCAATGTCAAGCAGTTTAAAAATGTATGTATGTTGAGAAAAATCACTCTCTAGAATCTCCTTGGTTTGCAAGTTGGTTGTGGGACATGAATAAGACAAATCTCTCCCTAGTCAACTTGTTGTGTGAACTAGCAACCATGCAACTTTATATTTTTGGTGTAATAATGCTTCATGAGATTCTTATTCATCAAAATAGCTCTTTTATTATCATTGGAGATGATTGTCAAACTTGCATCCAATATATTCATATTTTTTAATACCTTACGCAACCAGATGACCTCATTTGCTACAAAGAAGACAATGTGGTACTTTGCTTATGCAGTGGAAAGAGCAATGATATTTGCTTGTTATTCTTTTAGTGAACCAAGACTTCATTCATTAAAAACACCGTCCTAACCTATAGGATTGGTGCGTGACAAATATGCATCAGTAAACCTTGGATATCTGGTGGCCATAGTGGAGTCGGAAATGCTTAGTTTTTGCAATATAACAATCAACCTAATCTCTCGGAGTTGGCTAGCATAGTTTTGGTAGAAAGAGATTGTGGTAGCAACAATATTCTTAATTGTTTATTGCAAGATACATGAGGCAATGAATTATATTCGAAAGGGCAATTGTCTAGTATCAAAGGAGCCTTGTACCATTAAGGTGTTAGTAGTTGCTCAAACTTGTGCAAGATTGTGTCAATATATTTGTACTATTTAAGGAAAAAAATCTCATAGTACGTGGATCTCTATTTAACTGAGAACCTAAGAAATGTGTTATGTCTCATTCTTTAATTATATTCAGTGGTTACGAAGACAATAACGTAGACTCTTATAAAGATTGGTTTATTGTGTATATTATATTATATTATATATAATTTATTAATGATTCCCTCTGTATATCCATGAGATGAGAAGTGGTGTTGTTTGAGACAATGAATGGACTTACGAAGGTTATTATAGCTCTCCTCTTATTTGAAATACAGTGTTGTACACTTCTTAATCACCAACCCCTCGTCCATTGTAACGTTCATGGTGAGATTTTTAGATTTAAGGGTAGGGTTGTAGAAAAGAATTTTAAGATTACTTCTATTATCCTCTTTGTTAACTATAGAATTCCATCTCTATTTGCACCAGATAGAGGTCAAGAACAATTTTCTAGATAATTTCTTGTTTGGAGCTGTTCTGTTCAAATCCCCGTCAAGACAAAAATGGATAAGTTCTAATGGGAGAAAAACTTGTGTGGAGGAAGTTGTGTATTCAGATACAGCAGATGCCTAGGGGCATTATATAAATTGGAAGTGTGTGTTACCTTCTGCACCTCTTTAAGCTTTTTAATTTCCTCAAGTTCATACTTCTCTCTCTCTATATATATAACAATAGCAATATAGTCTCTGGATTGTCTCAGTGAGGAATGTGCAAAGTCCATCGGATTCCCAGTGCACTAATAAAGATATGTGTGAATGTTCAAGTACTAAATATATGTGTGTATGTAGCTAGCTTGATGAACTAGCTGACGAGCAGCTTGTCAAGAAATGGAATTGCATAATAGTCATGCTTGGGCTCAAGCTGGAGATCGACATGCTGGCTATGAGGACTTGGTTCATGTTGTGGATCCTGCGAGAGACAATTGAAAAGGAAAAGAAAAGAACATAAGTGTAGAATTGACTTCTATAAGCTTAAGCTTCTCATCCGGTATTGGAAGCAACAGGATTTAAGATAGACATTACTTATAGCAGAGAGAGATCTTGCAAACTTATCCAATATATGTTTAGTAGTTGATGCCTAGTTTGTTTGAAAGTGTACAATATTCTGAACGATCTATTTACAATCTTTGTCTAACCAACCTAACTGTAACCTGTTTGTGCAGATTCGTCACTTCTGTGTTCCTCGACACTCGGCAGTTTTGTGAATGTCCGCCCAAGCCTGTTGCAACAGTAACGTAAGAAGTCTCCTACATATATAGAGAGAACAAGTAACTTACTTCCGGACAAGTGGTTCGTAAATGTAATGCCCCTGTGCCTTTACGAAAGAGGTAACAGTCGCTGTTCTGAGTTGCAAAACCTCGAATTCTGTCCCAGAACAAGCAGCAACACTCCAAGGCAAGGTGCTGCCTCCCAGAATCTTCATACAGCAATAGAGCAAGCTCTCCATGTCGTGTCGTCCGTCATATGGCCTCATCCCACAGAAGCAGCAGTCTGGGGACATTTCCCAATTGGGAATGCCTGGAACTCGCTCCGTCACGTCTAGGCCAGGCCACGCCTTATCCACCGCAGCTGCCAAGTCGAAAAATGGACGACCGCAAGCCAGCCCCCAATCTATCAGGCTGTACAAACTTTCTTTGTAGCAGATGTTTTCGAGAGAAACATCCCCATGAATGACACCATGCTCGGCACTGTCTTCCAGAATCACGTACAGCTGCTTGCTCATCTCATAAACTTCCACAGGTGTCATCTGTCTTGAAAACAACTGCTTCTCCACGGAATCCCCAGCATCTTTCACAAGCATTGCCGGCCTGTTGACGCCTTCTATGGACACTGCAAAAGCGCCGCCAAGCTCATTCAGTAACCCCCTAGACAACATGTCTCTCTCTGTCTGGAACCACCTTTCCCAGCCCCCTGTAGGCAGCTCATCGGGTGCCTGGAGCGCCTTCTGACGGAACTCCATATCTGGGCCCACCTTCAGCCACCACACATCACCTTCCCAGAGAACTCTCAAAACCACGGACATCTCATTGTTCCGAGTAGCTCCCACAACAGTCACTAGGCATTCCTTGAAAGGAGCCTTGCATGCAACTTGAAGATACTCGTTACCAATCCAGTAACCACCGCTTGCCATGAGCTTGAGTCTGCCATAGTCCCGTTGGGAGACATCTTTGTTCACCTCGCTATGGGCCTTCAACCTTTCTGCCTCTGTTACCACCATTCTATCCAGGGCAGCAGCTGCCCACTTCAAAGCCGCCGAGCTAAGATCTATCTCAAACGTATCCCCCGGTTTGTAATCACCCCCTGCAAGCTGAAGCAATGGGCCATCGTAGGCTCTCACCCGTGTTTTATAAGCATGTATTTGCCTCAAACACTGCAGTTGAATCCCGTTCCCAACGAAGCCATACACTTCATTGTAGAACGAGTGAAAAGGCTCCACACGCGTTCTCATCCTCCACAACGTGTTGCCCATGATCACAACCTGTCCCTCGCTACTGCAATCTTGCGGGTGTCGTCCTCACCTTTCGTCTTCAGCTCTATGCTGCCAAATCTATCGCCTACTTTGAAGAAACTATCGGGTCTCCTGTAGTAGGATCCCTCAAAAGCCACGTCCTCAGAGCCCCTCGTACCCCACGAAATATCCACGTTCACCCCTCGGGCGCGAGCAATGGCCTTTGCGAGCTCAACAAGAAACTCACGCTGCCGCTGATACGACTCCATCTTCACATTGTCAGACTCATCAGTAACTACTTGAAGCAGACAATCCTTGGGCATACTCTGCAGTATGGTTTGTTCATTGTTTGCCCAGAACGCTGAGAAGCCGTCAAGCCCGATGTCGAAAATGTTTGCTTTAATCCTGTCTACCCTGGTTGACCCATCTCGACCAAGACTGTACGGGTTATCCTCCGGGGGAAGCCAGTCCAATAAGCCAAAGAAATCCGGCATCGGCATTGTAGGCTTTTTCTGCTCCTCGAGTTTCTCCAGCAGCATCAACTTCTCGTAAACTCGGATGTCAATCTCCTTCATAAGATCGTTGTAGCTTCTCATCTCCGCGATATTCCGGGCTGGGGTTGCGGCAATACATAGGGCTTGAAGACATTGGCCAATCTGAGGAGATTCTGCCCTGCTTCAGCACTCCCTCCTCCGTCTCCTTCTGCAGTCTTACATCTGCGTCAATCTTAGATTCAATCGTCTTTATCTCGTAAGGAAGCAACACTATTGACAACTTCCGCAATGCCGCTCGCCACTACAATGCAAATCATGAGAACCCACATCAACATGTCCTGCCAGAACTTACCTCCTGTTGTCCGGACGCCACCATAGCTCGAATGAGGAACGCAAACCCTAGCCCCAAACTCTCCGACGGAATATTCTTTACATATCCCTCTTAGGAACTTTCAAAGAGATATATAAAATGTAGCATATACGTAGTGTGTGTAATAATTATTTAAGAAACTTAAGTGTGAATTGATTTAAAATAATTTATATTTTATTTCAGTTTGAACTTTATTTAAGAATTTATAATTAATTAATTATGAATTATGACATTTTTAGATATGTATGCCCTTTTGTATTAGTGATAATTAATTAAAACTTGATTAATTAGTAAATACTTAAAATCAGAAGAAAAAAAACATGTATTTAAGAAAATTTATATTTATAGATGAAATGCATTAACCTTGAATTTCAAGGTCTTTTTAAATTATATCCTTTAAATGCATATAAAATCATTAAAAATTTAACTTAATTAATTATGATTAAGAGAAGGAATAATATTTAACGTAAAGTCAATATTGAAAAAAATTTATCAGTTAACGTTTTTATTTTGATGTAAAATATTTTTAATGGTTTATATTTTATTTCAGTCTAAATTTCACTTAAAAAATTATAATTATATATATATATATATATATATGAGAGTAATATATTATATTTGGGATAAGGGGATATATATTACTTAATTATATTTTAGGTTTTATGAAATAATAATTTATAAAACATTATATACTTTATATTGCTTTGAATATAGATAATGCAGTATATTTAATAGTTAAGTTGCTTCACATGAAAATACATTAGGATATGCATTGTAAGTTTATAATATAATTATAGTTTTATTTTCTTTACACATAAAGACATCACAAGTAAGTTTTTCTTACATTTTATAAAATTGTATTTTCATGTATAAGAAATACATAATTATGTGTAATTTTCCTGCGTACTACATAATTATCTGTAGTTTCATGAATATATATATATAATATAGATATAGAGAGAGAGAGAGAGAGAGAGAGAGAGAGAGAGAGAGAGAGAGATAGTTTTCTTATCCCATACATATAAACAAACACAGAAAAAATTTAAAAACTTTACATGAGCAACAGAATAGATAAACAAAACAATAGAGATAACACTCACACGCATCATCTCTCTCGTGTTAAATAGATAGATAGATATACGTATATATTGTGTTTATCTACGTGTTTGAATACACTTTGAATACACGTATATATTTATATGCATATCATGTTACCTGTTTGAATACACATTTGAATGCATTCATGTTCTCCTCTTATAAATGTAATATATAATAAATATTAAAGATATATTATATTTACACTAATTAAGTGTTTTAAAATGTATATAAATATTATATCATATGTATATATCTACGTGTGTTTGTGTGTATATGCATATATGTACATATTGAACGTAATGCAAAAACGTAATGCATATATGAAGCTGTATATATCCACAAGGTATGCATTATATGACAAATAATGTGTGCAGTAGTATCTTCATGGAGATTGTCTCATTATATACAGCACGTATGGTAAAAAAATATACGGAATTCTCTAATGGTTTCGATTTAATCACATGAAAAGGTCTTTAACAATATGTATACGTCACTTGTAATTTAAACAAAATTTATTCAGATATTTTATACATGTGCATGTTAATGCACATTTACATATACATTTCAAATGGAAACGTAAATATATTACTAATACATTTACACACACATGTAAATGTACATTTACATTTACATTTATATTTTAATATTAATTTAATTTATATTTATATTTTCATTTTAATTAATTTAAAAACCTTCATAAGAAAATTATTATTATAATCAAACACCGTTGCCATCGAATTCAGAGTTTATTTAATAAAAACATGAAAATTTAAGATTTATAAATGGAAGATAATAAATGTTTTACTACTTCATATAATAAATATAATATTATGCATAATAACCAAGTCATAAATATAAATATAAATGTACATATATATTTAAAATGTAAATGTACATATATCATTTACATGCATATGTTAATGTACATTACATGTGCATTTACCTTTTAAATATAAATGTAAATGTCATTTATATACAAATGTAAATATACATTTACATGTGCGTACCAATGTAAATGACATTTACAAGTACATTTATATACATATGTAAATGTGGATTTATATTTATATTTATATTAATTTACATTTGTATTTACATTTTAATTTAATTTTGTGATATTCTTACTAAAAAATTATTGTAATAATTAACTTATTTGGTGTCACAATCTATAATAAGTTTTTCCATTATTATGTCTTAATTAAAATACTAAAACTTAAAATTTATAAATACATAATAATAACTTTAATAAAATAAAGATTATATTATGCATAATAACTAAGTTATTAATGTACATGTACATGTACATATTAATGTGCATTTATATTTATATTTACACTTTTAAATATAAATGTATATGTAAAAAGACATTTACATGTATATGTTAGTGTATATGCATTTACATTTTAAGTGTAAATGTAAATGTAATTTACATGTACATTTAAAAATTTATATAAATATACATGTACATTTACATTTATATACACATATAAATGTAAATTTACATTTTAATTTAATTTAAGATATTTATATTTAATTTCAAGATATCCTTTAAAAAATTATTGTAATAATAAAACATCTTTTTAGTGTTATAATTGGTATTGATAGTTATAAATTTAGAAACACAAAATAATGAATATTTTAATTTTTTAATAATAAATATTATGTTATACATATTAGTTAAGTTATAAATGTAAATACATATATTTCATTTTAAATATAAATATAATGTAGATTTAATATTTAACGTTCTTAAATTATTAAATTAATTTAAATTATAATTTTATTTTTAAATTTTTAAATTTTTTATTACATGATTTTTATAAAAAATTTCATACGATTTCATAATATTTTCAGTTGGCATTTAAATTTTAAATAATTTTGTATTTCTGTGATTTAACTATATATGTATGAATTATTAAATTTTAAAAGTTTTACTTTAATTAATTTAATGTTGTATTCTTTTATAACATTTAAACATTATTCTAATGAAGTATTTATAAAAACCATTCTTTTAAGATTTTACTTTTGTTAATCAATATAATTAATATTCTTTGAAATATTTAACATTGAAGTTCTAAAAAAATTCTCACTTTTATTAGAGAGAACGGTTTGTGCTCCATACATTCACATGTAAATGACATTGTAAGTGCAATTGACGTACATTTATATGTATATTTATATACAAAATGTAAATGTACATATAAATGCATAATACATAAATGTGCATGCATGTGTATATTATATGCACATGCAAATTTATATTTACATATACATATACATTTTAATTGTACATTTACATATATATACATGTGCATATAAATGTATATGTATACTTATATATATATATATGCATATGTAAATTTATTTAAACTGTAATGTAAATATAAATATAATATAAATGTACATGTGCGTGTACATTTTCATATCCATATAAATATACATTTACAAGTATATATATATTTTTAAATGTAAATATATGTAAATGTTATTTATATTTATATTAAAAACCTGTTGCATTATTTTAAAAGTAATCAGGAACCTGCTGTAATTTCTTTAATTATTGAAGAATATTTAAATTTATACGAACTTCATAAATAATAATTCGTTAGCGATATGAGATAATTTATTAATAATAAAACTATATCGCTTATAAGTATTGATAAAATCAAATTGACACATTATAATGTTTAACATTAGAAAAAAAATCTTTTTATTTTCACGCACATCTATTTGTACATATGCATATATAATATAAAAGTCATTTCAGATAAATAAATAAAAACATAACAACACATATTAAATAACACACACATATATATACATATATGTTAAGCAAAACCTATTTTGATATTAACATTAACATATTATATATTTTAGAATATTCATGGTATATAATGATATATTTTGGCATTCACATATGTGCAAACTAAACAGTACCTGAGTATTTTTACTGTTATGTTAATACAAAACATTTAAAATATGCTCACTCTGTGTGTATGTGTGGTTATATTTGTCTATACTATATACTCACATGCATACGTAATATGCATGCACATGCACATACAACAATACAAAGTATGTGGATGTATATCTGTATAAAACTATGAACTAGAATAAACTAAAACTACACTAGGTTAAGCTAACCTCCAGTTCAACGAGAAGTGTAGGGAGTAAAATGGCCTTAATCACGTTTAACGACCATCTAAGTAAAGTGTAACATCATCCAATCCCAGGGTTTAATGATGTTCAATGCCATGGTTAAGTCCGTAATTGATTCGAATATTCTTTAAATGCTCTTCAAATTAGTCTCCTGCATGCATGTTCAGATTCCGGAATAGTTCCCTCAGTGCTGACGCCTTCTCCAATATCTCTTCAGCAAGTTTCGACTAGAATATCAAATAAGTACATGAATTCTCTCCCTCTCTCTCTCTCTCTCTCTCTCTCTTCTCTCTATATATATATATATATAGAGAGAGAGAGAGAGAGAGAGAGAGAGAGAGGAAGGGAGAGAGCTATGTGTCTTATTTTATCCCATAATTGGATATAGAGACAAATACATAACGGTATAAGTATCTAGAATCTCGACTTTGCACAAAAATAACATAGACGTCATGAAACTACAGATAATTTATGTAGTACGCAGGTAAATTACACATAATTGTGTATTACACGTGAAAATACACATAATTATATATGTACCATACATATATAAACAAGCATATGACTTAACACAGACGAGCTTGTGTACATCATATGGTATAAAGGTCTTACAGAGATCATCTCTCTCTCCCTCTCTCTTACATACATCATATACGCATTATATATGTACATACAAATACATATTATTATATATATAGCATACCTCCACTTCAGAGAAATCCAAAAAGTTTTCGAAGTAATATCTTTGACTTCTCTTGTATACTTCTTAAGTCTTAAACAATTTAAATCAACTATAAACTTAATTATTAAAATATAATTGTTAAAATTAACTAAATTTTATATTCAATATCAATTTTGATTTTGAATTACATTAAATTTAATTAATTAATAAATATTTAAATTCAAGAAAAATAAACATATATAAATAAAAAATGATTAAAATCATTTTATTATCCTTAAAAGTCTTTATAAGTATCTATAAATTAGATACACATGTACATTACATATAAATGTGTTATATACATTTATATTCACTATAAATTTAAAATTTATATTTACATTTTGAATGTAAATATAAATACACATTATATTTACATGTAATGTAATATACATTTACATTTAAAAGATAAATGCACATGTGTTTTTGCATGTAAATGTATATAGATTTACATGTACATTATATTTGTATATACATACATGCATTTTCACAATGCATATATGTAAATGTAATAATAATTTAATGTATATTACATTGATATGTAACATTTACATTTGAGATGTAAATGTAAGTGTACATTATATATACATATAATGTTTATGTAAATATAAATATACATTAGCTATTATATTTACATGTATATGCATTATGAAAATGTCATGTAAATGTACATTGTTAATTGAAATTTTTTGTTTTAAATCTAAAACAAAACTGGTATATTGAATATAATCGTGTTGATTTAAATTTTTTTATTTTAAATTTAAAGTATAAATTATACATAATTATGTTTATTTTAAATTTAATTATGAATAACAGAATTTTAAATTTAATTAAAGTGTTTTAATACATTTGTACGTTTAAAATGTAAATACATGTAAAATTTAATTATACATGTAATTTAAATAAACATTTGTATGTTTAAAATATAAACTTATATATTTAAAATGTAAATTCATATAAATTTAAAATATACATGTACATTTTAAAAATGTAAATATGAAATACATATATAATTTTTATTTACATTTAAAGGAAAATGTAAATGTATATGTGCATGTACATTTACTATTATATGCATTTAAATTTATATTTACATATACATTATATTTGCATACATATATTTTTATGTATATTTCATATATGTACATATGTACTTAGATACATATAATTTAAAATGTACAAATAAATGTAAATGCACATTTATACATTTAAAATGTAAATGTACATGTAATTTGCAATGTAAATATAAATGTATATTTATATTTCATATATATTATAATGTACATTTACACTTACATTTAAAAGTAAATACAAATGTAGAATGCATGTACATTCACATTTATTACATACATGTAATTTCAAATGTATATATAAATAAATTTACATTTACATTTAAAAGATAAACTTAATGTGTATCTTTACTTAGTAATAGTAAATGTATATATACATATACTTTTTTACATATACGCGTACATGGAAATTTACATATAAATTAATTTACAAATGCATATATGCACTTATAATGTATACATATAAATGTAAATGTACATGTATGTTATATCTTTAAAATATAAATGTTAATGTGCCGTTTTTTTTGTGTGTGTGTGTGTGTGTGTTGCTGCTGCTGCATAGCAAAAGATATATCAGACATATGTGGTTTATTGCCTGTATATGCATGTGTATTACATGTATTCCTGTATGTCTATGATATAATCTCGACCGTAGAATACTTATAACTAATATAATACTGTTTCATATATGTATCTTATCCATGCCACAACTTTCCTGTGCAAATTATAATGAACTGTTGAGATTTTATTATTTAAAATTGTAATTATATTAATTAATCAAGTTTAAATTATGTATTTTTTAAATTCTCAATATTAATGAGTTTAGTACTAATTAAAGTGAATTAATGCTATTATCACATTAATTTATCACATTGGCTTGAATATTGATTGGACAATGGGGCAATTCTATTTCGTATCCTTGTGTCAGCCTTATGTATTCAGATGGTCAATGCATACAATCATCACAAGGTTATTATCGTGGGTGCAGGAATGTCTGGTAAATACATTATATTATATATATATATATATATATATATATATTGTTAATAATTGTGATATTTTACTATTCTAGCTATATAATGTTGATACAGTGTTAGTATTGAGATTTATTAAAGGATATATTTTTTAATTTTAATTTCAGTTTTAAGCAAGACATTAGAATAGTGACTAAAATCTTATAAATATAATTTGAATTACAGTAAATTTAAGCTGTAATTTTGCATGTTTAATGACATTGATCTGGAATCAACTTATATATCTACAGTAACATTACATTATTATCATTTGAGTGTTTAATATATATTTTGTCAGGAATTATGGCAGCAAAGACATTATCAGACAATGGATTAAGCGACTTCGTAATATTACAGAGAAGATTGGGGCAGAATGCGTTCACATAAGTTCACAGATATCAACATCGAGCTGGGTGGGTGGAAGGTGTGAATGGAGCTAAAACAACCCCATTTGGGAACTTGCACAACGTACTAACCTCAAGACGTACCGTACGACACCCAACATCTGCTCCAACATCTACGGTGAAAAGTACGCATGTGTATATACGTCCCTCGTACCTACCTCTCTCTCTATATACGCACACACACACACACACACACACACACACACACACACACTTGTGGAAAGCTTGCGGTCATTATATTCCACCCATAGAATGATATAACTATGAATATTGTTATATGTACTATACTATTTTCTTAATGTTGATTACATTAAACAATTATGTGTTTTGAAGGGGTCATTTGGCAGCCCAGTCTGTAAAAGACGCTTGTGAAACTTCGTTTGCGGCTTGGAAATTTGTAGATGTGTCTAGAAGGAAGAACAACGAGCCAGATATCTCTATTCTCACTGCAGAGCGCCTCTTTGGACAGTAAGCCTTTGTGTGTGCGTACACGCACGTACTCGCGCGTGCGTGTTATGTCGAACTGTGTTCGTATGCGTGTGTTCATATATATATATATATATATATAGAGAGAGAGAAGAGAGAGGTGTACCAAAGAACATGTGTGTTTTCTGTGTCTGCGTGTGCATATGGTTGTGTTGTGTATGTGAAACACACACACACACACACATTTTAAGTACGTTTTTTTTCTTTTGTTGTATCTACGCCTGTGGAAATGACATTAGAATACTACAACTACGATACGGAGTTTGCAGGTACACACACAATTTTGGATGTAAGTAATATAGTACGTAGTACTGTGTATGTGTGTGTGTGTGTGCGCGTTACGTACTAAGGAGGGAAAGGTTGGCCATGCCAGAACCACCAAGGGTAACTAGCTTGAAGAACACTCAACCTAATCCAACGTTTACGGATTTCGGAGAAGATAGCTATATGGTGGCAGATTCTAGAAGATATTCCTACCTTGTACATGAACTAGCCAGCACATTTCTTGTTTCGATCCACTAAACAAAGTACTTATTCAATTTTTTATACATTTATAATGCATATAAAATTAAATATGTATATATTTATACACATTATTTATTAGTATAGCATGTAGTCGTATCGAATATCTGTACCCATACGTGTATAAACTATTATACGATGTTTATAGGTTTATTAACATATTTATAGATATACATTACTAATATGTATTTCTTATACTTCTAATACATATAATGTGAAAAAGATTTATATATATATTGTTTTGTTATAAAATTATATATGCTGATACACATTATATAATATATTAAACTGTTTTTTTTAATATCTATATATATTTTGCATTTAAGTTAATTAATATTAACTATTTTTTTCTTAAATAAGGTCGTGAGTAAAGTATATTATTCTGATAAAGGTGTAAAATAACAACTGAAGACGGGAGTCATTCACAGCAGATTATGCAGTTCTCACTGTGAGCTTGGGAGTGCTTCAGAGCAAAGTCATTAAATTTTTTCCAGATCTTCCCTAAGATATTTATATTAATAATTATTCTATAATATAATATATAATATAGATTTATAAGCATATTTTAAAATTGTGTAAAGTCTTTGTACGCGTAATATCTATATATAACCACTTGTAAAATGCTTATTTATCTTTAACATGCAAAAGCTGCACTTGTAAGATAATTACGGTGAATACACGTAGGTAACCTTACTATATTAAGATATATATGAAGGTTAATCCTATATTAGGATTATCTATTATTGATTTATAAGATAGTCTAAATATGATAAAGAATATATCTTTCATTTGTAAATATGAACCTTCCAGGTTTTCTTCTTTCGTTTGAATTATTATTATATGTTGTGTTGGGATTAACCTTTGTATATATTTAATTACTAGGGTAACCTACGTATTTACTGTAGTTACATTACAAATTTAATTTAAAATTAAAATTTAATTAATTAGAACGCATAATGTTAACTTTTTTTTATTTATTTTTTATCAAAATCTATTTACTTATAAAGATTATAAGTAAATCTTTTGCTCTTTAGGAATGGAAAATTATGATACAAAGATATTCCTCAAGTTTCCTTATCGGTTCTGGCCAAATGAAACGGATTCAGAAAATTTCTTATATGCTGATGAAAGACGAGGTTATTTTCCACATTGGCAAGTAATTAACAATATATATATATATATATATATATATATAGAGAGAGAGAGAGAGAGAGAGAGAGAGAGAGAGAGAGAGAGAGAGAGAGCTGTGGTTGAAAACTATATACACATGTTAAATATCAAATACATATACATTTACAGCATCTGGAGAAGGAATATCCGGGGTCAAACATAATATTTGTGAAGGTGACTGACGACGAATCGCGTAGAATCGAGAAACAGTCAGACAATCATACGAAAGCAGAAATGATGGCTGTTTTGCGTAACATGTTTGGTAAGTTTTCAACTAAATAGTATATAATTACACTAATTAAGTTTCTTAAACATTTGCTTAGGAGATTCAATTCCAGAAGCTACTGATATATTGGTCCCAAGGTGGTGGTCTAACAAGTTCTTTCAAGGCACCTTTTCAAATTGGCCCATTGGGGTCGATGATTATGAGTTTCAGAGTATCAAAGTATGTTTATTTCGTTATAATACACATATATGTGTGTGTGTATGTGTGTCTGTGTGTACATGTGTCTCAACTTTAATTATACATATATTGAGAGGTAAGATATGGATGCACACACACACACACACAACGCACATTGCATGCATATGTATTATTAATTACACTTGTTCCTTTTTTTAGGCTCCAATTGACAGACTCTACTTTTCTGGAGAGCACGCGAGTGCCAGGTATAATGGTTATGTGCATGGTGCTTACTACAGTGGTAAGTTTGATATTATAAAATAAGTTAATGTATTTATTGGAAATAATAATCAATTATACTAACATATAGAACTAAACAGGGATTGAGACTGCTGAGTTAGTGTTGAATTGCATAAGAGGTGGCAACTTCAGCACAAATGTGCGGTGTAAGAGATTTATGAAGCTATAACTTTGTGTATATATGCATGTGTGTATGTGTGTATGCTTGGTTAATCATTAATTATCCTCTAGATGGTCCGCTGTTCATAATGTATATAACATGCAGAATATCAAATGACAATTATATTTGCTGTTCCGAACACACACATCTTAAACTAGATATATTCAGATATATGTATACACACATCTTAAACACATACGTATGTGTATATGTGTGTCATTTGCCTATAGATAGATAGAGAGAGAGAGAGAGAGAGACATGGGCATCTAGTACTCAAGAAGACACGTATGCACATATCAATCCAGATAACTTAGAGGTTATATGTTTAAGCTACAGTTTAGAGGAATAGATTTAAGTACATATTATTTTTTTATTTCGTATACTTTTGCTATGTATTTGTTAATCAATGATAAATACAATAAGAAAAACAATATATACTTTTAAGTATTTTTGTAGAATTACGTTCTTATATAATCCATGTACATATGCAAAGAATATCTCTGTTCTCTCTCTATATATAAATGTTATTATATATACACTATCTAAGTGTTTTAAAATGTATATAAATATTATATCATATGTATATATCTATGTGTGTTTGCATGTATATGCATTTGGAACAGTGTATGTATTATATGACAAATAATGTGTGCAGTACTATCTTCATGGAGATTGTATGTTTAGGATGCATATACAGCTAACATGGTAAAAAAAAGTATATATGGAATTTCCTAAACGGTGTCAATTTGGTCCTTAAAAAATATAAAATACTTTAAAAACAAGCAACTTTTAAAAATTTAAATGCCTTAACAGTTGCATTTAAGATATATTTATGTTATATATATATATTTGTTTAGTTATTATTTATCAAATACACGAATACAAAGACAAGTATGATTGATACATGTGTATACATTACTTGTAATCTAAAAAAAATTATGTATATTGCTTAAACTCATATATATATGTGTATATTTGTGTGTTATTCAATATGTGTTGTTGTGTCTTTGTTTATTTATGCAATGAACTATGTATTTGTATACACGCATATGTACAAATACACTTACATGTTCTTATTCATGTTATATACGATGCATGTGTGTAAAATAGACAATTTTTTCTTCGTATGTTAAGTATTGCACACACGATTTTAATAAAATATCGTATATAGTTTATATATATTCCCACTTACATGTTCATAGCCAATGTATACGTACGGTTCAACATAAAATCGATTTTGCACTTGCGGATGGGTGCTTTACTCGGTCTGTTTTAAATTTAAAAGTTAATTTTAGCTAATTACATTAATTAGTTTTAACTAATTAATATCCTATTTATTTTTAATTTAAAGATTAGTTTTAAGATTAAGATATATTAGTTTTAGTTAATTAAGATATTAGTTAATATCAGATGTTTATAGTTTTAATTATGAATAAGTCTTAGCTAATTAAAAATTAATTAATACCTGTGTATAAACCTCCATTGCAACTACATTGTAAATCATCCTTTAGGAATGTGCAATCAAGTACATGTTCCAATCAATATGTACAATATGAGCAATTGTTAAAAAATGTTGCACAACCTTTATAATTATTATTTTCTTAAAATATCTTTACAATAAAATTATTGTAATAATTAAATATCTTTTTTGTTCGTTCAGGTTTATCATCACTTTGCCCTAATTAGAACACTACAAATTTAAGGTTTATATAGACGAAATATAAATATTATATAATCATAATATTTATATAAATAAAAATACATTAATTAAAGTAACTAAAATTTTAAACACGTTTTGTTCGTCCTATAATATTTAAAATGTTCAATAACATATAATTAACTATTTTCACCACAAAACAAAATATAGTAAATATATATTTATGTTTTATGTATACCTATTTAATTATTATATATCAATTACACGAATACAAAGACATAAAACAAATTAAATATGTTCAATACAATTGTGTATACATTACTTCAAACTTAAACAAAATTTATTCAGATATTTTATATGTATATATTGCTTCAATTCATTTATGTACATGTACATTTGTGTTGTTAAAGACATATTACATTTATATTTACATATACATTTAAAATGTAAATGTGCATGTACATTTACATTTTAATTTTAATTAATTTAATTTACATTTACATTTTCATTTTAATTAATTTAAAAATAGCTTTATAAGAAAGTTATTATTATAGTCAAACATCTTTGGTTACCATTGGTTTACTATAACAAAAACAAAAAAATTTAAAATTTATAAAAACAAAGTAATAATATGTTTTAATTTTTATATAATAAATATTAAATTATGCATAATCAAAATTGTAAAATGTAATATAAATGTACATGTATACTTAAAATGTATCATTTGCATACACATGTTAATGCACATGTACATGTACATTTACATTTTAAATTAAATGTAAATGTTATTTATATACACAATAAAATGTACATTTATAAAGTTTATTTATATTTACATTTACATGTGTATATAAATGTAAACGTATATGTATATTTATATTTTAATTTATTTTGAGAACCTTTATAATAAAATTATCTTAATAAAATAATTTATTTAATATTACAATTTAGAAGAATTTCTCATTGTTATGCCCTAATTAGAAAATAAAAACTTAAGATTTATAAATATATAATATAAACTCAATATAATAAATATTATATTATGCATAATAACTAAGTCATTAATGTACACATGTACATTTATAAACATAAATATAATATATATGTAATGCATTTACATTTACATATACATGTCAATGTATATTTACATTTACATTTTAATTTAATTTAAATGATGATTTAATCTACATTTATATTTAATTTTAAAATATCTTCATAAGAAAATTATTATAACAAGTAAATGTCTTTTTTAAAGTTATAATTTCTTAATTATTATGTTTATAATATTAAGTTTATGCTTGTGTATTTAAATACAAAAATATACAGTTAAGACATTCAAATATCCAATCAGTCCTTCTGTTCCCTTTATTTTTAAAAGTCTCTTCCAAGGTATACATAAATTTTTTATTCAAAACAAGAAAATTTAAAATTTATAAAAATAAATAATAGATATATTAATGTTTAATATAATAATTATTATATTATACACAATAGCTAAGTTATAAAATGTGTATGTGTGTGTGTGTATATATATTAATATTATATATATTTACATTTAAATATAGATATACATATAAATGTACATTTATATTTTAAATGTAAATGTTAATGAACATTTACAACACTTACATACACATTAAAAGGGTTTAAAGTGTTCTTCTAAATTAGCCTATTTAAATGCTTAATATTTAGCTTAAATTATAAATTTATTTTAATTTTTAAAAAAAAAAATTATTACAGAATTTTCAATAAGATTCTCATAATAATTTCAATTAGTATTTAAATTATAAGCAAGTTTGTATTTTATGATTTAATTATACATGTATGAATTTAATTTAATTTTAAAAGTTTTACTTTAATTAATTCAATGTGGAGCATTTAAACATTATCTTAATAAGGTATTTATAAAGCATTTTTTTCTTTTTTAAAGATTATGACTTTTTTTTAAGACTATCAATATATTTAATATTTTTTAAGGATATTTAACTTTGAGTGTTTAAAAAGATTCTCACTTTTATTAAAGAAAATGATTTATATCTATGTAAAGCATTTAAAATTACATTATAATATAAACATTTACATGTAAATGTACATTTACATTTACATTGAAAAACAATTAATATGTATTTAAATGGACATTTACATGTATATTTACATGCACATATAAAATAAATATGCACTTACATTTACATTTTAAATGTAAATATATATATATATGTGTGTGTGTACATTACATTACAAATGTACATTTATATATATATATATATATGCACATGCAAATGTGTATGTAATTGTAAATATAAATGTATACATTTAAATTATAAAGTAAATGTAAATGTAAATATAAATATAAATGTACATGTGCATGTACGTTTTAAATGCACATACAAATGTACATTTACAATGAAAATATAAATATAAATATGTGCTTGTACATTTACATTTCACATGTATATTTATATGGAAATGTCCATATATATATATATTTTAACATGTGCATGTAATTATATATGTAAATATAAATGTACATTACATGTGCATTTACATATTATATTTATTTTTGCATTAATATTTAAAATGTAAATGTAAATTATTTTACATGTACATTTAAAATGTAAATATATATATGTATGTGCATTTACATTTGCATGTAATATATATATTACACATTTACATGTAACTATATGTATTGTATAATAATTTTAAGATATTTTAAATAAATATAAATCATTTTCTCAATAATATGAGAATAGCCAATAAATAATCTTTAAATACCTTAGAAAAATATTGATAATGTTGATTAACAAAGTTGAAATTCTTTAAAAAAATATAATGTTTTTGCCTCAAAGGAGCATAATAACAAATTAATTAAAGTAAAACTTTTGAAATTAAACTAATTTAAATGTGCAAATTAATCACATTAAATCACTTATAATTTAAACAATTTTTAAAATTATAAAAAATATAATTAAATTGTATTTAAAAATGTAAATGTAAACATACCTTTATATATATATAAATACACACACATACACACATAGCATTTTAAATATACATGTATGTTTAAAATATGATTATAAATGTACATTTACATATATGTTTATAAAAGTTAAATAAATAAAAGAAATATAAATATTATGAACAAGTTCATTAAATAAAACCATTATACAACACTCTTATAATTAACTTGGAAGAAATGGATAAAAAGAATAATGAAAGAAAAAATTAATTTGAATAAATAAAAAAATAAAGATAAAATAAAAATTAATTCTTATTTAAAAGCAATAATTTCTATTAAAAACACACCACACACACACCACCACACACACACACATGGGAAGTCTATAGCCCATGTAATATAATAATTCAACTTTAAGATGTCAATTTTCACCCGATCTTGGATTAAATAAAAGTGTATATAATAAATTTAATAGAACATGTCATTAAGAAAATCTAAAATAAATTTTAAAACTTAATTTTTATTTTTATAGTTTTAAATTAAAATTGTAATAATTCATGTTTCGATTAAACTTTTCTTCACCATATTCACGGATTAATTCTTTAATTTTGATTTGGAATAGAACTATAAATGTATTTGTTTTAAATGTTTTTTTTCATATGTAATTCGGTTAAAATCTTTTAAAATTTGTTTAATTTGCAAACTTGTACATAACATTATAATAAGCAATATTCTAACTCTTAAGGGTTATAAAGAAAAAACCTCTTTGCTATTACAATTATGATGTGTTCAAATCCTTAACCCCTTTTAATTGAAAGTAACATCTCTATTTCTATTTAAATGTGTATGTATATATAATAATATTGGGGTGAATGTGTAATGTTATGTGCCATTGTTCGATCTACTTTAATTCCATAATATAAACTATTATAGTAAACATACATTTTATATACATAAATGTTATAATGTTTATATAGATTGTATTTTTTATCTTCTTATTTAGTTGTATTTAGAGGTTATGCATAAAGACAATCTTTAAAATTGTTTATAACATATTTCATATGAAATACAGCAAGACAAGCTGTTGTTATAAATTTAAATATATAAGTCCTTATTTATTTAAGATATATTAATGATGTATCTTTTTAAAAGCTTTATGAGTACAAAATTATATTCATCTATTGTGATGTGGCTATTTTGTTACAATTGAAGTATAATTGTGTTATTAGAATGGTTGACAACTTCATATTAATATGAAATAAATTATTAGGTTATTCCTTCTTATAACTTAAATTTATTCATCTTTTAAATAGTTTACCTAATTTAGTAACTCTCATAACAAATCTAATACAAAGAAGAAAAGAAAAATTACACATAAGAAAAAACAAAAGAACAAGGAATGAATTTCTCTTTTAAGAAATAATAATCCAATCTTTATAAATCACCTCTTCTATAACACTAATGTTTCTTAAGTAAATTTAGCAACGGTGTCAAGTTGTGAATCTGCATGCATGACCAAATCTCCACAAGTGCACCCATCTCCTTAAGCTTTTGAAAGAAACGGTTCAACCCCAAATGAAAAATGATATCATATTGAAATTTACCATAACAAGGAATGAAATCTCCTTGTTTGATTTCTTTTTTTTTATTCTTGGGCCTTTGTCAATGAAGCAGAACACCATTAACATCCAACAACACAATATGACCATGGTAGCGTTGCCTCTTGAATGCTTTACAACTCACTTATTTTGGTCCCTTTTACATTTATCTGTTAACACTATATTGTTGCATATCCCTTTATCATTACTTGTACATCATCCTTACAAGATTCAGATATTGCAGGCATTAAAAAAAATGATTTAAGAACTAAAGGCAATAGAAATGGTGATGAAAAATTGAAGTGGTCCCATTGTAAGGATGTTTAGCTTAAAATCGTTGTTTACATCCTTTGTAAATTAAACAAACTTAGCCTTTGGCGTTTTACTGGGTTTATTTACAGACTTCTCTAAGGGCTCCCCTTTACTTATTTACTTCTTCTTCAGTATTCCTTTTGTAAAGGATTCCATAATCCCCAACTATTTAGCAAAGATCTTATCTTCGGGCAAAAGATCAACATCATCAAAATGATGTTTCCTTCTCGCCCACCTAGGCAAAATCTTGCTGCAATTTCTTCAACTTTCTGGAAAAAAAAAGACAGATTAATATACTAGCGAGATAAATCCCGCCAAGACAATTTACTTACCCGATAGTTTGAACATTGTTCTTTCCCTGCAGTAGCTCTTTGTGGTCGCCCAAGAGTTTCCCACACAGTCATGTGTGTTTGAACTTCTCCCATATTTTGTTGTTGTAGTGGGTTGGTGTTGGCAGCGTCCCATTCCGTTGATAACTTATGGTACTGCTCGATTGTGAGATTCGGCTTAGTTAAAAATGCCAATCTTTTTGTCAGCTTCTCATGGGTATGCTCGAAAAGTTTTGTTGTCATTGTTTCTTTATTGTGTTCATCAAGAAGTCATTGGGCTGCTGTTATTGTGTTCTGGCCACTAATAATGTAATAATTTGCATTCATATAATTATATATTTGTATAAGTCATTTTGAAATGCATTAACCTCTTATTTAAAATACATTTGGTTAATATCTAAATTAAAATATAAGAATGTGTGATTATATATACTACATAATTTGATACACTTAGGAAATAAGGAAATAAACTTTTACGAATGGTATGTAAATGTGTGTGTGAGGGGGCAGCACTTATTGTTCTTTAAATTTCTCATAATACAGGTACTCTCTCTATACTATCAATACGTCGATATAATACAAGTCCAGGTTATTGCAAATTATTTTTAAACACATTTTAAGTTTTTAAACACATAATATGAATTACTGTCGTACATACAGTACAGATACATATGTTAAACCACCATGTGTATGTATAGTACTACATATTAATACATGTATGATATGTTTTAATTAAACGTGAGTTCTTTCTTACAGAGGAAAGACTTGTTTGACGATTCATTTCAAGCCCCTTTGGACATACATACACACACACACGTGTGTTTGTGTTCGCGTGCAAATTAAATGTAATGTGATATATAAATGTTATTTTTTGATGTTTAAGTTTATTATTTATATATTTTTACTTTATTAGACCAAGGTTCTGGGATTAGCGGATCACTCACAAGGACAATGTACAGAGAAGTAACAAAAAATTCACACATATATAATCAATAACAAAATTTCGGCGTGTGAACAGTTAGCATTTAGAAATATACAAACATATATGTCTGTGCATGCGTGTGTGTCAGTGCTTCAAAACACGCCGTGCACCACGGCGTGTTGGCGTGGTGACACGAACACGGTCCCCAGCCGTGTTAACACGGGCCGTGTTCATTGACTCGGTCAATGCTCCAAAACACGGCTCCAAACACGGTTGAAACACGGTCAAATACCGTGTGACCACGCCGTGTTCTAAAACAATAGCTCACGTGGTTCACGTGAGCGTTTTGCGCTTTGATGTTTTCTTGTCTTGCGATCAATCAAAAATTCCTGCGATCAATCAAAAGGTTTTTCCAGCGATCTATGGCGATTTTCTTGGGCTGGGAATGCCCTCTCTAGGATTCTAGCGCTGGAGTGGGAGGAATGGCGCTCAGCCACGCCTGATTTCGCTGCAAAAAATTCCTGATCATTGTCTCCAGGTTTGTAGATTTTCTCTCCCAAATTTTCTCCTTGGATTGCTTCTGCCATAATTCTTAGCTGCTTGGCACTGCATCTTTGTAGATTGCTGTGATTCTTAGTTGCTTGGCGTTGCGATTGTGTTATTGACGGCGTGATTCTAAAATTTTGAGTTTTTCAAAATTTTTTTAGGCGCAGGGCGTGACCGATTGTGGATTGGAACAGGAGCAGGGTGTGGGATTTTAGAGGCTGAGCAATTGTGGATTGGAGCAGCAGCAGGGTGTGGGATTTTAGAGGTTGGACTGAGTGATTGTGGATTGGAGTAGAAGCAGGTGCAGGATTTTAGAGGTTGAGCTGAGTGATGGCATCTGGGAGCCAGAGCAGGAGGACTTCAACAGGGCGACATCCATCATCCGTTTGGTGGGAAGAAGTGATCCTTGGTGATCAAACAAACTGCCGTAGTGGGCATCGACGCTGGTCTTGCAAGTGGTGTTCGTTGAGAGACAAAGTTTCAGGTGTGGATCGTGTGAGGGGACATCTCACAGGGGAAGCTGGTCATGAAATCTTAAGTTGTGATGTCATCTCAGCAGAGAAGAGACAACAGCTTAGGGAGATGGCTAAAACCATCGACGACCAGGTTTTGGCTGGAAAACACCAAAGCAAGAAACGAGCAGTTTCTACACGTGTCGAAGGCATCCAAAGCACTGGAGGAGAGAGTTTTGTTGCTTCCCAGAGTTCTACACCAGTGGCAATTCTGTAGAAGGAATTTCCAGGTTTTTTTCGCAACGACAGCAGGGAATCCGGGATTCTTTTGATCCAAAAAGGAAGGAAGCAGTGGATATGGCTATAGGACGATTTTTCTGGAACGAGCACATACCATTTGTGAAAGCTCGTTCTCACCATTTCAAGGAGATGGTGCAGCAGATTGCAAGGCATGGAATTCCCTACGATCTTCCAACAGAGACAGCATTGCGAGAGCAATTGTTGCAAGTGGAGAAAGCCAATCTTGAAGTTCAACTTGCCAAGGTGAAGGCACGTTGGAAGAATTGTGGGGTTACTCTTGTTGCTGATGCATGGAATGACACAAGAAATCGACATATCATGGGGCTTGTTGCATACAGCAGAGGACAGTCGACTTTTCTCGAGGCCATTGATATATCTTCTAGTGGGAAGACGGCTGATAACGTTTTTGCGACATGGGAGCGAGGTATCGAGATTGTTGGAGAGGAGAATGTTGTTCTTATTGTCACGGATGGTGAGGCTTCAAACAAGGCTGCTGCTAGGCTTCTAGAGGCGAGGAAGCCAAGGATTATGTGGGCTCCGTGCTTAGCTCATTGTTTGAACAACATTCTCAAGGATTTCGCAAAACTACCATGGATGGTTGGGCTGCTAGACAAGGGAAAGACTCTGGTTGGCTTCCTCCGGAACCATTCGCATCTAGTAGCGATTTTGGCATCCTTCTCTTCACGACGAGTGTTGAAGTTCAGCGAAACACGATTCGCCTTCAACTTTCTTATGATGGAGAGATTGGTGGAGCTGAGGCCAAAGCTACAACAAATGTTTGTGAGCGACGCTTACAATGCAAGGCTAGAGTCAAGGACAGATTCTGGGATAGCATGCCGAGGAATTGTGTTCAACGATACATACTGGAACGAGGTTAACCACATGCTGGGTGTTTCAAGGAGGGTGATGTATTTGCTACGGATGGTTGACGGAGACGTGCCTGTGATTGGGAAGGTCTACGAGGGGATGGATCAGATGAGCGAGAACATCCGTCAACAAGAGGAGAACAATCTTAGGTATGAGGAGCTAAACCAACTGATTTCAAACAGGTGGTGGGCTTATCATAGCACCTTTCACTCCGTGGCATACATGCTTGATCCAGAGTTTCAGGGGCGAGGACAGGAAAAATCCAGGGAAGTTTCCAAAGATTGGAACATGTACTTGGAGATCCAGTTCCCTGACTATCAGCAAAGGTCAACTATAAAAAATCAGCTTTGCCAATACAGGAACTTGGAGGGTAGTTTTGGCACCGGGGACTCTCAGATGGATCGTACAACAAAGGGTTCTGTGCAGTGGTGGGAGGACAATGGCTACTCAGGTCCAGATTTGCAGAGGTTGGCAATTCGAGTGCTTAGTCAGGCAAGTTCTTCCTCATCTGTGGAGCGATTGTTCAGCATTTTTGGGCACATCACTTCAAAGAAGAGGAATTGCTTAGCAGTGAGCCGGATTGCAGACTTGGTATTTGTGGCCAGTAATACCAAGTTGATAGGGAGCCACACTTCCTATGACAAGTTTGTGGGATTGAGCCAGACAGGAAGTATTCCTCAAATTACTGATGCTGATATTGAAGCTATGGAAGAAGAGGACAAAGACGAAGATGATGATCCTGCTAATGAGGAGCTTCTAGATGAGATGGAGTGATAAGTAGAATATTCTAGAGAATATTCGTGTTTTCACCCGTGTTTATCCGTGTTCATTTCATTTCCGTGTTCCGTGTTCGTGTTCAAAAAATTGAATGCCGTGTTCGTGTTTTGAAGCTATTGGTGTGTGTTGTGTGTGTGATACAGCACATTAACATATATTTGCCAAGCCGGTCTTGCAAAGAAGTTTAAAAACTGTGTGCTCTCTACATCTCTCCTGTCTACACATGCATGTGTGTCTCTACATATTAGCTTTATAGTATATGTGTATGCATTAACATCGATTTGTACACATGTATAAGATAGTTTAATTCGAATCAAAACATGAATAACAAACTGCTATTAGAGTGATTCTAGTGAGTGCCTACGGTGATTCTTGTAAACTCTAGCCAGGCTTTGCTTGTCAAATTCAATATTGGAACAGAGCACACCCCTCTAACAGGCTTTTGCTTGATCAGGTTAACTAGCCTTCTCATTGGTAGCCTCGGTGCATTCTGCATCCTCTCGTCTTCCTCTATGTCTAGATGTTATTTCACTTCACCTGTTAAAGTATATATGCACGTTGTAATTAAAATGGGCATGATATAGGAAGATAAAAATAAAAATAAATATTAATTAATATTTAAGTTTTAATTTTTAATTAATTATTTAATAAATATATTTAAATCTTTCTTTAAACATAATTATTTTAAAAAAATATTTCTTTAATATTAAAAAATGTTAATTAAATATTTAAAATTGTTAATATTATTAAAGACTATAGAAATGTCCATTTTACTTACAACGTTTATACATATATGTGCACAATATACATGATACGTACATCATGAGCAATATATATACACACTCTCTCTCCACGCACACACACACACGGAGACATGTACACAACACACATCACAGATATCTGACACCGGCATTGATCATGTGTAAGTATCTCTCTTGATAATAACTATTGATATTGTCATTTGTTATTGAATCCACATATATGTAAATGTGTACTGTGTGTTTACCTGGATTCTCTACTGCTTCCTATTGCTTTGTGGCGAGGGCTTCGGTACCTTCTACAGATCTGATTAATATCAGGAAACATTAGATTATCAATACAATTTGGACTTAGCAAAGCAAACATTTTAGGTGCGTCTCATAGTAAAATAACATTTCTACCAGTGTGTGTACCTACATATACAAAATTCATATATACACATGTATATGCAATATTATTAACAAATTAAAAGTTTCATAGCATTAATAACATAACCTTTGTATCAGTGTGTGTACATAAATTGATACACACACATGTATAGCAATACTATTAAAGTAATACCTTTCATCTGTAGTTTGTTGTTCCGAAATAACACCATCTTGATCCACCTTATTGACCTCCATTTGTCCAACCACCTTTCGTTCTGGCTCTCTTGTATCCGTTGCCTTCTGTTCTAGGCCCTTCGTATACATTTGTTCTACGTCTTTGTCCACCAGCTTTTGTATGATTTGCTGTACAAATACATGTGTAGGCTATCTTATAACTTAACATACATTGTGTGTGTGTGTGTGTGTGTGTGAGTGAGAGTGAGAGAGAGAGAGGAGAGAGACTTCTGTTGTATGCTGTTCTGAATCCAGCACGTTCTGTTCTACGGTACTTTGCTGCGCGAAGTATATTTAAGACTTCATATAGATGTATATATAGATTGTGTGTATGAATATGTGTGTGTCTGGCCTCTTTTCTAATCAAATGCGGCAACGAGTGTCCAGGCCGAAATTCTCCTTATACGAATCCAAGAGAAGACTCACATCCCCTGTACTCGTCATTGGTCCAATCCCTTGGAAATATCTTCCCATGCATTAATGCATTTGTGTATCATAACGTTAGTGTGCATATATAAATATGTACTATTTGTATGCTATATATATATATAATGTTTATATATGACATAAAAGGATACGCATACTTGGAGAACATGGCTATACTGTATGTATATTTATCATATGACAGATTTATTATAAAAATATATATCAATATTTATATACACACAACACACACACACACACACACACACACACACACACATATATATATATATATATATATATATATATATATAAATACACTGAATATGATTTTTCTTTAGCAGCTACTGGAATGGGGACACTTGTAAAACACGCCCCCTTTAGAACGTGTATAAAAATAAAAGGAAAATTCACATTTACCTTAATTCCCAGGGGTTTCTTGCCTATAACATACACTAAAAACCCATTCATAAATGTATTTAAATAAAAAAATATATTAATTCAGAAATACATTAACCCTAAAGGACATTACATTTTAATTTTCTAATTTTCAATAAGGATTTGATTTTTTTTTAAATTTATCTCATTAAATTTTTCTCATGTCATACCACACAATGTCCTAAATCCCTCTTAAATAATACTGGGAATAAAGGGGGGCGTATTCTGCAAACTAGCCCTGGAATGGACCTTGACCACTTGACGAAGATAATCTGATACAATAGAAAATCGCGCACTTTTAATTAATATCATTACAAATATTCATATGTTACAAACCAGAATTATAAAAACAAATGTGAAAAGTTTGCCAGCAAACGCCCTTTTGTCAATATGTGTTGGTCACCTGGCGGGTTCCATTTTTCTATTATATATTATATATAAGTCTAGTCATGTATATGTTTACATATATATTTTATTATTAAAATTTTGTATTTACTGTCATCAACGAGAATCGATCATTGTATTCTCGTGACTAAATTTTGTCTCGTATCTTGTATTATATCAAGGTGGAATCAATTATTTTAAACATCGTCTATAGCAACTAAATGTACGTTAGTTAGCTTGTTAACTTCATATTATTATATACAAGTCTAGTCATAGACTTATGTTATATTGTTGACATTTTTTTAATTAAACTAGTAGGTTGAGAGGCAATTAATTTAATGGGAACCATTGCAGCAGCAGAGAATAAGTTCTGGGCTTCTATGTAAAATGAGAATACCTTAGTCAAAAGTAAAATATTGATTTTAATTAGTCAATTATTTATTTTTCTAAGTGCCTTTGGAAAGTGAATATACTCTCGCCAGTGAAGTATATTCTCAGAAGAAACATGAGACCATAAAGGTGGATTTCATTCTCTATATATAGCGTTTAGTCTATACTATGTAAACATATATTACATTATATGTAAACTATATAATTTACATATTGTATAGTCTATATCGTATGTCCCATAAACAAATATTATGCCTAAGTAAATATAAACATGTACATATTTGTATTAGATACACAAGATCTTGGTTTGACATATGCAAGTAAATAGTGTATATAAACATAATGTACTGTTCAGTTTATACACTACATGTGAACTCTGTGTCCCATAAATAAATATTATACATGTATCTGCCTATGTAAACATAAACATGTACGCATTCGTATTAGATACACAAGATCATATGCAAGTTAATAGTGTATATTAACATAACATACTGTTCAGTTTATACACTGCATGTGAATTGTGTAGTTGTAGGATTACATTTTATATGTTTACATATTCTTTAGTTTATATAAGCAGAAATCTAAATAGATTAGAAAAATCTTAATAGGTTTAAAAAAAAACAAAGTCTAAAATATTCCTTGAATATTCTGTTTTATTCCCTTAATGAATATATTATAAAAAGTCCCGTCGCCTAAATACTTATATTTATGCATATATGTGTATTTCACAATGTGATAACATGTAAATAATATTCTACAATGTATCTCTTTAATTAATATTTTATAAACAAATTTTCATTAAATTTTTTATTAATTTTACTGATAAACTTTGTTCTTCACAAAGAATTAAATTACTCTTATCTTCATGTGTTAGTGACAACTATATTGTTGATTAAGCATTATTTTTGAAGAGTAAAATTTATATTTTATAATATCTAAATTTTGAACCATGTATAATACGTTCACAAGATGCTTGTGAACAAGGTATATACTCTTGAAGCATATTCTCATAAGAAAGCTGATACCAAACGTGAAGACCATCAAAAGGTGGATTTCATACTTTATATATAGCGTATAGTTTATATTATGTAAACATATATAAAACTATTTAGTTTACATATTGTATAGTCTATATGTGTGTGTCCCATAAACAAAATTATGCATGTAAACATAAACATGTACGTATTGGTTTGACATATGCAAGTAGATAGTGTATAACATACTATTCAGTTTATACACTACATATGAATTGTGTAGCCGTAGGCTTACATTTTTATAATAGATAGTGTATATTAACATAACTACTGTTCAGTTTATACACTAAATGAACTGTGTAGCTGTAGGCTTACATTTTATAAGTAGATAGTGTATATTAACATACATACTTTCAGTTTATACACTACATGTGAACTGTGTAGCTGTAGGCTACATTTTATTGTATATTAACATACATACTGTCCAGTTATACACTACATGTGAACTGTGTAGCGTAGGCTTACATTTTATAAGTAGATAGTGTATATTAACATAACATACTGTTCAGTTTATACACTACATGTGAACTGTGTAGCTGTAGCTTACATTTTATAAGTAGATAGTGTATATTAACATACATACTGTTCAGTTTATACACTACATGTGAACTGTATAGCTGTAGGCTTACATTTTATAAGTAGATATAGTGTATATTAACATAACATACTGTTCAGTTTATACACTACATGTGAACTGTATAGCTGTAGGCTTACATTTTATAAGTAGATAGTGTATATTAACATAACATACTGTTCAGTTTATACACTACATGTGAACTGTGTAGCTGTGGGCTTACATTTTATAAGTAGATAGTGTATAAGTAGAAATAAAATATTCCATATTATATTTATATATGTTCCCACACACACGATTGCTTGTCTAATCCGTATGTTTAATTGAAGAGAAGCTGAGAATCTTAGCAGAATAGATAAGCTGTCTAATCCTCCAAGGGACACACAACGAAGGTAGTAATGCAGATTTAACACGAGCAGATCTAAGAAGAAGAAGTACAAAATAGCTTTGAAAATTTGAATGTCCATTCAACAATACCATCGACTGTTATAAGGTAATTAAGCTTATTTATCATATAATAAGTGATAATCAAAATTTAACAAAAGGTGTCAACTGCAACAATTTGTCTCTCATTGAGTGTTTAGTACACTTTCCCATTCCTCAAAATTATTAATCACAATTCACATATATAACATTTATATTTAATCTTAACACTACTTCACCATGTTTATATACATTGTTTTCTTAAACTTGTGAGTTCATCTATACACTTCAAGTTTCTTTTGTTAAGACTAATAATTGACATCTCTCAGGTCAGCTTGAGATTCAAGACCTTGCAAATTCGTTAAGCACAAAATCAATTTACCATGGCACTCGACAATGCAGAAGGTAATATATCCATAATTTAATTACTCATATATAACATTTATATTTAGTCTAACACTATTTCACCATGTTTTCTTAAACTTTTTAGTTAAGAGTTTATACTTCATGTTAAGACTAATTGACATATCCACTCTTCAGATCAGTTTGCATTGCACCGTGCAAGTGGCGATGGCAATTTAAGCTTGGTGAAGGACTTGCTTGGAGGTGATGAGTACAAAAAAAAATACTTAAAGAGGACAGCGATGGTGACACGGTTCTCATGTTGCCAGCAATGTGGATGTTCTGAGGTTTCTTTTGGAGAAGCTAGGCGATACTGCCAAAGCGGGAATTTGCCAACTGAATCGACGTGGCCGCACAGTGCTCCATACGACTGTTTTGAGGAAAGATGTGGACATGCTTATGGTGTTGGTTTACTTCCTGGAGGATCAACTGGAGGATGTGATTTTCAGAATGGACAGTCAAAAGATGACAGTTCTACATCATGCTGCCGAGATTGGTAATTTGAAGGCTATTGAGATCTTCCTCCCTAAATTGGGCGATCAAGCCAAAGATGAAATTCTTCGAACAGATAAGTCTGGTAAAACAGTTCTTCATAGGGCTGCTGCAGGGGATAAAAGCTTTCATGGAGATAATGTCTGGGTTGAGCGATGACTATGAAATGAGTGAGACAGACATTAATGGTGACACAATCCTTCATACAGCTGCTCAGAAAGGTAGTGTTAGCATTGTGGAGATTCTCTTAGATAGACTAGGACATCAAGGTTCTAAAGATGCGATCCAGCAGAAAAACAAAGACAACAGAAACATTCTGCATGTAGCTGCCTACGGGGAAGAAGGATGCTCTCGTAGTATTGCTTGGCAAGCTTGGCAACGAAGCGAAGCGTGTGATATGTGAGAAGGATGTACTAGGTGGCACAGTGCTTCATGCAGCTGCTAATTCTGATCAGTATGATATTATCAAGGTTGTGTTGACTGCTCTAGGTAGTCAAGCACCCAATATCATCAATGAGAAAGATACGTCGGGAAAGACAGTTCTTCGTCTAGCCATTGATCATGGTAATGTTGACATTGTAAATTTAATCGTATGGAAGCTTGGTGACAGAGCCAAGGAAGGGATTCTTAAGAAAGATATAGAAAAACCAGACCCTTGTTCATGCAGTTGTACTTGGTGGCAATAGTGACATTTTTAGAATGTTAATGCTGCAATTGGGTGCTCGAGCCAAGGATACAATTCGACAGACGGATGATAATGGTAACAACCTTCTTCACCTTGCTGTTCGGTTCCGTAGGAGGCAACATGTTCAAGGAGATTGTTGAGCTAGGTGGTCACGACCTTTTACGTGAACGCAATCACGTGAATGCAACACCCATACACGTAGCTGCTGCTGATGTTTCGGGGAGCAAGGACATATTGAAGAGTTTATTCCAGCTAATGAATATTAAGGTGCAAGAAATGAAAGGTACGTTTACTAAACTACACCATTTTGAATTGATGCTCACATATTACTTCACAGATATTCTCGACACGGTCGCACTCTTCACGTTGCTTGTGAGTTAGGCAACAAGTATATGCTGGAGACTTTGCTCAATCAAAATACTGAAGGAGTTGTCGAAGATATTATGGCACGTGACGAGTTGTTTCCTAGGTAACACTGCTCTTCATGCAGCTGCAATTGAGGAGATCTTGATATTGTTAAGCAACTGTTGGATATATGTTGGTTCGGCGTGCAACGACATCAACAAACTAAAAAATTGGTACGGGCAAACACCTCTGCATTTTGCTGTGCACAAAACAACTATGATCTGGTTCAATATTAATTGAGGAAAAAGGTGCTGATCCAGCTCAAGAGGATAATGCAGGAGTGACACCGTTGCATTTTTGCGCTAGAAGTGCATCTCAACGTATTTTACAACTCATAAGCGATTCACTGGGGACGGACTACAATATTAACAAGTTAACGGGCTTGGCTGGTCTTAGTCCTTTACATTATGCCGCATGGAATGGCAACATAGAGGCTATTGACTGGTTACTGGGAACAAAAAGAAAACAAGTATCCAATTGATTTGGAAGTAAAAGACAAAGTGAAAAACTTAGCGCCTTGGTATTGGTCAGTTCTAGGTTCTTGTCGCAGTAACTACAACAAGGAACGTTCTCATCAGGTATTGAAAACATTGGTGATTGCCCATATTAGCGAAGGAAAGAACCCATTTACAGATGACATCCAGGAGTATGTTGATGACATCAAGAAGTCTCCCAATGACATCAAGAAATGTTTTGCTTTGATGATTGCCCATATTAGCAAAGGAAAGAAACCATTTCCAGATGACTTCCAGAAGTTTCCTGATGACATCCAGAAATTTCTTAAAGAAGATCGTTTGAATTTGGATGACGAACTTTTGGATGTTGCATGTTGGGAGACGTTGGAAGGAGTCTCTGATGGAAAGCTGAGTCTGAGTTCGAGTTTGATTTCATGTGTGGCTGCCTTTGGTAATGATACCACAGCTTCAAAACTTCTCGATGAGCTACAGCTACAAAAGGTAGACAACATAACATTTGTGCAGGAGTTGTTGTGTCAATCTCAACCATTGGAATTTGCTGCTATGCGTGCCAATGCTGACGAAAGTAGGGTGGTGTGGCAGAGAAATTTTTGGCAGAAATTGAAGTTCTGGCAGTAATGGAAAAATGAGGAACTTCATAAGCAACTAGAGTCCAGTTTCAACATAGTGTTGCAGAGCAGGGACGAAAAAGGCTTAGAGTTTGCAAAACTCTTGGTGAAACACATGCGACCGTCTCAGGTTCATGATTTATTGCAACTTGAATTATTTCGTAGAATGGACCCAAACTAAAGAAGAGAATGGAGGATAAGCTAAAGAAACTAAGGTGGCTGGATCAGCTCGAGCTTGAAAATTTTGATAAGTTTGTGCAAGATGTACCTCTGGCTTACTGGATGGACATCTCCAAACTGAACAAAAGGCACTCGATACATCAACATCAAATGAACGAGAGGAGTCAATATCCAACATCGTAATGTTCATTAAGGAGCTTACAGCAACCAGGCGGTGCTAGACTATCCCAACAACGTAGACACAAGATCCATTTCAAGCGAGTCAATCCAACATCGTAATTAAGGACTTTCAGTCCATGAAACAACGGATAGCCGAACTAAAGGCACAGGCGTAGTAGAATCGAGCCAGGCTATCCCAACAACGTGGGCAAGCACATTGGCCGGACAGCTTTACACTGGGCAGTCATCTTTGGTGACAGGAGATAGTCAAGGAGCTTTGCGAACCCAAGGTGCAAGCGGGATGTGGTCGACAGGTTTGGAAAGCTACCTTACTCGTATGTAAAATTGCACCAGACTGAACATTTTGACGGCTACCTCAAATGGGATACGACGAGAGCATGCAAAGGAATCGGGATGTGTACATTGATGGACTCAATGCAATCTTGATTGGAGCAGCATTGATTGCAACGGTCACATTTCTGGGTGTTACAACCCCCGCTTCAGTCCCATGAGCAACCGCGACCCAAATCCAGATATTAAGTATGTGGCCATCAACAGGGCGGGACGTGCAGACATTTGGGTGTTAAACAGCTTGTCCTTCTTTTTAGCATGGCCAGTGCTTTGGCTGGATCACCGGGGTGTTACCAATGGTGCGGTTATCGATTTGGCACTGGTTCATCGTATTAGGAGGTTGTTAGTTAAAGCTGCTCTCTTCCTTGTTCTCTCCATAACTTTTGTTCTTGCTGCTTTTGCATCGGCTGGCTTTGCGGTGTTACCACAGGTGCTCAAGTTACGAGCTAACATGATAGTCACAACGTCATTGGAGGATCTTGTTGTGTACATGCTCTGGAAATTTACCACGGCTGTTGGCCAGGCTGTTCACGCTCTTACACCTGAAAGTTCGTGGATTTCAATACCGAAGTTAATATGGAGGTGTTCGAGATGGAGTTCAAAATGGAGAAGTTCAATATGGAGTGCAATATGGAATTCAATGGGAAGTCATAATCCTTGTATTTGACAAGGATGGCCGCTCCATCAAGAGAAAAGTCAATCCGCTTGGACATTTTGGATTGGGGTGGCTATGTTCCTTGGGTATGTTTGGGACGATGAGTTGTGGGATGAACCGTTTGCTAAGGAGGATGAACCGTCTACTAAGGAGGATGAACTGTCTGATAAGAAGGAGAGCCGACATTTCAAGTGAGGGTTAAGAGAAGATGTACAGGGCCAAATAAAGTTTATAAAGATATGGTTGCTGAATATAGTTGCTATTAACATAATAATCCGGAGGCCTTGCAATGCAGATCTGCCCTCAAGGAAGATATACTTATATATTTATATAAGTCATTTTGAAATGCATTAACCTCTGATTTAAATACATTTGGTTAAAAGCTAAATTAAAATATATTAAGAATGTGCGCTATATATATTACAATTTGATACACTCATGAAATAAACTTTTACGTGGTATGTAAATGTGTGTGTGTGTGAGGGACAGATTTTCATAACACAGGTACTCTCTCTATATTCGATATGTTAATATAATATATACAAATCAAAGTTTTGCAAAAAATTTTTAAACACATTTTAAGTTTTAAACACTTTATAAAACATACTACCGTCATGTGTATGTATATTTACATATTAATGCATGTATTATATGTTTAATTAAATGTGAGTTCTTTCTCAGATGTACAGAGGAGGAAGATTTGTTTGACGATCCCCTTTGATACACACAACGTGTGTGTGCGTGTGTTGCCAAATTAAATGTAATGTAATATAAATGTTACTTTTTTTATTATATTATATTTTTTTTTTTAGACCGACGTTTTGGATTAGCGGCAGAACTGGACAGACATATGTGTCTCCACATATTAACTTATTAAAAAACATAAGTGGTGATTGTTTATTGTAAAAAACTGCTTATTATAACGATATCATATTTATTTGGTTTTGTTTAATTTATATATCAATCCACAAACCAAAGAAATATTACAAATTTAATTAAGTAATACAATTACAAAGTATATATAATATATTTTTGTGTTTTACCTATGTAGAGATTAATATTTCCATCTCAAGCTTTGCCTTTGTCATCTCTGCTGCTAAGTTTGCCATCTTCTCTTCGGCTTTCGTGTATTGTCTTTCTTGCAAGCTCCTTCTTGTGCTTGCTTCTTAGTGATTCTCCACTTTCCTCTAACTCTTCTGTTAAACTAATTAATTATTAATCACTACGTTAATCAATCATTACTGATATAATCTATCTAGTAAATACAGTGGAAAACTAGCTTGTGTTATATATGTACGTGAGTTTTACAATCCAACTTAACTGCACCCTCTCTCTCTTCCCACACACAACACAATGTGTGTGTGAGAGAGAGAGAAACTAGTTTAAAGGAGTGAACCGCACGCAAGGCATTTGTGTGTGGTGAGTGCAAAAGGCTAGTTACTTGAGTATATAAGATGAGTTAATTTATTAATTATAGTTAATCAGCAAATAATTAAGCTAGAGAGAGCATACCTGGTTCTCTTGCACTGCAGCCGTAGCCATGTGCACGGTTAGACGCTCTAATGCAGCCTCACGCTGTTCTAACTCGTATTCTGTGTCCATTAACTTTGATTGTACTTCACTGTATCGCTGTCCTAACAATTATGTTCTCTCTTATCCTATTTACTTCCTCTCTTCCTGCTTGCAACTCTTTTATAAGTTGGTCCTTCTGTCTCTGCTTAAACATTGAATATTAATTGTGTGTGTGTGTGTGTGTGTGTGTGTGAGAGTGAGAGAGAGAGAGAGAGAAAGAGAGAGAGATTCAGCCACTTGATAGATACGGTATTTATTGAAGTGTATTAAAAAAAATTAGTAGACATTTAACTATCCCTCCCTCTTTTCTCTCTCTCTCTTTCATACACAAACGTACCTCACACTCTTTGAGAGCCGTATTAGTATCTTCGAGGTTTAATATCTTTATATTTTGATGCTCCAATTGCTCTTGCATTCGCTTTAGTCGACCTAGAACATCATTCTTCTAAGACGGCAGCATCTGACACACAAGCTTGTAATTTATAAAACATTATATGATTATGCAGTATTAAGATGCATGTGTGTATATATACATATATATGTACGTTCTCACCTGTTTCTTGTTGGCATGCTTGTGCCCTGCTCATTGTCTTTTGTATAACCCTCTCTTTATCCTTCACTGTGTTTTCAAGACTGGCAATCTCCTTTCCGAACCCCTTAGCCACCTCTTCTCCTACAATAATGAAGATATGTACACATCAATCAATAAATCTTTATTTTGAAATGGAATATGGTAGACCACCTTCTACATGACTATAGTAAATAATGTATGCACAAAGATCACTTGTTATCCAATTAGTTCAACTAGAGAGAGAGAGATCATTACAATATTCCATATAAACATCATATAATCATCATTTTAAGCAGTAGAATATAATAGATGTGTGTACTATACCTGCTTTTTACAGTCTTTTAGCTGGGTTTCGAACAAGGCTTTCAAGCCAGTATGCTCCATACGAAGCTGAGAGAGTGCATTTTCCGTATTTGACATGTCATTTGCCAGACGAAGGTTCAATTCCTGTGCGTAAGCCAGAGCTTTCTCCAGCTGCTGAGCATATTCCTCTGCATTACGAATAATATCCGCCTTCATAGATTTCACTTGACTTTCTAGTTCAATAATCCTCACTGTGTCCGTGCTTTCCTCGTACAAGTTTTCACAATCTATCTGTAAGACGAATAAAACCATATAAACGTAAGTTATGTATATATAATGATATCTTATATGTATTAATATACAATTAGATAATATATGTTAATTAAGCTTACCTTGATTTGTGCCACATTAATTAATTAACAATAATAAATATTTAAATTATATAAATTCTATTTTATAAATTTCAATTATAATTCTTACTCATTTAAATGTCTTTCTTCTTCTCCTCGATTTCATTTCATTTACACCTATATAATAATAATAAAATTTTCTTTTAGTCATACTCGTATGTTCACGTTCAGCATATCACATGATGTGCATGAGTTGGGCGGCTCCACTAGGCGGAGCCGCCCACATTAGCCCCCAATTAAAGGGGGCTGAATTCTGCAAACTATCCCATATTTATAGATTATATACTTGTATAAATATGTATTATTTGTATGTTATATACATGTATAATGTTTATATATGACATAAAAGGATACGCATACTTAGAGAACATGGCTATACTGTATGTACTTGTCATATGACAGATATTATAATATTATATATATATATATATAGCATACCACACACACACTCACACTGTATATGTATACACTAAATATGACTTTTCTTCAGCGGCTAGAATGGACCTTGACCACTTGACGAAGATAATTTGATGCGATAGAAAATCGCGCACTTTTAATTAATATCATTGTTGCCAACAAACGCCCTTTTGTCAAGGCCGCCTCGTGAGTTTCATTTTCTATTATATATTATGTACAAGTCTAGTCATGTATATGTTTACATATATATTTATAATACACCTTTATTAAAATTTTGTATTTTCTATCGTCAACAAACGTATTCTCGTGACTAATTTTGTTGTCTCATATCTTGTCTTAATCAATTACGTTATTTAACATCGTCTATAGCAAATGAATGTACATTATATACAAGTCTAGTTATATTTAATATGTTGACATTTTCTTAATTAAATTAGTAAGTCGAGAAGCAATTAATTTAATGGGAACTATTGCAGCAGCAGAGAATAAGTTCTCGGCTCGTATGCACAATGAGAATAAGGACCACCTTATTCAAAAGTAAAATTTTGATTTATTAATTAGTTAATTATTTATTTATTTTGGTTAGGCTTGCCATTAGAGAGAATAAAAACAACATGTGCCTTTGAAAAGTGAATATACTCCCGCTAATGAATCATATTCTCATAAGAAAGCTGATACCACCATTAATATATAGTGTATAATTTATACTATGTAAACATATACAAGAAGAGAAACTGAGAACCTTAGCAGAATAGATAAGCTGTTTAGATGACTAATCCTCCAAGGGACACACAACACAGGTAGTAGATGCAGATTTAACACGAGCAGATCTAAAGAAGAAGTAGAATGCTTGTTCTGTTTGCTCAAGTTGCCTTTTGTACAAGTTTAGTTTATATATATAATATGCCTTAAAACACAACAGTATATCTTGCTTCATTCCGCGTCTGAATCTTTCAAAGTTACACATTAAAGTCGTACAAGAGCTCTGTGAATTGTTATTCCCAAACTAGTTTGGCTCTCCAGGTACAGTACGTGTGGTGTGAGAGAGAGACGGTTGATTTTTCCCTTTTGAAATCCAAAGAACTGCAGTGAAATTGTTTTACCATGGAGAACTCAGCAACACAGAGATTGCTTAATGACGAGGAAAACAACCAGCAGGACCAGTATCTTGCGGACGACATTCAGGAGTTCCGGAGCGTAACTAGGAAAGCTCTAACCAGTGTACTCCGTGGCTCGGCGAATCTCTCTAACATGCTCCCCACTGGGACAGTACTCTTCTACCAAATGATCGATCCGATTCTGTTTAAAGCTGGAAGCGCAAGGATAAGAACTTGAGTGCGGCTTTCCTCATTGTCTGCAGCTTAGTGTGCTTCATACTCTTGTTCACAGACAGTTTTCATGCGCCAAATGGTGCGTGCGTGCGTGCGTTGTGTTCTTCACTTCATGTGCTGCATAAATTTTCAGTTCTTTTTTAAATGAGGGAATTTTACAGGTAAAGTTTACTATGGACTTGCTACGTTTCGAGCTGTGGACTCCTGAGGTGAAAGTGACGGGCTCAAGTGTGAATCTCTCGAAATACAAGATTACATTGGAGATTTTGTACACGCATCCTTACAGTTTCACATTCATGACAACAACTACATTCTCCTCGGATGTTATAAGTTGCTTCTTTCATGTTCCGGACGGTCTTATTAGAGCGCGCCATCTTTGTCCGGTTTTTAGTTAGCGTGTTTTTATAATTTTTCCAACCACTAGACACGGTGTGGGATTCCCTCTTACACCATCTTCTAGTTCAAAGTAACAGTGTCTTTTCTATCTTTACTAAAGATATTATTTTATTATTTCATTAGTATTATTTAGTAAATTTTGATATTCTAGTATTCTGATATATATATAAATACGTTTCCTATATTAAAATATTTATATGTTTTTTTTTATAGTGTAAGAGGAAACATATATCTATGACAAGCTGTTGTTTAGAACTAAATGTTGTTTTCATGTATGCATGATTATTAAAGAATAGAAGTATGAATTTGATTATGAATCATATAATTTTATAAAACAGTCATAATAGAAGATTTATTATTAAACAGAATGATATGTACACATAATAGAAGATTTATTATTAAACATGATAATCAAACCTGAATAACATCTGTTAGTTTGGAGTAGCAGGTGTTGTATGAGGGAACCCAACACCATGTCTAGTAGTCGGAAAAAAGTAAGAAGAGAAAGCTAATTAAGAAGCCTGACAAGAATGGTGCATCCCTAACAAAACCATCAGGTACTTTGACGAAACACTTGGAGGAGGAAAACGTTGTCGTCCCTAAGAACGTGAACATGCTTGTATAAAATCCAGGAATGTGATCTTATATTTGGAGATATTCATCCTGCACTTGACCTGAGGTCCCCGGAAAGTAGCTAGTCCGTAGTCCAACTATTTGTATGCTATATACAGTATAATGTTTATACATGACATGAAAGGATACGCATACTTGGAGAACATGGCTATAGTGTATGTATACTTATCATATAACAGATTATTATAATATATATATATATATATATTATAGTTTAATATTATATATATTGCACACCACACACACTCACACTGTATATATACACACTGAATATTCAGCAGCTACTGGGTGACGAAGATGATCTGATGCGATGGAAAATCGCGCACTTTTAATTAACATCATTGTTGCCAGCAAACGCCCTTTGTCAATATTGTTGCCGCCTCGTGAGTTCCATTTTCTATTAATATTATGTACAAGTCTGTATATGTTTACATATAATACACCTTTATTAAAAATTTTGTATTTCTGTCGTCAACAAACGTATTCTCGTGACTAATTTTGTTGTCTCGTATCTTGTCTTGCATCAAGGTGAATCGATTATGTTATTTAACATCGTCTGTAGACAAATGAATGTACATTATATACAAGTCTAGTTATTATCGATATTGTTGACATTTCTTAATTAAATTAGTAAGTCGAGACTCCTATGCACAATGAGAATAAGGACCACTTATTCAAAAAGTAAAATTTTGATTTATTAATTAGTTAATTATTTATTTATTCTGGTTAGCGCCATTAGAGAGAATAAGAACAACATGTGCCTTTGGATAGCTAATGAATCATATTCTCAGAAGAAAGCTGATACCCTATATCTCTATGTGTGTGTGCCATAAACGAATATTATGCATGTATCTGCCTATGTAACATAAACATGTATGTATTCGTATTAAATAGGTTTGACATATGCAAGTAAATAATGTAAATTAACATATACATACTGTTCAATTTATACACTATGTGAACTGTGCAGTTGAAGGCTTACATTTTATATGTTTACGTTTTTTAGTTTATACACTACGTGAACTGTGCAATTTATTATATTTTTATAACATACCTGTATTAAAAAAAATTAAGTTTTGTATTTACTGTCACCAATGAGAATCACCGTGTTCTCCGTGTTAAAAAGCTTTTGTCTCACATGAAAGTGAAACCAATTATGCTGACAAGTAAACTTTAACATCGTGTTAATTAGCTTGTTAGCTTACATATATATGTTTGTATATTATTTATATTGTTGACAATTAACGTAAGCTGATATCACCATCAATATATATAGTTATAGTTTATACTATGTAAACTATACAAAACTTAGTTTACATATTGTATAGTTTATAGTGTGTGTGCCATAAACGAATATTATGCATGTATCTGCCTATGTAAACATAACCTGTATGTATTCGTACGAGTCTTGATTTGACATATGCAAGTAAATAATGCATATATATACTGTTCAGTTTATACACTGTGAACTGTGTAGTTGTAGGCTTACATTTTATATGTTTCCGTATTGTTTAGTTTATACAACACTTGAACTGTGCAGTCGGTAGGATACAAATATTTTTTTAATATACCTGTATTAAAAAACAATTAAGTTTGTATTTACTAATGCGACCATTGTTCTCGGTGACAAAAAACTTTTGTCTCACATGAAAGTGAAATCACTTGTGTTAACAAGTAAACTTTGACATCGTATTAATTAGCTTGTTAGCTTACGTTATATATGTTTGTATATCATTTATATTGTTGACAATTAAATTAGTAGGTTGAAAGACAATTAATTTAATGGGAATCATTGCAGCAGAGAATAAGTTCTGGGCTCATATGTAAAAGGAGAATATCTTAAATTTGATTTTATTAATTAGTCAATTATTTATTTATTCTGGTTAGGCTTGCCTTTAGAGAGAATAAGAACAGCCTGTGCCTTTGGAAAGTGAATATACTCTCGCCAATGAAATATATTCTCAGAATCTGATACCAAACATGAAGACCATCAAAAGGTGGATTTCATTCTTTATATATAATGTTAGACTATGCAAACATATACATATTTACATTATATGTAAACTATATAGCTTACATATTGTATAGTCTATATCTGTGGTGTCCCATAAACAAAATCATGCATGTATCTGCCTATGTAAACATAGACATGTACGTATTCGTATTAGATACACAAAAGCTTGGTTTGACATATGCAAGTAAATAGTGTATATTAACACAAAATACTGTTCAGTTTATACACTACAAGTTGTAGGCTTACATTTTATATGTTTACGCATTGTTTAGTTTATGTGTGTGTGTGTGTGAATTGATGTCCATAGACACATGTAGATATTTCGCATTACGCGTTTGTGTTTGTTAGCACATTTTTTGATAATGTAAAATGTACAAGTAGAAATAAAATATTCCATATTATATTTATATATTGCTTGTCTAATCCGTATATTTAATTGAAGAGAAACTGAGAACCTTAGCAGAATAGATAAGCTGTTTAGATGACTAATCCTCCAAGGGACACACAACACAGGTAGTAGATGCAGATTTAACACGAGCAGATCTAAGAAGAAGAAGATTTCAAAATTGAATGTCCATTCAACAATACCTATAGACTGTTATAAGGTAATTAAACTTATTTGTCATATAATCAGTGATAATCAAAATTTAACAGAAGGTGTCATTTATTCTCATTGAGTGCTTTAATACATTCTGCCATTCCTCAAAATTATTAATCACAAGACAAAACAGACATATAAAACATTTATATTTAATCTTAACACTATTTCACCATGTTTTATATAACATTGTTTTCTTAAACTTTTGAGTTACACTTCAAGTTTTTTGTTAAGACTAATAATTGGCGCTCTCTCAGATCAGCTTGACCACTCTCTTATTGAGTGCAATTCAAAAACTTGCAAATTGTTAATCACAAGATCAATTTACCATGGCACTCGACAAATAATATCATAATTAATTACTCATATACAACATTTATATTTAGTCTTAACACTATTTCATCAACTTTTTGAGTTAAACTAACAAAGAGTTTATACTTCATGTTAAGACTAATGACATATCCACTCTTCAGATCAGTTTGCATTGCACCGTGCAAGTGGCGATGGCAATTTAAGCTTGGTGAAGGACTTGCTGAGGTCAAAACAAAAATACTAAAAGGACAGCGATGGTGACACGGTTCTCCATGTTGCCAGCACTGTGGATGTTCTGAGGTTTCTTTTGGAGAAGCTAGGCGATACTGCCAAAGGGAATTTGCCAACCAGATCGACGTGGCCGCACAGTGCTCCATACGACTGTTTTAAGGAAGAGTGGGACATGCTTATGGTGTTGGTTGAGTTGCTGGAGGATCAACTGGAGGATGTGATTTTCAGAGAGGACAATCAAAAGATGACAGTTCTACATCATGCTGCCAGATTGGTAATTTGAAGGCTACCGAGATCTTCCTCTCTAAATTGGGCGATCAAGCCAAAGATGAAATTCTTCAAACAGATAAGCTTGTAAAACAGTTCTTCATTGGGCTGCTGCAGGTGGGGATATAAAAGTTTTCAAGGAGATAATGTCTAGGTTGAGCGATGACTATGAAATGGGTGAGACAGACATTAATGGTGACACAATCCTTCATACAGCTGCTCGAAAGGTAGTGTTAGCATTGTGGAGTTTCTCTTAGATAGACTAGGAGATCAAGGCTCTAAAGATGCGATCCAGCAGAAAAACAAAGACAACAGAAACATTCTACATGTAGCTGTCTATGAGAAGAAGAAGGATGTTCTCGTAGTATTGTTTGACAAGCTTGGCAACGAAGCAAAGCGTGTGATACGTGAGAAGGATTGTGGAGGTAACACAGTGCTTCATGCAGCTGTTAATTCTCGTCAGCTTGACATTGTGAATGTATGGTCACTAAGCTAGGTCGTCAAGCACCCAGTATCATCAATGAGAAAGATATGTCGGGAAAGACAGTTCTTCATCTAGCCGTCGATCATGGTAATGTTGACATTGTAAATTTAATCGTATGGAAAGCTAGGTGAGCATGCCCGAGATAGAATATTTGAAGAAGATTCTATTGGTAGAACAGTCCTTGATGAACAATTCAAAAAGGGAATGTGGGCATATTCAAGACACTCATGGATATCGGTGACAAAGCAAAGCAAACCCTTGTTCATGCAGTTGTAAACGGTGGCAATAGTGACATTTTTAAAATGTTGATGCTGGAATTGGGTGTTCAAGCCAAGGATACAATTCTACAAGGCAGATGTGGATGGTAACAACCCTCTTCACCTTGCTGTTTGGTTGGGTAGGAGCAACATGATCAAGAAGATTGTTGAGCTAGGTGGTCACAACCTTTTACGTCAACGCAATCACGTGAATGCAACACCCATACACGTAGCTGCTGCTGATGTTTGGGGGAGCAAGGACATATTGAAAGTTTATTCCAGCTAATGAATATAAGGTGCAAGAAATGAAAGGTACGTTTACTAAACTACGCCATTTTGAATTGATGCTCACAATATTACTTTACAGATATTCTCGACACGGGTCGCACTCTTCACGTTGCTTGTGAATTAGGCACAAGTATATGCTGGAACTTTGCTCAATCAAAATACTGAAGGAGCTGTCGAAGATATTATGGCACGTGACAAGTTGTTCCTAGGTAACACTGTTCTTCATGCAGCTGCAATTGGGGAGATCTTGATATTGTTAAGCAACTGTTGGATGTTGTGGTTCGTCGTGCAACGACATCAACAAAGTAAAAAATTGGTACGGTCAAACACCTTTGCATTTTGCTGTAGCACAAGACAACTATGATCTGGTTCAATATTTAATAAGGAAAAAGGTGCTAATCCAGCTCAAGAGGATAATGCAGGCGTGACACCATTGCATTTTGCTGCTAGAAGCGCATCTCACGTGTTTTACAACTCATAAGTGATTCACTGGGACGGACTACAATATTAACAAGTTAACGGGCTTGGCTGGTCTTAGTCCTTTACATTATGCGGCATGGAATGGCAATGTAGAGGCTATTGACTGGTTATTGGGAACAGAAAAGAACAACAAGTACCAATTGATTTGGAAGTAAAAGACAAAGTGGAAAAGCAGTGCCTTGGTCTAGGTTCTGGTCGCCATAACTATAACAAGGAACGTTCTCGTCGGGTATTGAAAACTTTGGTGATTGCCCATATTAACAAAGGAAAGAATCCATTTACAGATGACATCCAGAAGTCTCCTGTGACATCCACGAAGAAGATCATTTGAATCTGGATGGCGAACTTTGGATGTTGCATGTTGGGAGACGTTGGAAGGAGCTCTAATAGAGGGCTGAGTCTGAGTTCGAGTTTGATTTCATATGTGGCTACCTTTGGTAATGCTACCACAGCTTCAAAACTTGCATACGAGTTACGAAAGTAACAACATAACATGTGCAGGAGTTGCTGCGTCGATCTCAACCATTGGAATTTGCTAGTATGCGTGCCAATGTTGATGAAAGTAGGTGGGTGTGACAGAGAATTCTTGGCAGTAATGAAAGAAAATGAGGAGCTTCATGAGCAACTAGAGTCAATTTCAAGAGGCTGGGACAAAAAAAGCTTAGAGTTTGCAAAACTCTTGGTGAAACACATGCGACCGTCTCAGGTTCATCATTTATTGCAAGTTGAATTATTTATAGAATGACAAATGACAACCTCAACCTAGAGAAGACAATGGAGAATAAACTAAAGAAGCTAAGGTGGCTGGATCAGCTCGAGTTTGAAAATTCTATTAAGTTTGTGCAAGATGTACCTCTGGCTTACTGGATGGCACATCTCCAAACTGAACAAAAGGCACTCCATACATCAACATCAATTGAACAAAAGAGTCAACATCCAACATCGTAATGTTCACTAAGGAGCTTTCAGTCCATAAAACAACGGATAGCCAACCTAAAGACACAAGCACAGTAGAATCGAGCAAGGATGTGAGCTATCCCAACAACGTGGGCAAGCGCACTGGCCGGACAGCTTTACACTGGGCAGTCATCTTTGGTGACAAGACATAGTGAAAGAGCTTTGTGGACAAAAGGTGCAACCAGAATGTGGTCGACAGGTTTGGAAAGCCAACTAAATATTATGAGGGCTGCCTTGAGTGGAATAAGTACGACAAGAGCCTGCAAAGGAATCGGGAATATACATTGATGCACTCAATGGAATCTTGATTGGAGCAGCATTGATTGCAACGGTCACATTTTCTGGTGTGTTACAACCCCCACTTCAGTATCCCATGAGCAACCGCGACCCAAATCCAGATATTAAGTATGTGGCCATCTACAGGGCAGACGTGCAGACATTTTGGGTGTTAAACAGCTTATCCTTCTTTTTTAGCATGCCAGTGCTCTGGCTGGGGTCACCGGGTGTTACCCGATCATGCGGTTATCGATTTGGCAGTGGTTGAGCGTATGAAGAGGTTGTTAGTTCAAGCTGCTCTATACCTTGTTCTCTCCATAACCTTTTTCTTGCTGCTTTTGCATCGGCTGGCTTTGCGGTGTTACCACAGGTGCTCAAGCTACGAGCTAACATGATAGTCACAACACTCATTGGAGGATCTGTTGTGTAAACATGCTCTTCAAATTTGCTGGCCAGACTCTTCGCGTTCTTACACCTAAGTTTATGGATTTTAATACCGAAGTTAATATGGAGGAGTTTAATATGGAACTAATATGGAGACCAATATCGAGACCAATGTGGAAGGTGCTGAAGCTGGGGAGAATGGAAAGTTAAGAGCGATTTAGCAGGAGGGAACAAGAAGCAGCACTACTCAATCCGCTCCCGCATTTTGGATTCGGGTGGCTATGTTCCTCTGGAGTATGTTTGGGACGATGGGTTGTGGGATGAACCGTTTGCTAAGGAGGAGAGCCGCATCGACATTTCAATTTGAGGGTTGAGAGAGGATGTCACAGGGCATGTAATTGCTATAAATGTAAATGTATGTGTCTGCATATTTTACGCACTTCTGAGTTAAACATGATAATCCCGTAACGGAAGATATTTCAGCGGAGCAGGCCCTTGCAATGGAGATTTATGGAAGCAGCACGTAAGGAAGAATTGCATTCATATAATTATATATTTGTATAAGTCATTTTGAAATGCATTAACCTCCGATTTAAAATACATTCGGTTAATAGCTCAATTAAATATATTAAGAACGTGAGACTATATATATTACACAATTTGATACACCTAGGAAATAAATTCTATATATACAAGTCCAAGTTATCGCAAATTTTTTTTAAACACTTTTTAAACACATGATATGAATGTAATACATACTGTTAAACCATCACGTGTATTATTACATATTAATGCATGTATTATATGTTTTAAGTAAATGTTGTACAGAGAGAAATATTTGTTTGACGATCCCCTTTCGATATACACACATACACACACACGTGTGTGTGCGTGCGCGCGCATGTAATGTGATATAAAAAATGTCATTTTTAAGTTTATTATTATATATATTCTGGGATTAGGGGCAGACGTCCCTCATCTTGATGAGGACAATGTACCAGAGAAGTAACAAAAATTTACACCATATATAATCAATAACAAAATTTCGGCGTGTGCACAATTAGCATTTAAAATATGTTGTGTGTGATACAGCGCCATTACATATATTTGCCAAGCGGGTCTTGCCCAGAAGTTTAAAAAACTGTGTGCTCTATACGTTTACATATGCATGTGTGTCTCTACATATTAGCTCTATAGTATATGTGTATGCATTAACATCGATTTGTACACGTGTAAGATAGTTTAATTCTAATAAAAAAGAATGATGCTATCAAAGTGATTCTAGTGAGTACCTATGGTGATGTTTGTAAACTCTAGCCAGGCTTTGCTCGTCAAGTTCAATCTTGGAACAGAGCACACCCCCTTTTAACAGGCTTTTGCTTGATCAAATTCGTAACTAGCCTTCTCACTGACAGCCTCGGTGCATTCTGCATTCTCTCCTCTTCCTCTACGTCTAGGTTTCTTTCACTTGACCTGTTAATTAAAGTACATATTCAGATACATACGTACATCATGTGCAATATATAATACACCTCTGTCTCTGTTCTCTCTCCACACACACGGAGACATGTACAGAACACACATCACAGATATATCTGACACCGGCATTGATCATGTGTAAGTATGTATCTCTCACTCTCTCCCAGTGGATAATAATGATTGATATTGGTTATTAAATCCACATATATGTAAATGTGTACTGTGTGTTTACCTGGATTCTCTACTGCTCCCTGCTGCTTTGTAGCGAGGGCTTCGGCACCTTCTACAGATATGATTAATATCAGAAAAACATTAGATTATCATTACAATTTGGACTTAAGAAGCATTTAGGTGCGTCTCATAGCATTAAAATAACATTTGTATCAGTGTGTGTTCAAAATTGATACACACACACATGTATATGCAATACCATTAAAAACTAAAAGTAATACCTTTCATCTGTAGTTTGTTCTTTCGAAATCCTGCCCTACATACAGTATAGCCATGTACTCTAATTATGCTTGATTTTCATAATCCTTTTATGTCATACATAAACATTATACATGTATATAGCATACAAATAAGACATTTATACAAGTATATAATCTATATGTATGTATATGCACACTAAAGTTATAATTCTCAGATGCATTAATGCATGGGAAGATATTTTCCAAGGGATTGGATCAATGACGAGTACAGGGGATGTAAGTCTTCTCTTGGATTCATATAAGGAGAATTTCGGCCATGATCTTGGACACTCATTACCACATTTGATTAGAAAAGAGGTCTGACATCATACACACAATCTATATACATCAGTCTTAATATACTTTGCAGAAAGTACCATTGAACAGAAAGTGCTGGATGCTGAACACTAAAAGGGCATACAACAGAAGGTTCTCTCTCTCTCTCTCTCTCACACACACACACACACACAATGTATATTAAGTTATAAGATATCCTACCCATGTCTTTGTACAGCAAGTATACAAAAGACCTAGAACAAATGTATATGAAGGGCCTAGAACAGAACGGATACAAAAGAGCTAGAACGAAAGGTTGTGGAAGAAACAAAAGGTGGTTGGACAAAATGGAGGTCGATAAGGTTACTTTTATATGACAAATTTATTATATCATATAGTATATAGTATGCTATAAAGACATAGGAGTAGAATATTGGTCCATATACAGTTATGCGTAGTTAAAAAAAATACACGTGTATGTCTGCATCTGTAACAGCAAAGAAAGAACTCGTATGAATATAATGAAGTAGAAGTTTTTAACTACGTAATGTGTGTGTGTACTATAGATTATGTATATACTATAAATTATATGAATGCATAATACACTGTATATATGATCTTGTCATAACTACATGCATATTGTATACAATGCATAATACGTACCGTAAAGCTCCTTGCCATCTGAGGTTTGTACCTTCATTCTTTTCATGTCCCTCCTTCCAAAACCAAACTCTCTTATCTCCAACATAGTCTCTGATCCCCCTCCTTTTTCCTAAACCAATATACACATTAACAATATATTTATATTTAAATACAGAATGTATAGATTGTAGGAAGTATACGTATATAAATATGACATATAAATTTATATACCTCCATTTCTGAAAGCTTTTGGTGATCACTCTCTGTAACTTCTGCCTTTGTAGCTCCCTGTTTTTCGAATCATGTCGTGTTAATACAGCTTCTAGCAAGCGTTCCTGAGACTATAGGTTCGACATCCAGCTCCTCATCTGACGATACATATAACATACATATGCAAGCATATGAGTATGTACGTACACATGTGCGTCCAAAATACCTGATCCAACTATTTCCTCTAAAACGTGGCAGTTCTCATGTAACGATCAAAAGCTTCATCTTCAAAATAGCGTTCTGCATCTTGATATGCCTTCATCTTGTGCACTCTCAGGAATTGGCCATAAGGGCTTCCTAAAATACAGGATAACAATTATTACCATATCTCACGTATAGTATTTATTTTCATCTTCCATTGTATATTTACAGATGTAGATGCGCGTAACTGTATATGTTAAAGTGTATATATTTAGCGTTCAGTTGATTATTCACAAAACCAACCCTTTGTTTAGCTTTCCTAGCTTTCTCAAGCCTAGCTTCTTTCTGAGCCTCTGTTTCAGGAGCCGGTGGTGTCTGCATTTTCACTGCCTGTATTACAAAAGAATGAAAAATAGTCATGCGTTGAAAGAGATGTCCATACCTCTCATCACACACCCACATACACACACAACTAGTACATTCCCATATCATGTTCACACGTATATAATACACATCTGAATATCTTACAAATAGTCATAGAATTATATATCGTCAGGAATCAATAATACAAAGGTGCACTTGTATGTATTTACATATATGTATATTATATACAAATTTTGCTAGCACTCGACACAGACACAAACACATGAAATGCCTACCTGTGTGTACACGGTAAACTGTGGGAGGATTCATGGCACCAGGATTCCCGTAAGGTGATGGGCCCGAAGCCATTGGACGCGGCATATATTGTGGTGGCACCATTCCCCTAGAAGAAAATAAATCATGAATAACTTCTCTCTCTCTTGTTTAAGTTTGTTAATTCCATATAAATATGTAAGCTGGCCATGCTGCTTACACCTGGTTTAAACCATAATAATAAGATTACTTACAAGCAATAAACATTGTATGTAAGAATTACGTTTGGTTTTGTGATAACTTACATTCCAGGGACTGCTGCTGGAGGCCATTGATATGCGGACGGACAGAAGGGTCTGTGGGTCTTGTAGTATTCACTGAATTTACCCCTTGCTTCAAACCTGTAAGCATACATATATACATACATAAGCATAATACAAAAGAATCTAGTACTTCCCTGCTTATACATTTACCGGTTACATTAGATAGCATTGATCAAGCCTAGTATGTGAATAATTCACCATTATTATCCAACAGACTGTCATATGATCGCTATAGGTAATGGTTATGTCATGTTATGCATACCATGAACTTGGCAGGGATTTGTCCGTCTGACACAGCATGTTCCACAACATCGAAACTCACACCTGGAAAACAGTTCAATGTTCATATGGATGATTTTTGAAAATGTGTGTGTGTGAGAGAGAGAGAGAACATACTTGCCCGATGCCATAATCAACACATTTCCGCTGCTTTCGCAACAGCTCCTGCGCCTGCTGCTACTGTGTAATCGTAGATGTGCGTGTGTTGTAATCACCACTTGAACAATGGATTGTCGTGGTATCTTGTGGGTTTCGTTTTGGATCGCTTCTCTGACATTCTTCAGGAATCAGAAATGTGTAAACACCGCAAATTTTGTAGCACACGCCTTAGAAACCTACTCGGACAGAGGGGGATAAGCATATTCCTAAAGAATCTTCATTAAGGGCTCTGTTTTAGGGCGCAATTAATTTTATGTATATTTGCATTTACAGCAGTAAGGTTGATATTCCTTTAAATTTAGTTTATTATAAAAAGTAAATATAAATGAAACAAATAAGCATTTTATTTTCCAATTGGACACACCATATTTACAAAGGCACAACCTTTTTTAATATAATTTTTTATTTAAACAATATCATTTATCATATTTAAATTTGGTAAGAACTTTTACTTTCAAACTGTAAACAAAACTTTATAAAAATGATAGATCTTAATTATTTACATGAGCTTCTTAATTAGACATACTCTTTTTTTAATAAAGACTTATATTTAAATAAATGACATCATCACGATGGTATCATCAAATCATATTTATCACTATTTAAAATATTTTAACGATTAAGATTTATTACTGACAAAATCAACCGTAAAATGAAACTATAATTTTAAATATCTAATTTAAATTTTACTTCTTTAAACCTGTAATAAATAAAACTTAAATGTTCACATTTATCATTAATGAAAATCAATAATCAAAATAAAGAATTTAAACCTTAAGAGGGTTTATGGATGAATATAATAATTTTATATAATTATATTAAAAATAAAATATAATAATGTTTAAAATATAATCATATCTTAAGAATGAATGGGTTAAATTTTATCATACATTAGAAGCAAATGTTTAACTTAACTATATATATATATATATATATAAACCTATAACATGGGTGCATCACAATTCAACTAGGTTATGCGAAGCTTTGATAATTATAATATATTAATAATAATTAAGTTTAATGTATACATGTTTATAAATATTCAGCTCGTTGAAAATTTCATGTTCCACACATAGTTTGAATTACATTTATAAATAATTCAATTTACGTGTGAAACATTAAATTTTCAACGAGCTGAATATTATTAAGTTTTCGAATAAATATTAATATTAAGTATTTATTTTAAATAATTCTTGAATTAATCTATAGATAAGGGTAATGTTCTCTGTTTAGGGGGTTCTTATGTCTCTGTATCCTGTGAGTCCAATTGCTCAGTGCCGATGCTCAAACAAGAACTAAAGAAATGAAGTCTCTTTCATTATTATATGTAAAATTGTATCATTAGCGATCATATATATATATATATATATATAGGCTGTACTGATGGTAAAGTCCAGAAAGCTGAGATGGGATGTGTGGTTGTTAGGCAGTTCAATACATACTGTACCACACGCACACGGGACACAGACATTATATATATATAAATATACTGAATATGACTTGTCTCCAGCTACTGGAATGGACCTTGACGAGTTACCATTTGACGAAGATTTTAAAGAGAATCGTCGAACAGATGCCACAGAGACAGGAAAACGATGCAGGTCTACTGAAACAAAGACACGTTGTACGAAGAAGATTCTGGCGGAGAGTAGCTGTTCCCTGCTGGACTTGCCCACCGACTACACATCTCCGCTAGTGTCTCCGGTAAGGTCTGTTGATCATTTCTTGAGTTCCAGCAGTACTGAGGGGGCAGCCCAAAGAGTTCCAGAAAGTCCTTGTGAGATGTACCATTGAGTTCGGTGTGGTACGAAGAAGATTCACAAGGGCATAAAGGGCAGACTGAGTTTGACCCTGTAATACAGGTTGGTTACACATTTGATGATTCAGAAGACGAAGGGTACGAAACCCAGGTGGAGGAGCATCATGAGTATGATCCGACGGTGAACTTACAGACTCCAAGGCCGGAGTTTCTGAGATATCATGCAGATTGGAGGCTGCAGTTACTCAGCAGTCTTGAGCTGGCAGAAGGGCAGAGTCTGGTGGATGACTCTGGAGAGAAAGAGTCTTTAAACTGCGAGGAAGAGCATATACCTTGTCCTGAAGAAGAAGAATATGCGGAAGCCAGAGAGAAGGAGACAAGTGTATTGCTCGACGAACAGTGTTCAAAGAGTGAGGCATTGCCGGATAAAATAAAACCACAAACAGGTATCACATATCTATGTACACTAAACATCTTACAAATCATACAGACATTCCATATTGTTAAGTTCTTATCTATATCTTTATGTATAAAGTATGTATACCATATGTCATTAGCATTGATAGTTATTAGATATATGATATTCTTATTATATACGCATCTTTCAATGTAGAAATGGGAAGTTTACAAGCAGAAGAAGAACTGAAAAAGTGTCAAAGGCTCTATGTTACACCTGACAGTTATAATATGGAAGTTAATATGGCGTTCTGACATTTCAAGTGAGGGTTGAGAGAGGATAATAAAGTTTAATAAACATATGGTTGCTGAATATAGTTGCTATAAATGTAAATGTATGTGTGTATATGCTACATACTTCTGAGTTAAACATGATAATCTCAGATATCCAGGTAATGTGATATACAAATGTTATTTTTTGATGTTTAAGTTTATTATTTATATATATTTTTATCTTATTGGACTGAGGTTTTGGGATTAGCGGACACTGGTGATCACTCACAAGGACAATGTACCAGAGAAGTAACAAAATTCATACCATATATAATCAATAACAAAATTTATGCCGTGTGCACAGTTAGCATTTAGAAATATACAAACATATATGTCTGTGCATGCGTGTGTGTGTTGTGTGTGATACATATATCTGCCAAGCGGGTCTTGCAAAGAATTTAAAAACTGTGTGCTCTCTACATTTCTCCTGTCTACATATGCATGTGTCTCTACATATTAGCTTTACAGTATATGTGTATGCATTAACATTGATTTGTGCACGTGTAAGATAGTTGATTCTAATAAAACCATGAATACAAACTGCTATCAGAGTGATTCTAGTGAGTACCTATGGTGATTTTTGTGAATTCTAGCCAGGCTTTGCTCGTCGAGTTGAATCTTGGAACAGAGCACACACCCTTCTAACAGGCTTTTGCTTGATCAAATTCGTAACTAGCCTTCTCACTGGCAGCCTCGGTGCATTCTGCATTCTCTCCTCTTCCTCTACGTTTAGGTGTTCTTTCACTTCACCTGTTAAAGTACATATTCAGATACATACGTACATTATGTGCAATATATACACAAAATACAACTCTGTCTCTGTTCTCTCTTCCATACTCACGCACACACACACGGAGACATGTACACAACACATATCACAGATATATCTGACACCGGCATTGATTATGTGTAAGTATTTTCTCTCGCCGTGTATAATAATGATATTGACATTTATTATTGAATCCACGTACATGTGAATATGTAGTGTGTTTTACCTGGATTCTCTACTGCTTCCTACGGCTTTATGATTAATATAAAAAAAATTAGATTATCAATACAATTTGGACTTAACAAGCATTTAGGCGCGGCTCGTAGCATTAATAAAAATAACATTTGTATCAGTGTGTGTACAAATTGATATACACATGTATATGCAATACTATTAACAAACTAAAAGTAATACCTTTCATCTGTAGTTTGTTGTTCCGAAAAACACCATCTTGCTTCACCTTATCTACCTTATTCACAACCTTTTGGTCTAGCTCCTTTGCATCCGTTGTCTTCTGTTCTAGACCCCCGCTATTATTATTAATTAAAAAAAAATTATTTATACTCGTACGTTACGTACAACCCAGCTCATGCATATCACATGATGTGCATGAGTTGGGCGGCTCCACTAGCGGAGCCGCCCAAATTAGTCCCCCAGGGCAAACTACCCATATTATAAATATTTATTTGTAAAATATACTATTTATGCATATACTTGTATAATGTTTCTATATGACATATAAGGATACACATATTTGGAAAACATGGGTATACTATATGTAAACTTATCATATGACAGATTATTATATTATATATATATATATATTATTAATATTTATATATATCGCACACCAGACACACACTCACACTGTATATATATACACTGAATGTGACTTTTCTTCAGCGGCTACCTTGACCACTTGACGAAGACGATTCGATGCGATAGAAAATCGCGCACTTATAATTAATATCATTGTTGCCAGCCAAACGCCCATATGTGTTGGTCGTCTCGTGGGTTTCATTTTTCTATTATATATTATGTACAAGTCTAGTCATGTATATGTTTACATATATACCTTTTTGTATTTACTGTCACCAACGAGAATCGATCATCATATTCCCTTTTGTCTAGTAGCTTGTCCTACATTAAGGTGGAATCAATTAACATGTGAACTTTAGCATCGTCTATAGCAAATGAATGTACGTTAGTTAGCCTGTTAACTTCATATTATTATATACAAGTCTAGTCATAGAGTTACCTTATATATTATTTATATTGTTGACATTTTCTTAATTAAACTGGCAATTAATTTAATGAGAACTATTGCAGCAGCAGAGAATAAATTCTGGGCTCGTATGCAAAATAAGAATCAAGGAACACCTTATTCAAAAGTAAAATTTTAATTTATTAATTAATTAATTATTTATTTATTCTGGTTAGGCTTGCCATTAGAGAAATAAGAACAACATGTGCCTTTGCAAAGTGAATATACTCTCGCTAATGAATCATATTCTCAGATGATACCACCATTAATATATAGTGTATAATTTATAGTATGTAAACATATACAAAACTATTTATTTACATATTGTATAGTCTATCTATCTATGTGTGTGTGCCATAAACGAATATTATGCATGTATCTGCCTATGTAACATAAACATGTATGTATTCGTATTAAATAGGTTTGACAATGCAAGTAAATAATGTAAATTAACATATACATACTGTTCAATTTATACACTATGTGAACTGTGCAGTTGAAGGCTTACATTTTATATGTTTACGTTTTTTAGTTTATACACTACGTGAACTGTGCAGTTTGTAGGCTTACATATATTTTTTATAACATACCTGTATTAAAAAAAAATTAAGTTTTGTATTTACTGTCACCAATGAGAATCACGTGTTCTCCGTGTTAAAGAGCTTTTGTCTCACATGAAAGTGAAACCAATTATGCTAAAAATAAACTTTAACATCGTGTTAATTAGCTTGTTAGCTTACATTATATATGTTGTATATTATTTATATTGTTGACAATTAATGTAAGTTGATATCACCATCAATATATATAGTGTATAGTTTATACTATGTAAACTATACAAAACTATTTAGTTTACATATTGTATAGTTTATATGTGTGCCATAAACGAATATTATGCATGTATCTGCCTATGTAAACATAAACCTGTATGTATTCGTATGAGTCTTGATTTGACATATGCAAGTAAATAATGTAAATTAACATATATATACTGTTCAGTTTATACACTGTGAACTGTGCAGTTGTAGGCTTACATTTTATATGTTTCCGTATTGTTTAGTTATACAACACTTGAACTGTGCAGTTGGTAGGATAACAAATATGTTTATAATATACCTGTATTAAAAACAATTAAGTTTTGTATTTAGTATTTACTAATGCGAACCATTGTGTTCTCGGTGACAAAAAACTTTTGTCTCACATGAAAGTGAAATCACTTGTGTTAACAAGTAAACTTTGACATCGTATTAATTAGCTTGTTAGTTACGTTATATATGTTTGTATATCATTTATATTGTTGACAATTAAATTAGTAGGTTGAAAGGCAATTAATTTAATGGGAACCATTGCAGCAGAGAATAAGTTCTGGGCTCATATGTAAAAGGAGAATACTTATTAAATTTGATTTTATTAATTAGTCAATTATTTATTTATTCTGGTTAGGCTTGCCTTTAGAGAGAATAAGAACAGCCTGTGCCTTTGGAAAGTGAATATACTCTCCCAGTGAAATATTCTCAGAATCTGATACCAAACATGAAGACCATCAAAAGGTGGATTTCATTCTTTATATATAATGTTTAGTCATACTATGCAAACATATACATATTTACATTATATGTAAACTATATAGCTTACATATTGTATAGTCTATATCTGTGTGTCTTAATGCATGTATCTGCCTATGTAAACATAGACATGTACGTATTCGTATTAGATACACAAAAGCTTGGTTTGACATATGCAAGTAAATAGTGTATATTAACACAAAATACTGTTCAGTTTATACACTACAAGTTGTAGGCTTACATTTTATATGTTTACGCATTGTTTAGTTTATGTGTGTGTGTGTGTGAATTGATACATGTAGATATTTCCATTACGCGTTTGTGTTTGTTAGCACATTTTTTGATAATGTAAAATGTACAAGTAGAAATAAAATATTCCATATTATATTTATATATTGCTTGTCTAATCCGTATATTTAATTGAAGAGAAGCTGAGAACCTTAGCAGAATAGATAAGCTGTTTAGATGACTAATCCTCCAAGGGACACACAACACAGGTAGATGCAGATTTAACACGAGCAGATCTAAGAAGAAGAAGTACAAAATAGCTTTGAAAATTTGAATGTCCATTCAACAATACCTATCGACTGTTATAAGGTAATTAAACTTATTTGTCATATAATCAGTGATAATCAAAATTTAACAAAAGGTGTCATTTATCTCTCATTGAGTGCTTTAATACATTCTGCCATTCCAAAATTATTAATCACAAGACAAAACAGACATATATAACATTTATATTTAATCTTAACACTATTTCATGTTTTATATAACATTGTTTTCTTAAACTTTTGAGTTACTCTAACAAAGAGTCTACACTTGAAGTTTCTTTTGTTAAGACTAATAATTGGCACTCTCTCAGATCAGCTTGACCACTCTCTCATTGAGTGCAATTCAAAAACTTGCAAATTTGTTAATCACAAGATCAATTTACCATGGCACTCGACAATGCAGAAGGTAATATATCTATAATTTAACTACTCATATACAACATTTATATTTAGTCTTAACACTATTTCATCTTGTTTTCTTAAACTTTTTGAGTTAAACTAACAAGAGTTTATACTTTATGTTAAGACTAATTCACATATCCACTCTTCAGATCAGTTTGCATTGCACCGTGCAAGTGACGATGGCAATTTAAGCTTGGTGAAGGAATTGCTTGGAGGTGATGAGGTCAAAACAAAAATACTTAAAAAGACAGCGATGGTGACACGGTTCTCCATGTTGCCAGCACTGTGGATGTTCTGAGGTTTCTTTTGGAGAAGCTAGGCGATACTGCCAAAGAGGGAATTTGCCAACTGAATCGACGTGGCCACAGTGCTCCACACGACTGTTTTGCGGAAAGATGTGGACATGCTTATGGTGTTGGTTGACTTGCTGGAGGATCAACTGGAGGATGTGATTTTCAGAATGGACAGTCAAAAGATGACAGTTCTACATCATGCTGCCGAGATTGGTAATTTGAAGGCTATCGAGATCTTCCTCTCTAAATTGGGCAATCAAGCCAAAGATGAAATTCTTCGAACAGATAAGTCTGGTAAAACAGTTCTTCATAGGGCTGCTGCAGGTGGGGATATAAAAGCTTTCAAGGAGATAATGTCTAGGTTGAGCGATGACTATGAAATGAGTGAGACAGACATTAATGGTGACACAATCCTTCATACAGCTGCTCGGAAAGGTAGTGTTAGCATTGTGAAGTTTCTCTTAGATAGACTAGGAGATCAAGGTTCTAAAGATGCGATCCAGCGGAAAAACAAAACAACAGAAACATTCTGCATGTAGCTGTCTACGAGGGGAAGAAGGATGCTCTCGTAGTATTGCTTGACAAGCTTGGCAACGAAGCAAAGTGTGTGATACGTGAGAAGGATTGTGAAGGTGACACAGTGCTTCATGCAGCTGTTAATTCTCATCAGTTTGACATTATCAAGGTTGTGTTGACTGCTCTAGGTAGTCAAGCACCCAATATCATCAATGAGAAAGATACGTCGGGAAAGACAGTTCTTCATCTAGCCGTTGATCATGGTAATGTTGACATTGTAAATTTAATCATGGAAGCTAGGTGAGCATGCCCCAGATGGAATATTTGAAGAAGATTCTATTGGTAGAACAGTCCTTCATGAAGCAATTGAAAGAGGGAATGTGGGTATATTCAAGACACTAGTGGATACGCTTGGTGACAGAGCAAAGGAAGGATTCTTAAAAAAGATAAAGAAAACCAGACCCTTGTTCATGCAGTTGTACGTTGGCAATAGTGACATTTTTAGAATGTTAATGCTGGAATTGGGTGTTCAAGCCAAGGATACAATTCGACAGACGGATGATAATGGTAACAACCTTTTCACCTTGCTGTTCGGTTCCGTAGGAGCAACATGATCAAGGAGATTGTTGAGCTAGGTGGTCACGACCTTTTACGTCAACGCAACCTCACGAAGCAACACCCATACACGTAGCTGCTGCTGATGTTTGGGGGAGCAAGGACATATTGAAGAGTTTATTCCAGGCTAATGAATATTAAGGTGCAAGAAATGAAAGGTACGTTTACTAAACTACGCCATTTTGAATTGATGCTCACAATATTACTTAACAGATATTCTCGACACGGATCGCACTCTTCACGTTGCTTGTGAATTAGGCAACAAGTATATGCTGGAACTTTGCTCAATCAAAATACTGAAGGAGCTGTCGAAGCTATTATGGCACGTGACGAGTTGTTCCTAGGTAACACTGTTCTTCATGCAGCTGCAATTGGAGGAGATCTTGATATTGTTAAGCAACTGTTGGATGTTGTCGGTTCATCGTGCAACGACATTAACAAAGTAAAATTGGTACGGTCAAACCTTTGCATTTTGCTGTAGCACAAGACAACTATGATCTGGTTCAATATTTAATTGAGGAAAAAGGTGCTGATCCAGCTCAAGAGGATAATGCAGGCGTGACACCATTGCATTTTGCTGCTAGAAGCGCATCTCAACGTGTTTTACGACTCATAAGTGATTCACTAGGGAAGGACTACATATTAACCAGGTAACAGGCTTGGCTGGTCTTAGTCCTTTACATTATGCTGCATGGAATGGCAACGAGAAGGCTATTGACTGGTTACTGGGAGCAGAAAAGAACAACAAGGACGAAATTGATTTGGAAGTAAAAGACGAAGTGGAAAAGCAGGCCCTTGGTTCTGGTTAATTCTACGTTCTCGTCGCTGTAACTACAACAAGGAACGTTCTCGTCGCCGTAACTACAAGGAACGTTCTCGTCGGGTATTGAAAACTTTGGTGATTGCCCATATTAGAAAAGGAAAAATCCATTTACAGATGACATCCAGAAACCTCCTCGTGAACAGGAGCCTCTCCTGAACAGAAGCCTCAGAAGCCTCCTCCTGAACAGAAGCCTCAGAAGCCTCCTCCTGAACAGGAGCCTCCTCGTCAACAGGAGCCTCTCCTGAACAGAAGCCTCTGGTGAAATCTCGAAATTTCCTCCTGAAGAAGATCGTTTGAATCTGGATGGCAACTTTGGATGGCGAACTTTTGGATGTTGCCTGTTGGAGACGTTGGAAGGAGTCCTCTGATGGAACGCTGAGTGTGAGTTCGAATTTGATTTCATATGTGAACTACCTTTGGTATGCTACCACAGCTTCAAAACTTGCATATGAGCTACGAAAGGTAGACGACATACATTTGTGCAGGAGTTGCTGCGTCGATCTAAAACCATTGGAATTTGCTATTATGCGTGCCATGCTGACGAAAGTAGGGTGGGGTGTGACAGAGAAATTCTTGGCAGTAATGAGAAAAATGACGAGCTTCATAAGCAACTAAAGTCCAATTTCAAGAGGCTGTTGCAGAGGGGGGACAAAAAAGCTTAGAGTTTGCAAAAATCTTGGGTGAAACAGATGCGACCGTCTCAGGTTCATGATTTATTGCAAGCTAAATTATCTTCTAGCATGACAAATAACAACCCCCACCTAAAGAAGACAATGGAGGATAATCTAAAGAAGTTAAGGTGGCTGGATCAGCTCGAGTTTGAAAATTTTGGTAAGTTTGTGGAAGATGTACCTTTGGCTTATTGGATGGCACATCTCCAAATTGAACAAAAGGTATGCCATACATCAACATCAACTGAACGAGAGGAGTCAACATCCAACATCATAATGTTTATTAAGGAGCTTATCACCAACCAGGCGGTGCTAGACAATCCCAACAACGTAGACACAAGATCCATTTCAAGCGAGTCCACACCCAACATCGTAATATTCATTAAGGAGCTTTCAGTTCATAAAACAACGGATAGCCGAACTAAAGGCACAGGCGTAGTAGAATCGAGCAAGGATGTGGTGGTGCTGGAGGGCTATCCCAACAACATGGGCAAGCACACTGGCCGGACGGCTTTACACTGGGCAGTCATCTTTGGTGACAAGGAGATAGTCAAGGAGCTTTGTGGAGACCCAAGGTGCAAGCGGGATGTGGTCGACAGGTTTGGAAAGCCACCTTACTCGTATGTAAAAAAAACCAGACTGAACATTTTGACGGCTACCTCAAGTGGGATAAGTACGACGAGAGCATGCAAAAGAATCGGGATGTGTACATTGATGGACTCAATGCAATCTTGATTGGAGCAGCATTGATTGCAGCGGTCACATTTTCTGGCGTGTTACAACCCCCGCTTCAGTATCCCATGAGCAACCGCGACCCAAATCCAGATATTAAGTATGTGGCCATCAACAGGGCGGACGTGCAGACATTTTGGGTGTTAAACAGCTTGTCATTCTTTTTTAGCATGGCCAGTGCTTTGGCTGGGATCACCGGGGTGTTACCCAATGGTGCGGTTATCGATTTGGCACTGGTTCATCGTATGAGGAGGTTGTTAGTTCGAGCTGCTATCTTCCTTGTTCTCTCTATAACTTTTGTTCTTGCTGCTTTTACATCGGCTGGCTTTGCAGTGTTACCACAAGTGCTCAAGCTACGAGCTAACATGATAGTCACAACACTCATTGGAGGATTTTGGTGTGTATGCATGCTCTGGAAATTTATCACGGCTGTTGACCAGACTCTTCACGCTCTTGCACCTGAAAGTTCATGGATTACAATACCGAAGTTAATATGGAGGAGTTCAACATGGAGTCCAGAACGGATGAGATCAATATGGAGTTCACTATGGAATTCAATATGGAGTTCAATACGGAGACATTGTACTCGCAAAGAGGAAAAAGAAGAGGAAAAACAAATACCAAAAACACTCGTAAGGGTTTTCTTAGATGTTCGTGTGAAATAAATTTACAAAGGTTGGTGCAAAACAGCCTTATGTTCCTTGGGAGTATGTTTGGGACGATGGGTTGTGGGATGAACCGTTTGCTAAGATGGATGAACCGTCTGATAAGAAGGAGAGCCGCATCGACATTTCAAGTGAGGGTTGAGAGAGGAATAAAGTTTAATAAAGATATGGTTGCTGAATATAATTGCTATAAATGTAAATGTATGTGTGTGTGTATATGTTACACACTTCTGAGTTAAACATGTAACGGAAGATATTTCAACGGAGCAGGCCCTTGCAATCGAGATATATGGAAGCAGCGCCTCAAGAAAGAGTAGCAGGTAATTTGCCCATGTATTCATATAATTATATATTTGTATAAGTCATTTTTATTTATATTTAAATATATGCTATATTCGTACAAGGAGAATATGAAATGCATTCACCTCTGATTTAAAATACATTTGGTTAATAGCTAAATTAAAATATATTAAGAATGTGCGATATATATAGGAAATAAACTTTAACGTATGGTATGTAAATGTGTGTGTGAGAGGGGCAGCACTTATTGTTCTTTAACTTTCTCATAACACAGGTACTCTCTCTGTACTATCGATATGTAGATATAATATATACAAGTCCAAGTTAGTGCAAATTATTTTTAAACACATTTTAAGTTTTAAACACATCATATGAATACTACCGTCATGCATACAGATACATACGTTAAACCACCATGTGTATGTATAGTACTACTACTAATACATGTATTATATGTTTTAATTAAATGTGAGTTCTTTCTCAGACGTACAGAGGAAAGATTTGTTTGACGATTCATTTCAAGCCCCTTTGGACATACATACATACACTCACACGTGTGTGTGTGCGCGTGCAAATTAAATGTCATGTGATATACAAATGTTATTTTTTTGATGTTTAAGTTTATTATTTATATATATTTTATTTTATTAGACCGAGGGATGATCACTCACAAGGACAATGTACCAGAGAAGTAACAAAAATTCAAACCGTATATAATCAATAACAAATTGGATGATCGGATGATCGGATGATTATATTTTAAACATTATAATATTTATTTTTAATATAACTATATAGAATTATTACATTCATCCATAAACCCTCTTAAGGTTTAAATTCTTTATTTTGATTATTGATTTTCATTAATGATAAATGTGAACATTGAAGTTTTATTTATCACAGGTTTAAAGAAGTTTAAAATTTCTTAAATTAGAATATTTTAAAATTATAGTTTCATTTTGTCAGTACTAAATCTTAATCATTAAAATATTTTACATAGTGATAAATATGATTTGATGATACCTTATTAATATGAATATTGATGATGTCATTTATTTAATAACAAAAAGAGTATGTTTAATTAAGAAGCTCATGTAAATAATTAAGATTTATCATTTTCTATAAAAGCTAAACTCAAGACGCAATGTGTGTTCTCTTTTTCTTTCTTATGTGTAATTTTATATATTTTAATATCTCTAGTTTTTTTTACAGTTATGAAAGTAAAAGTTGTTACCAAATTTAAATATGATAAATGTTATTGTTAATACAATATTGTTTAAATAAAAGAAAAGAATTTATATTTGTGCCTTTGTAAATATCGTGTGTCCAATTTGAAAATAAAATATTCAATTATTTCATTTAAATTTACTTTTTATAATAAATTAAATTTAAAGGCAAATTAACCTTACTGCTGTAAATGCACAATTAAGATATATTCTTAAAATATATGTCATCTTAAATAAAAAAATATTACTGAAACCTGCGTAACATAAATAATTCTGAGACGTTTAATAAATTAAATTATTAAATTCTTTTGCGCCCTAAAACAGAGCCCTTAACGAACGGCTCTCTGGGGAATTGACCGTTGGGCAGATTCTATAGGAATATGCTTATCCCCCAATTCGTCTTGCTCTGTCCGAGTAGGTTTCTAAGGCGTGTGCTTACTGTAAGTGTGTGCTACAAAATTTGCGGTGTTTACGTATTTCTGATTACTTAAGAATGTCAGGGAAGCGATCCAAATCGAAACCCATCACAAGATACCACGACAATCCATTGTTCAAGAGCTCCCCCAATTATATATAGGCTGTACTGATGGTAGAGTCCAGAAAGCTGACATGGGATGTGTGGCAGTTCAATACATAGTATACACGTCCCACACGCACACGGGACACACACATTATATATATAAATATATTGAATATGACTTGTCTCCAGCTACTGAAATGGACCTTGACGAGTTACCATTTGACGAAGATTTTAAAGAGAATCGTCGAACAGACGTCACAGAGACAGGAAAACGATGCAGGTCTACTGAAACAAAGACACGTTGTACGAAGAAGATTCTGGCGGAGAGTAACTGTTCCCTGCGGGACTTGCCCACCGATTACACATCACCGCTGGTGTCTCCGGTAAGGTCTGTCGACCATTTCTTGAGTTCCAGAAGCAGTGAGGAGGGCAGCCCGAAGTCCTTGTCGGATGTACCATTGGGTTCGGCGTGGTACGAAGGGGAAACACTTGAAGATTCACAAGGGAGTTCGACCCTTTAGTACGTAAGGGCCAGGTTGGTTACACATTTGATGATTCAGAAGAGAAAGGGTACGAAACACAGGTGGAGGAGCATCATGAGTATGATCCGAAGGTGAACTTACGGACTCCAAGGCCGGAGTTTCTGAGATATCGTCCAGATTGGAGGCTGCAGTTACTCAGCAGTCTTGAGCTGACAGAAGAGCAGAGTCTGGTGGATGCCTTTGGAGAGAAAGCGAGGAAGAGCATATACCAGAAGAGAAAGAGCATATACCTTGTCCTGAAGAAGAAGAATACGCGGAAGCCAGAGAGAAGGAGACAAGTGTATTGCTCGACAAACAGTGTTCAAAGAGTGAGGCATTGCCGGATAAAATAAAACCACAAACAGGTATCACATATCTATGTACACTAAACATCTTACAAATCATACAGACAGTTCCATATTGTTAAGCTGTCTTATCTTATATCTTTGTATGTTTATGCATAAAGTATGTATACCATATGTCATTAGCATTGATAGTTATTAGATATATGATATTCTTATTATATACGCATAAGTAATATCTTTCAATGTAGATACAAGCCGAAGAAGATTCGAACACTGACAAAGTGTCAAAGGCTCACAGTTTATTGATTTTAATATGGCGTTCAATGATATGGAGTCCAGAATGGAGGAGTTCAATACGGATTTCAAGGAGACGTCCTCGGGCTGAGTTTACTAACCCAAGAAGGATGCGCAAGTCTTCAGCAAGAGAGGACAACAAGCAGCACGAGTCAATCGGCTCCCGCATTTTGGATTCGGGTGGCTATGTTCCTTTGGAATATGTTTGGGACGATGGGTTGTGGGATGAACCGTTTGCTAAGAAGGACAGCCGCATCGCCATTTCAAGTGAGGGTTGAGAGAGGATGTCACATGGCATAATAAAGTTTAATAAAGCTATGGTTGCTGAATATAATTACTAATAAATGTAAATGTATGTGTGTGTATATGTTACACACTTCTGATTTAAACATGATAATCCCGTAACGGAAGATATCTAAGTAATGTGATATATAGATGTTATTTTTTGATGTTTAAGTTTATTATTTATATATATATTTTCATTCGATTAGACCCAGGTTCTGGGATTAGCGGACACTGGGATGATCACTCACAAGGACAATGTACCAGAGAAGTAACAAAAAATTCACACCATATATAATCAATAACAAAATTTATGCCGGACACTAGCGTGTGCACAGTTAGCATTTAGAAATTTACAAACATATATGTCTGTGCATGCGTGTGTGATACAGCACATTAACATATATTTGCCAAGCGGATGTTGCAAAGAAGTTTAAAAACTGAGTGCTCTCTACAGCTCTCCTGTCTACATATTAGATTTATAGTATGTGTATGCATTAACATCTATTTGTACACATGTAAGATAGTTTAATTCTAATAAAAATCATGATGCTAATCAGAGTGATTCTAACGAGTACCTATGGTGATTTTTGTGAATTCTAGCCAGGCTTTGCTCGTCAAGTTCAATCTTGGAACAGAGCACCCCCTTCTAACAGGCTTTTGCTTGATCAAATTCGTAACTAACCTTCTCACTGGCAGCCTCGGTGCATTCTGCATTCTCTCCTCTTCCTCTACGTTTAGGTGTTCTTTCACTTCACCTGTTAAAGTACATATTTAGATGCATACGTACATCATGTGCAATATATACACACAATATACAACTCTGTCTCTGTTCTCTCTTCATACACACGCGCACACACACACGGAGACATGTACACAAACATATCACAGATATATATTTGACACCGACATTGATTATGTGTAAGTATTTTCTCTCGCGGTAGATAATAATGATTGATATTGTCATTTATTATTGAATCCACGTACATGTGAATGTGTAGTGTGTGTTTACCTGGATTCTCTACTGCTTCCTGCTGCTTTGTGATTAATATAAAAAAATTTAGATTATCAATACAATTTGGACTTAACGCCCGTCTGGTTGCATTAATAAAATAACATTTGTATCAGTGTGTGTACAAATTGATATCTACACATGTATATGCAATACTATTAACAAACTAAAAGTAATACCTTTCATCTGTAGTTTGTTGTTCCGAAATAACACCATCTTGCTTCACCTCCATTTGTCCACCCACCTTTTGTTCTTCCACAACCTTTCGGTCTAGCTCCTTTGTATCCGTTGTCTTCTGTTCTAGGCCCTTCGTATACATTTGTTTCCGTCTTTTGTATCCACCAGCTTTTGTGTGACGTGCCCTAACGGCGCCGGTTAATTAATTTTAATGATTAATTAATAGTTAATTAATAATTAATTAATGGTTAATTAAATTGGTACATTCGTGAAACATGCATGTCAATTAAATGGCTATGGAATGTGTCACATTAATTAATTAATAATAATAAATATTTAAATAATAAAATCTCTATTTTATAAATTTTAATTATAAATTCTTATTCATTTAAATTTCTTTCTTCTTCTTCATTTCATTTACACCTTATAATAATAATGCGTCCAACCTAGCTGATGCATATCACATAATGTGTATGAGTTGGGCGGCTCCACTAGCGGAGCCGCCCAAATTAGCCCCCAATTCAAGGTACTATATACATGTATAATGCTTATATATGACAGAAAAGGATATGCATACTTGGAGAACATGGTTATACTGTTATCATATGACAGATTATTATAATATATATATATATATATATAATATTTATATATACCGCACACCACACACACTCACACATATATATATATACACATGGACTTTGACCACTTGACGAAGATGATCTGATGTTATAGAAAATCGCGCACTTTTAATTGTTGCCAGCAAACGCCCTTTTGTCAATATGTATTGGTCGCCTCGTGGGTTCCATTTTCTATTATATGAGCTGGGTCGCACTGACCCTTAAAACCCGGAAAGGGAATATACTCTCGCTAGTGAAGCATATTCTCATTATATAAATACAGAATTTCATACTTTATATATAGTGTATAGTTTATACTATGGAAAACGTATATTGTATAGTCTATATGTGTGTGTGTCCCATAAACAAATATTATGCATGTACCTGCCTATGTAAACATAAATATGTATCATCGTGTTCTCCGTGGAAAAAAAACGTTTGTCTCACATGAAAGTGAAACCAATTATGTTGATAAGTAAACTTTAACATCATGTTAATTAGCTATGTGTGTGTGCCGTAAACAAATATTATGCATGTATCTATCTGCCTATGTAAACATAAACATGTATGTATTTATATTAGATACACAAAATCTTGATTTGACCTTGCAAGTAAATAGTGTATATTAACATAACACACTGTTCAATTTATACACTACATGTGAACTGTGTAGCTGTGGGCTTACATCTCCTTATTGTTTAGTTTATACACCACGTGAACTGTGCAATTGGTATATTTTTTATAATAGACCTGTATTAAAGAACAATTAAGTTTTGTATTTACTAATGCGAACCGTTGTGTCTTCGGTGACAAAAAAACTTTTATCTCACATGAAAGTGAAATCACTTGTGTTAACAAGTCAACTTTGACATCGTATTAAGTAGCTTGTTAACTTACGTTATATATGTTTGTATATTATTTATATTGTTGACAATTAAATTAGTAGGTTGAAAGGCAATTATGTAATATTTAATATTTAGTCTATACTATGTAAACATATACATATTTACATTAAACTATATAGCTTACATATTGTATATTCTATATCTGTGTGTCCCATAAACAAATATTATGCATGTACCTGCCTATGTAAACATAAACATGTACACATTCGTATTAGATACACAAGATCTTGGTTTGACATATGCAAGTAAATAGTGTATATTAACACAAAATACTGTTCAGTTTATACTTTACAAGTTGTAGACTTACATTTTATATGTTTACGCATTGTTTATGTGTGTGTGTGTGTGTGTGAATTGATGTCCATAGATACATGTAGATATTTCACATTATGCGTTTGTGTTTGTTAGCACATTTTTTGATAATGTAAAATGTACAAGTAGAAATAAAATATTCCATATTATATTTATATATTGCTTGTCTAATCCGTATATTTAATTGAAGAGAAGTTGAGAACCTTAGCAGAATAGATAAGCTGTTTAGATGAGGGACACACAACACAGGTAGTAGATGCAGATTTAACACGAGCAGATCTAAGAAGAAGACGTACAAAATAGCTTTGAAAAATTGAATGTCTATTCAACAATTTTATAAGGTAATTGAACTTATTTGTCATATAATCAGTGATAATCAAAATTTAACAAAAGGTGTCATTTGTCTCTCATTGAGTGCTTTAATACATTCTGCCATTCCTCAAAATTATTAATCACACAAGACAAAACAGACATATATAACATTTATATTTAATCTTAACACTATTTCACCATGTTTTATATAACATTGTTTTCTTAAACTTTTGAGTTACTCTAACAAAGAGTCTACACTTCAAGTTTCTTTTGTTAAGACTAATAATTGGGATTTCCACTCTCAGAGATCAGCTTGACCACTCTCTCATCGAGTGCTTTGGTACATTCTTCCATTCCTCAATTCAAAAACTTGCAAATTTGTTAATCACAAGATCAATTTACCATGGCACTCGACAATGCAGAAGGTAATATATCCATAATTTAATTACTCATATACAACATTTATATTTAGTCTTAACACGTTCTCTTAAACTTTTTGAGTTAAACTAACAAAGAGTTTATACTTCATGTTAAGACTAATTGACATATCCACTCTTCAGATCAGTTTCCATTGCACCGTGCAAGTAAGAATGGCGATTTAAGCTCGGTGAAGAACTTGCTTGGAGGTGATGAGGTCAAAACAAAAATACTACAAAAGGACAGCGATGGTGACACGGTTCTCCATGTTGTCAGCACTGTGGATGTTCTGAGGTTTCTTTTGGAGAAGCTAGGCGATACTGCCAAAGAGGGAATTTGCCAACTGAATCGACGTGACTACACAGTGCTTCACACGACTGTTTGGCGGGGAGATGTGGACATGCTTATGGTGTTGGTTGACTTGCTGGAGGATCAACTGGAGGATGAGATTTTCAGCGAGGACAATCAAAACATGACAGTTCTACATCATGCTGCCATGATTGGTAATTTGAAGGCTACCGAGATCTTCCTCTCTAAATTGGGCGATCAAGCCAAAGATGAAATTCTTCAAACAGATTATTCTGGTAAACAGTTCTTCATAGGGCTGCTGCAGGTGGGATATAAAGCTTTCAGGAGATAATGTCTGGGTTGAGCGATGACTATGAAATGAGTGAGACAGACATTAATGGTGACACAATCCTTCATACAGCTGCTCGGAAAGGTAGTGTTAGCATTGTGGAGTTTCTCTTAGATAGACTAGGAGATCAAGGTTCTAAAGATGCAATCCAGCAGAAAAACAATGACAACAGTAATGTTCTTCATGTAGCTGTTTACAAGGAGAAGAAGGATGTTCTTGTAGTATTGCTTGACAAGCTTGGCAACGAAGCAAAGCGTGTGATATGTGAGAAGGATGGTGAAGGTCACACAGTGCTTCATGCAGCTGCTAATTCTGATCAGTTTGACATTATCAAGGTTGTGTTGACTGCTCTAGGTAGTCAAGCACCCAATATCATCAATGAGAAAGATACGTCGGGAAAGACAGTTCTTCATCTAGCCGTTGACCACGATAACGTTGACATTGTAAATTTAATCATACGGAAGCTAGGTAAGCATGCCCGAGATAGAATATTTGAAGAAGATTCTATTGGTAGAACAGTCCTTCATGAAGCAATTGAAAAAGGGAATGTGAGTATATTCAAGACACTCATGGATAAGCTTGGTGACAGAGCAAAGGAAGGGATTCTTAAAAAAGATAAAAACAGCCAGACCCTTCTTCATGCAGTTGTAAACAGTGGCAATAGTGACATTTTTAAAATGTTGATGCTGGAATTGCGTGTTCAAGCCGAGGATACAATTCGACAGACGGATGATGATGGTAACAACCCTCTTCACCTTGCTGTTTGGTTGGGTAGGAGCAACATAATCAAAGAGATTGTTGAGCTAGGTGGTCGCGACATTTTACGTCAACGCAACAACGAGAATGCAACACCCATACACGTAGCTGCTAAGAGGGAGGACATAGTGAAAAGTTTATTCCAGCTAATGAATATCAAGGTGAAAGAAATGACAGGTATGTTCACTAAACTACACCATTTTGAATTGATGCTCACAATGTTACTTTACAGATATTCTCGACAAGGGTCGGACTCTTCACGTTGCTTGTGAATTAGACAGCAAGTATATGCTGGAGACTTTGCTCAATCAAAATACTGAAGGAGCTGTCGAAGGAGCTGTCGAAGATATTATGGCATGTGACGAGTTGTTCCTAGGTAACACTGTTCTTCATGCAGCTGCAATTGGAGGAGATCTTGATATTGTTAAGCAACTGTTGGATGTTGTCGGTTCGTCGTGCAACAGCATCAACAAAGTAAAAAATTGGTACGGTCAAACACCTTTGCATTTTGCTGTAGCACAAGACAACTATGATCTGGTTCAATATTTAATTGAGGAAAAAGGTGCTGATCCAGCTCAAGAGGATAATGCAGGCGTGACACCATTGCATTTTGCTGCTAGAAGTGCATCTCAACGTGTTTTACAACTCATAAGTGATTCACTGGGGAGGGACTACAATATTAACCAGGTAACAAGCGTGGCTGGGCTCAGTCCTTTACATTATGCTGCATGGAATGGCAACGTAGAGGCTATCGACTGGTTACTGGGAGCAGAAAAGAACAACAAGTACCGAATTGATTTGGAAGTAAAAGACGAAGTGGAAAAGCAGGCGCCTTGGTATTGGTCAGTTCTAGGTTCTTGTCGCGGTAACTACTACAAGGAATCTCTTCGGGTATTGAAAACTTTGGTGATTGCCCATATTAACAAAGGAAAGAATCCATTTATAAGTGACATTCAGAAGTCACTTGAAGATCATTTGAATCTGGATAGTGAACTTTTGGATGTTGCATGTTGGAAGACGTTGGAAGGAGTCTCTTATGGAAAGCTGAGTTTGAGTTCGAGTTTGATTTCATGTGTGGCTGCATATGGTAATGCTACCACTGCTTCAAACTTCTTGATGAGTTACAAAAGGTAAACGACACAACGTTTGTGCAGGAGTTGTTACGTCAATCTCGACCATTGAAATTTGCTGCTATGCGTGCCAATGCTGACGTAAGTAGGGTGGGTGTGGCAAATAAATTTTTGGCAATAATGGAAGCAACTGAGGAGTTTCATAAGCAACTAGAGTCCAGCTTCAAGACAGTGCTGCAGAGTGAGGACAAAGAAGGCTTAGAGTTCGCAAAACTCTTAGTGAAACACATGCCACTGTCTCAGGTTCACAATTTATTACAAGCTAAATTATTTTCTAGAATGACAAATGACAACCCCAACCTAAATAAGATAATGGAGGATAAGCTAAAGAAACTAAGGTGGGTGGATAAGCTCGAGTTTGAAGATTTTAATGATTTTGTGAAAGATGTGCCTCTGGCTTACTGGATGGCACATCTCCACCAAACTGAACAAAAGGCACTTTATACATCAACATCAACTGAACGAGACGAAGTAGACAAGTCAACATCCAACATCGTAAAATTCATTAACGAGCTTACCATGGCCAGCTACGAGGTGGTGCTAGAGGACTATCCCAACAACGTGGGCAACCGCACTTGCCGGACAGCTTTACACTGGGCAGTCATCTTTGGTGACATGGAGATAGTCAAGGAGCTTTGTGGCAACTTCAGGTGCGGACAGTATGTAGTCGACAAGTTTGGAAAGTCACCTTACTCGTATACAGCATTGCACTCGACTAAATATTATGAGGGCTGCCTTGAGGGGGAACGCACGAGAAGAGCCTGCAGGGGGATCGGGCGATGTACATTGATGCACTCAATGCAATCTTGATTGGAGCAGCATTGATTGCAACGGTCACATTTTCTGGTGTGTTACAGCCCCCACTTCAGTATCCCATGAGCAACCGCGACCCAAATCCAGATATTAAGTATGTGGCTATCAACAGGGCGGACGTGCAGACATTTTGGGTGTTAAACAGTTTGTCCTTCTTTTTTAGCATGGCCAGTGCTTTGGCTGGGGTCACTGGGGTATTACCCAATGGTGCGGTTCTCAATTTGGCACTGGTTGAGCGTATTAGGAGGTTGTTAGTTCAAGCTGCTTTCTTCCTTGGTCTCTCCATAACCTTTGTTCTTGCTGCTTTTGCATCGGCTGGCTTTGCGGTGTTACCACAGGTGCTCAAGCTACGAGTTAACATGATAATCACAACACTCCTTGGAGGATCTTGTTGTGTATACATGCTCGGCAAATTTGTCAAGGCTGTTGACCAGGCTTTTCACACTCTTATACCTGACAGTTCATGGAATTTAATATGGAAGTCAATACGGAGGTGGTTAAAACGGAGGTGGTTAAAATGGAGGTGTATAAGTACAATACGGCCCTCCGAACCTAATGTGATGAATATCAAGCAGCGCAAGTCAATCCGCTCTCAGATTTTGAAATCGGGTGGCTATGTTCCTTGGGAGTATGTTTGGGACGATGGGTTGTGGGATGAACCGTTTGCTAAGAAGGAGAACCGCATTGACATTTCAATTGAGGGTTGAGAGAGGATGTCACAGGGCATAATAAAGTTTAATAAAGATATGGTTGCTGAATATAATTGTTATAAATGTAAATGTATGTGTATATATGTTACACACTTCTGAGTTAAACATGATAATCCCTTAACGGAAGATATTTCAGCGGAGCAGGCCCTTGCAATGCAGATCTATGGTAATTTACATTCATATAATTATATATTTGTATAAGTCATTTTGAAATGCATTAACCTCTGATTTAAAATACATTTGGTTAATAGCTAAATTAAAAATATATTAAGAATGTGCGACTATATATATTACACAGTTTGATAGAGGATTAGCAAAAACCGGGCTTCATACAACGGGCTTTTTGCATATTCCCGAATATCCAGGAATATTCTGTCAAATAAACGGGAATATTCTAGAATATTCTGCCAAGTAGATTATCTTTAACTTTCAATATAAAATGCCGACCAACAAGTGAAAAACGCTAATTATTTGCCGACTAGACTTTACTATACCGACTGGACTTAAAAGTCGCAGGTTCGACATTGCGCTTGCAATCAACCAATAACCGATGCACTTCTGCTGGAGTAAGGGTCCGCCTCTGTAAGAAGTAAGTAATCGTTGGGTCCAATCCAAGAACATGAGTGTACACAAAATACATGTGTTGGCAGGGGCTCCAGTTCTTGGCTTTCTGAAAAGTTGCACAAGTGCATGACGGAACAGTAGAAATTGTTACCTTAGCAGATTGCATGCCTGCAGAGACAATGAAGGCCTCAGTCTTCCCTCTTTGAACCACCTCCACGTTGTTGATCCGACCTTGAAGAATCTTTGCCTGGTTGTAATGTTTCTCATGTTCCTTGGACATTCTTGTTGGTGTTCGCACACTCCGTCCATGGTATGTTGGTACTCTATGTGCTCCCTCTCCTCTTGGTGGTGATGGTGTTCGATCCATTCGGCTACTACTGTCGTCTACCATTTCTTCAAATCCCTCCAACTTGAATCCTGCTTTCAGAAGAGCTTCAACCTCATTTGCATTCAAGTTTGTTCCTTTTTGAACTGGCCAAACCTCTGGAACTTCTGGAATACTCTCAGGAGGAATCCCTGCATATGGTCGTCTGAAGCAACAAGAATCGCGTGGGCAGAACCATACATCTGATGAGTGAACTCAATGTTCCCAAATGCATTTGTATATTGCCGTCTACCGTGAAATCCTGGTGCCGGTACACGATGTGGATATCCTATGGGTCTGCCACACTTGCTGTTACCGTCCTGAGTGAGACCTAGACATTTCACCTGACTTGCCTCCCCAATGCGTCTGATGGCCCACTGAGTCATCAACGTCTCTCTTTCAGTGACATTGACATCTTGAAACTTGAGTTTTTTCCTGCGTGCATTTGGGATGACTTGTTCTGCATATTGTGTGTCATGTCTATGTGTACGAAGTGCATCAATCCCATGGTCCCCAGTTGACGGTTGACGAACGGTTCGAACACGAACATTTGTTGTAGAGGCAAACTCTGGACTTGCAAGATGCTCTTCATCACTAACAAGATTTGCAAAAGTTGTTGGAGACACTGATTTTCCCGCTGAAAGTTTCTGCTGTGCACGTTTCAGAAGAGTTTCCATGGAAGGACCTGTGCCTGAATATCTCCCTTCAAATGATGCCTTGACCTTTGCACTTTGGAAAACAGCATCTGTTAAATCTAACATTGTTGCCTCCAACAAAGGAACACGCTTCGTCAGCCTTGCTCTTCGTGCTCTTGCATGAACAACTTCGGAGTTGTTAGTGGTAGGCACATTCGCAACACCATCTTCTGTCAAGTCAATTATCTCTGTCATGGAAATATGATCTTCATGTCTTGCCCACCATGACAGCCATGTTTGCAAAGCGCTAACGTTACTGGACCTGCCTTCCCAAAATGACTCCAACATTACTCGTCGTTCCAACTTATCTTGGTTGGTTAGTGCTGCAGGCCATGAGCGTGCAAGGTTCATGTGCTCCTCCCTGTGTTCCTCAAGTATCCACTTCTTTGTAACTTGACGCACTGACTGCATGTAATGGAACAAACAACTCCTTTCTCTTCCTTCATCTTTGACCCATTGTTGAAAACTTGACGCAATGCTAACCAAATTGCACCTGACTCATCTGACATGAACCCCGCAAAGTTCACATTATGAAGTCCTTGCTTGCTGCACACTTGAAGCATAGTGTTCAAAAATTTGATCACCGCCACACTATCCTCCCTGATCATGTCACCATAAGCAAGTGTCACCATCGACCTTAAACTACACAAACATAAGTGCATTATATTAGTAAGTATTTTAAAACATAGATATGTTAATACTTACAATGGATCATAGAGATGTATTCCCAGTGTACACCAATCATCAATACGATATGTGTGGTCTAGCACCACCCACTGCTGTTCGAGATCACCTCCAGATTGACACCTTCTAATGTAGTCTATTCCGGATCCTGGGCCGGCAACCGTCATTTTGAAGATTAAAGGCTGCTCTTCAGCTCCGTTGAGGTCCATTCCGGGTATGTGGATAACATGTATGAATGGGATTGATAGCTTCTTCTTTAACTGCAGAAGTCCTTCGTAACCTTCTTTGAAACGAGTGTCTCTTGTTCTAGCCTGAGATATCCATTCTCTTGTTCTACAGTGGAAAGGTTAAGCATCTCCAAAAGGAAATAATAATTTTTTTGCTTACCGGCGGTGATTTGTGAGTGGTAGTAGATCTGACAGAACCTTGTCGTATGATACATCTCCAGAATCTGTTACCAGTTTTTCCAAAATTATATTGCGTGCTGCTTGAAACTCTATGACACGTTGATTAGTTCTTGGGGTTGCAGCGACTGCTTTGTTGATTGTCTCCTTAGCTCTGTCTTTAGAGACCATGGATTCGGGTGGTCTACGTGGTGTTGATGTTCTCCAAGATGGATGAAAAGCCTCGTGCATGTGATATCATCTGGAATTATGTAATATGCAACAACGGAGCATGTCTGCACTAGAAGGGGCTCATTGTTGCAATGCACACACTTCATTCCAAGCACTCTACCATCTGAAGATAACTGGACTTTATCAATGGTGCCCTTAAATTGGCAGTCATTTGCTTTCTTACTGAAGCTGATGAACGGACATGTTTCCTTTACGCATTTCATGTGGCCAATACATGAACTGCGACTAACACGAGCTGGAACATTCCAATGTGTTGTGCAGCGTTGAGTCCAGTAATCACACCCATCCTTCCTATTCATCCCTTTGTACTTGTCCTTCATTGTTTCGTGTGCTGGCAACTCGTAAATCACATTTCCGTTGCAATCTTCTGGGACCTCAGCAACTTGCTGAATCGATGACGAGACCACCAGTTGCTTCCCAATCCTACATCTCTGACTATTGCGAAGTATTGTTACCATAGAATTGTCCCGATCTGTTGTCTCCAACCGGAATAGTGGTCCTTTGGAAGGAAGAAGTGTGTAATACACAAAACTGCTAGCTCTTGCCCCTTCTGGTTCTACCTCAACATTCGCAGCATCTCCACCAACAACAGACATCAAATGCAGCACTTTAAAAGATTGCCAAGGTGGAATGTCAAATGCAGACCTGAGATCTGTTTCAAAGACAAATGCAATACCATCTTCATCTGCAGGGAAGTCCTTGTCAACACCATTGTAGCTGATTCTTGCCATGTAGCAAAAATGGAACAAACAAAAGTTAAAATTCAAAGACAATGAACATATTACACACGATGGTTAATGTGTTTGTTAGTCGTGAGGCAATCATTTCATTGACAAATATTAAAAATAATATTAATTGCGTGCGTCTGGGTAGAAGAGTGAAATTAATTTACTGCGTCTGGGTAGGTTTTTTGTAAATTAAAAAGTTTTACTATGTACAAGTGGCGATCATGCATGCAATATGTTTACAGAAATTAGGTTGGTTTTTAATTGATTTAGGGCGGCTAGGGTTTTGCAATTAGGGCGGCTAGGTTTTCGTGGAGCAGGGCTCATTTGGGGGCATAGCGTGGAGCAAGTGTGGCTCCAGGGATTAATCACAATAGGCTTCCATTGAGGGGGTGAGTATTTTCTGATTTCTTCATGATCTGCTCATGATTTTTCATGATCTGTTCATCTTTTTACATCTCTTCACAGTTGCAAGAAATCCGAGTCGGCCTGCCGACTCGGACTGACTTCGTTGTCCGTCCCAGTCGGCAGGCCGACTGGGGTGGACTGTTCCAGATCCAGTCAACATTTTGACCGACTGTTCCAGCCCCAGTCAGCATTTTGACTAGGGTTGACTGTTCTAGTCCCACCTAGCATTTTGACTGGGCCTGCTTCGTTCCCAGTCCCAGACTGGGCCTCCCTTTGTTGCCAGCCCAGTCGGCATGCCGACTGGGCCTCCCTTTGTTGCCAGTCCCAGTCGGCATGCCGACTGGGACTTACAGCAACTGCTCCTCAGTCGGCACGCCGACTGTGAGGGCTAGTATGTTTTTTTTTTTTTATTAAACATCTTTGAACATTTATTACAGTTTTTTGTTAAACCTTATTGCTTTTGTAGATGCGCTCTTCACAACGTTTACAAGAAAAGAAGATGAAGGAGCCTACTGAGAGAGAAGCAGAAGCTAGCAATTCAGAGAGTCTAGAGCTGCAATTCAGAGAGGGCGTCGGGGTCGTGGGAGAGGGCCGTTGTGTCCTCGGTGACAAAAAACTTTTATCTCACATGAAAGTGAAATCACTTGTGTTAACAAGTCAACTTTGACATCGTATTAAGTAGCTTGTTAACTTACGTTATATATGTTTGTATATTATTTATATTGTTGACAATTAAATTAGTAGGTTGAAAGGCAATTATGTAATATTTAATATTTAGTCTATACTATGTAAACATATACATATTTACATTATATGTAAACTATATAGCTTACATATTGTATATTCTATATCTGTGTGTCCCATAAACAAAATTATGCATGTACCTGCCTATGTAAACAAACATGTACACATTCGTATTAGATACACAAGATCTTGGTTTGACATATGCAAGTAAATAGTGTATATTAACACAAAATACTGTTCAGTTTATACTTTACAAGTTGTAGACTTACATTTTATATGTTTACGCATTGTTTATGTGTGTGTGTGTGTGTGAATTGATGTCCATAGATACATGTAGATATTTCACATTATGCGTTTGTGTTTGTTAGCACATTTTTTGATAATGTAAAATGTACAAGTAGAAATAAAATATTCCATATTATATTTATATATTGCTTGTCTAATCCGTATATTTAATTGAAGAGAAGTTGAGAACCTTAGCAGAATAGATAAGCTGTTTAGATGAGGGACACACAACACAGGTAGTAGATGCAGATTTAACACGAGCAGATCTAAGAAGAAGACGTACAAAATAGCTTTGAAAAATTGAATGTCTATTCAACAATTTTATAAGGTAATTGAACTTATTTGTCATATAATCAGTGATAATCAAAATTTAACAAAAGGTGTCATTTGTCTCTCATTGAGTGCTTTAATACATTCTGCCATTCCTCAAAATTATTAATCACACAAGACAAAACAGACATATATAACATTTATATTTAATCTTAACACTATTTCACCATGTTTTATATAACATTGTTTTCTTAAACTTTTGAGTTACTCTAACAAAGAGTCTACACTTCAAGTTTCTTTTGTTAAGACTAATAATTGGGATTTCCACTCTCAGAGATCAGCTTGACCACTCTCTCATCGAGTGCTTTGGTACATTCTTCCATTCCTCAATTCAAAAACTTGCAAATTTGTTAATCACAAGATCAATTTACCATGGCACTCGACAATGCAGAAGGTAATATATCCATAATTTAATTACTCATATACAACATTTATATTTAGTCTTAACACGTTCTCTTAAACTTTTTGAGTTAAACTAACAAAGAGTTTATACTTCATGTTAAGACTAATTGACATATCCACTCTTCAGATCAGTTTCCATTGCACCGTGCAAGTAAGAATGGCGATTTAAGCTCGGTGAAGAACTTGCTTGGAGGTGATGAGGTCAAAACAAAAATACTACAAAAGGACAGCGATGGTGACACGGTTCTCCATGTTGTCAGCACTGTGGATGTTCTGAGGTTTCTTTTGGAGAAGCTAGGCGATACTGCCAAAGAGGGAATTTGCCAACTGAATCGACGTGACTACACAGTGCTTCACACGACTGTTTGGCGGGGAGATGTGGACATGCTTATGGTGTTGGTTGACTTGCTGGAGGATCAACTGGAGGATGAGATTTTCAGCGAGGACAATCAAAACATGACAGTTCTACATCATGCTGCCATGATTGGTAATTTGAAGGCTACCGAGATCTTCCTCTCTAAATTGGGCGATCAAGCCAAAGATGAAATTCTTCAAACAGATTATTCTGGTAAAACAGTTCTTCATAGGGCTGCTGCAGGTGGGGATATAAAAGCTTTCATGGAGATAATGTCTGGGTTGAGCGATGACTATGAAATGAGTGAGACAGACATTAATGGTGACACAATCCTTCATACAGCTGCTCGGAAAGGTAGTGTTAGCATTGTGAAGTTTCTCTTAGATAGACTAGGCGATGAAGGTTCTAAAGATGCGATCCAGCAAGAAAAACAAGACAACGGAAACATTCTGCATGTAGCTGTCTACGAGGGAAAGAAGGATGTCTCGTAGTATTGCTTTGCAAGCTTGGCAACGAAGAATTCTTGTGATACGTGAGAAGATTGTGAAGGTGACACAGTGCTTCATGCAGCTGTTAATTCTCGTCAGCTTGAATGTGGAAGGCTATGGTGACTAAGCTAGGTCGTCAGCACCAGTATCATCAATGAGAAAGATATGTCGGATAGACAGTTCTTCATCTAGCCGTTGTTCTTGGTAATGTTGACATTGTAAATTTAATCATATGGAAGCTAGGTGAGCATGCCCAGATGGAATATTTGAAGAAGATTCTATGGTAGAACAGTCCTTCATGAAGCAATTGAACGAGGGAATGTGGTATATTCAAGAAACTCATGGATAAGCTTGGTGACAGAGCAAAGGAAGGGATTCTTAAAAAAGACAAACAGAATCAGACCCTTTTTCATGCAGTTGTAAACGGTGGCAATAGTGACATTTTTAAAATGTTGACGGTGGAATTGGGTGTTCAAGCCAAGGATACAATTCTACAGGCAGATGCGGATGGTAACAACCCTCTTCACCTTGCTGTTTGGTTGGGTAGGAGCAACATGATCAAGGAGATTGCTGAGCTAGGTGGTCACGACATTTTACATCAATGCAACAACAAGAATGCAACACCCATACACGTAGCTGCTGAGAGGGAGGACAGAGTGAAAAGTTTGTTCCAACTAATGAATATCAATGTGCAAGAAATGATAGGTATGTTTAATAAACTACACCGTTTTGAAATGATGCTCACAATATTACTTTATAGATATTTTCGACGAGGGTCGCACTCTTCACGTTGCTTGTGAATTCAGCAACAAGTATATGCTGGACACTTTCTCAATCAAAATACTGAAGGAGCTGTCAAAGATATTATGGCACGTGACCAGTTGTTCCTAGGTAACACTGTTCTTCATGCAGCTGCAATTGGAGGAGATCTTGATATTGTTAAGCAACTATTGGATGTTGTTGGTTCGTCGTGCAACGACATCAACAAAGTAAAAAATTGGTACGGGCAAACACCTTTGCATTTTGCTGTAGCACAAGACAATTATGATCTGGTTCAATATTAATTGAGGAAAAAGGTGCTGATCCAGCTCAAGAGGATAATGCAGGCGTGACACCATTGCATTTTGCTGCTAGAAGTGCATCTCAACGTGTTTTACAATTCATAAGTGATTCACTGGGGACGGACTACAATATTAACCAGGTAACAGGTGTGGCTGGTCTCAGTCCTTTACATTATGCTGCATGGAATGGCAACGAGGAGGCTATTGACTGGTTACTGGGAGCAGAAAAGAACAAAAAATACCAAATTGATTTGGAAGTAAAAGACAAAGTGAAAAATCTAGCGCCTTGGTATTGGTCAGTTCTAGGTTCTCGTCGCCATAACTACAACAAGGAACGTTCTCGTCGTGTCTTGAAACCTTTGGTGATTGCCCATATTAGCAAAGGAAAGAATCCATTTACAGATGACATCCAGAAGTCTCTTGAAGATCATTTGAATTTGGATGGCGAACTTTTGAATGTTGCATGCCAGGAGACGCTGAAAGGAGTCTCCGATGGAACGCCGAAAGGAGTCTCCGATGGAAAGCTGAATTTGTGTCTGAATTTGATTTCATGTGTGGCTGCCTATGGTGATGCTGACGTAGCTTCAAAACTTGCCAATGAGTTACAAAAGGAAGGCGACACAGCGGGGTTGCTGCGTGGATCTCGACCGTTGGAATTTGCTGCTATGCGTGCCAATGTTAATGAAGGTAGGGTGAGTGTGGTAGAGAAATTTTTGGCAGTAATGGAAGAAAATGAGGAGTTTCATAAGCAACTAGAGTCCAGTTTCGAGAGGTTGCTGCAGAGCGGGGACAAAAAAAGCTTAGTGTTTGCGAGACGCTTGGTGAAACACATGCGACCCTCTCAGGTTCATAATTTATTGCAAGTTGAATTATTTTCTAGACCGACAAATGACAACCCCGAACTAGAGAAGATAATGGAGGATAAGCTAAAGAAACTAAGGTGGCTGGATAAGCTCAAGTTTCAAAATTTTGATGATTTTGTGCAAGATGTGCCTCTGGCTTACTGGATGACACATCTCCACCAAACTGAACAAAAAGCACTCCCTACATCAACATCAACTGAACAAGAGGAAGTAAACACAAGATCCATTTCAAGCAAGTCAACATCCAACATCGTAATATTCATTAAAGAGCTTACTAGCAACCAGGCGGTGCTACAGGGCTATCCCAACGACGTGGGCAAGCGCACTGGCCGGACAGCTTTACACTGGGCAGTCATCTTTGGTGACCAGGAGATAGTCAAGGAGCTTTGGCGACGACAAAAGGTGCAAACGGGATGTGGTCGACAGGTTTGGAAAGCCACCTTGCTCGTATGCAACATTGCACCCGACTAAATATGATGAGGGCTACCTCATGTGGGATAAGTACGACGAGAGCCTGCAAAGGAATCGGGATATATACATTGATGCACTCAATGCAATCTTGATTGGAGCAGCATTGATTGCAACGGTCACATTTTCTGGTGTGTTACAACCCCCACTTCAGTATCCCATGAGCAACCGCGACCCAAATCCAGATATTAAATATGTGGCCATCAACAGGGCAGACGTGCAGACATTTTGGGTGTTAAACAGCTTGTCCTTCTTTTTTAGCATGACCAGTGCTCTGGCTGGGGTCACCGGAGTGTTACCCAATCGTGCGGTTATCAATTTGGCATTGATTCAGCGTATTAGAAAGTTGTTAGTTCAAGCTGCTTTCTTCCTTGTTCTCTCCATAACCTTTGTTCTTGCTGCTTTTGCATCGGCTGGCTTTGCAGTGTTACCACAGGTGCTCAAGCTACGAGCTAACATGATAGTCACAACACTGATTGGAGGATCTTGTTGTATATACATGCTCTGGAAATTTGCCACGGCTGTTGGTCAGGCTGTTCACGCTCTTACACCTGAAAGTTCATGGGTTTCTATACCGCAGTTAATATGGAGGAGTTTAAGATGGAGGAGTTCAAAATGGAGATCAATATGGAGTTCAAGGAGACGTCGTAATACCAAGCTTGCCGCTCCACCAAGAGAGGACCGCTCCCTCGTTTTGGAATCGCATGGCTATGTTCCTTGGGAGTATGTTTGGGACGATGGGTTGTGGGATGAACCGTTTGCTAAGAAGGATGAATCGTTGGATAAGAATGAGAGCCGCATCGACATTTCAACTGAGGGTTGAGAGAGGATGTCACAGGGTATAATACAGTTTAATAAAGATATGGTTGCTGAATATAATTGCTATAAATGTATATGTATGCGTGTGTATATGCTACACACTTCTGAGTTAAACATGATAATCCCGTAACGGAAGATATTTCAGCGGAGCAGGCCCTTGCAATGCAGATCTATGGAAGCAGCACCTCAAGGAAGAATACCAGGTAATTTGCATTCATATAATTATATATTTGTATAAGTCATTTTGAAATACATTAACCTCTAATTTAAAATACATTTGGTTAAAAGCTAAATTAAAATATATTAAGAATGTGCGACTATATATATTACACAATTTGATACACTCAGGAAATAAACTTTTACCTATGATATGTAAATGTGTGTGTGTGTGTGAGGGGGACAGCTTTCTCATAACACAGGTACTCTCTCTATATTATCGATATGTTAATATAATATATACAAATCCAGTTATTGCAAAAAAAATTTAAACACATTTTAAGTTTTAAACACTTTTTAAACATACTACCGTCATGTGTATGTATATTACTGCATGTATTATATGTTTTAATTAAATGTGAGTTCTTTCTCAGATGTACAGAGGAGGAAAGATTTGTTTGACGATCCCTTTGGATATACACACATACACACACACACGTGTGTGTGCGTGTGCGCGCGCAAATTAAATGTTATAAATGTTACTTTTTTTGATTATAGGATGCAAGGACAATGTACCAGAGAAGTAACCAAAAATTCACACCATATATAATCAATAACAAAATTTATGCCGGACACTTTTAAACTTCTCGGCAAGACCTATTAACTTATATTAAAAAACATAAGTGTGTTTTATTATAAAACAACTGCCTTATTATAACGATATCTATATTTATTCGGTTTTGTTTAATTTATATATTAATTCACAAAACCAAAGAAAATATACAAAAGAAAATATTACAAATTTAATTAAGTAATACAATTACAAAAAGTATATATAATATATTTCTGTGTTGTTACCTATGTAGAAGTCGGAAGCCTTGAGATTTAATATCTTCCATCTCAAGCTTTGCCTTTGTCATCTCTGCTGCTAAGTTTGCCATCTTCTCTTCGGCTTTCGTGTATTGTCTTTCTTGCAAGCTCCTTCTTGTGCTTGCTTCTTAGTGATTCTCCACTTTCCTCTAACCTCTTCTGTTAAACTAATTAATTATTAATCACTACGTCAATCAATCATTACTGAATAATCTAATCTAGTAAATACAGTGGAAAACTAGCTTGTGTCGTATATATGTACGTGAGTTCTGACAATCCAACTTAACTGTACTCTCTCTCTCTCCCTCTCCCACACACACACACAACACACAATGTGCGTGTGTGAGAAAGAGAAACTAGTTTAAAGGAAATGAACACGCACGCAAGGCATTTTGTGTGTGTGTGTGTGTGTGTCCGAGAGAGCGAGAGAGTGCATATAGTGAAAGCTAGTTACTTGAGTATATAAGATGAGTTAATTTATTAATTAGTAGTTAGTCAGCAAATAATTAAGCTAGAGAGAGCATACCTAGTTCTCTTGCACCGCAGCCGTATCCATGTGCACGGTTAGACGCTCTAATGCGGCCTCACGCTGTTCTAACTCGTATTCTATGTCCATTAACTTTGATGTACTTCACTGTATCGCTGTCCTAACAATTCATGTTCCTCTCTAATCCTATTTACTTCCTATCTTGCTGTTTGCAGCTCTTTTATAAGTTGGTCCTTCTGTCTCTGCTTAAACATTGAATATTAATTGTGTGTGTGTGCGTGTGTGAGAAGAGAGAGAGAGAGAGATTCAGCCACTTGATAGATACGGTATTTATTGAAGTGTATTCGAAAATAATTAGTAGACATTCAATTATCCCTCCCTCCCCTCTCTCTCTCTCTCTCTCACACACACACACACACACAACAATGTAACGTACCTCACAGAGCTGTATTACTATCTTCGAGGTTTAATATCTTTATATTTTGATGCTCCAATTGCTCTTGCATTCGCTTTAGTCGACCTAGAACATCATTCTTATCTAAGACGGCAGCATCTGACACACAATCTTGTAAGTTTTGTAACTATCTAAAACATTATATGATTATGCAGTATTAATATGCATGTGTGTATATATACATATAGATGTACGTTCTCACCTGTTTCTCGTTGGCATGCTTGCGCCCTGCTCATTGTCTCTTGTATAACCCTCTCTTTATTCTTCACTGTGTTTTCAAGACTGGCAATCTCCTTTCCGAGCCCCTTAGCCACCTCTTCTCCCTACAATAATGAGGATATGTACACATCAATCAATAAATCTTTATTTTGAAATGGAATATGGTAAACCACCTTCTACATGACTATAGTAAATAATGTATGCACAAAGATCACTTGTTACCCAATTAGTTCAACTTTTAATGGAGAGAGAGACAGATCATTACAATATTCCATATAAACATCATATAATCATCATTTTAAGCAGTGATGTGTGTACTATACCTGCTTTTTACAGTCTTTTAGCTGGGTTTCGAACAAGGCTTTCAAGCCAGTATGCTCCATACGAAGCTGAGCGAGTGCATTTTCCGTATTTGACATGTCATTTGCCAGACGAAGGTTCAATTCCTGTGCGTAAGCAAGGGCTTTCTCCTTTATGTCCAGCTGCTGAGCATATTCCTCTGCATTACGAATAATATCCGCCTTCATAGATTTCACTTGACTTTCTAGTTCAATAATCCTCACTGTGTCCATGCTTTCCTCGTACAAGTTTTCACAATCTATCTGTAAGACGAATAAAACCATATAAACGTAAGTTATGCATATATAATACGTATAATACGTATAGCTTATATGTATTATTATACAATTAGATAATATTTGTTAATTAAGCTTACCTTGAAGGTCTTTACTGAGGTTACACGATTGTAACCTCATGTTTCTGAAGATTTCAATATATATTTCTTTTGCTGTTAAATCCAGTTGCTTATTTGAACTTAAGGTATCTAAGTGTTGCTGGAGCTGTTCAAATATAGTGGACAGGTTTTGAACTGCCTCCCTTAGAAACTGCTTATCTCCTGTGCATGAATAAAATTAATTTATTATCTTCTTAGCTATATTAAGCAATTTCCTATTCATAAGTTAATACTCAGCACTTAACTAATAGCTATAATCGACTGTGTATACGTGTGACGTATGCATGTATGTGTGTGTTATACCTTCGCCAGTATCCACAAGATTATCAGCCCTTACGAAGTTTGAATGCAGACTATCAAGTATATTCGATAGTTTATTAATCTCTCCGTGGTTTGAAGATGCATCAAATGGGATGGTTTTCTCCTCAATCGGAACTTGTACCCTGCAATCATATATGATCTTATATAATTTATAATATTATATTATCTAATATATATTAATATATAAATTTAATTTTTACGTAATAATGCATAGTACCTGTCTAAAAAGTTGTGTTCTTCACGAACCATGACAGGTTCCTGCAAAGCTTATAAAGTTAAATAAGAACCTCGTGAATGAACTACACAATGTATCCAGCTCAACTACATTGTCAGCCTTATCTATGTATATAATGTACATGCATGTGAGTCCGTGTGCGTGCATGTGTGCATGTGTGTGTGTTAACCCTAAACCAGTATAAAGTACGATACACAAACTACAATATGACATCATTAACACTTGAAAACAAGTAGATAATATGAACTATATAGTATTTCTATAAAACAATACAGTGCAGAAATTACAAAAGATGAAGAGGAAAGAAAACACACACACACAGACACACATATAAACCATGTATGAACTATATCACGAAACCCAAATAAAACAAAACAGTGTACTCTATAAATTATATATAGCTATGTAAAACTACACTATAAACAGCCATAGAGAACAAAACTATAATCTACAGTAACATTTTATAGTGATAATTCTACCTTATTAAGCTGCTGCTTGAGAGTAGCAATCTCTTTCTTCAACCTCGAGATCTCATCATCCTTTTCATCCTGCATATATATAAATATATAGGAACGTCTGTATCTCGACAAACATACACACGCAAACACCTAGTTTCTGCTTTCGTTCTTGGAAGTAGATACTGAATAACCATCTATATCTTGACTAACACACAAGCGTGCATGTGCACACCCACACACACACATAAACACGTACCTTTTGCTTGCGTTCCTGGAAAATGGGTGAAAAGTAAATACTTGAGTAACCATGGGGAAGACTACCTGTCCAGCATGGAATCTCCCAAATGTGCCCCTCGTTCTTAGTGTCTTCCAGAAGATCACTAAACCTATGATTTTGAAACTCAGCTGCAGCGAGTTTTCTGTCCATTTCGTAGAGGACTTCTTGTTGCTCTTTTCACTTGTGTTCTTGCTCAGCCATCAACCTCAGGATCTCTGTTTTAACTTCTTAAAAGTTTCATAGCATTAATAACATAACCTTTGTATCAGTGTGTGTACATAAATTGATATACACACATGTATAGCAATACTATTAAAGTAATACCTTTATTTGTAGTTTGTTTGAAATAACACCATCTTGATCCACCTTATCGACCTCCATTTGCCCAACACCTTTTGTTCTGGCTCTCTTGTATCTGTTGCCCTTCTGTTCTAGGCCCTTCGTATACATTTGTTCTACGTCTTTTGTATCCGCCAGTTTTTTCATGACTTTCTGTACAAATACATGTATATAATTTAACATACATGTGTGTGTGTGTGAGAGAGAGAGAGAACCTTCTGTTGTATGCCCTTTTGGTGTTCTGCATCCAGCACTTTCTGTTCAGCGGTACTTTGCTGCGAAGTATATAATATATCTATTGAACACCACGCACACACTTACAATAAATATAAATATACTGAATATGACTTTTCTCCAGCTACTGGAATGGACCTTGACGAGTTACCATTTGACTAATCACGCACTTTTAATTGATATCAGTACAAATATTCATATGCTTCAGATCGTTATAATAAATGTTGCAAACGCCCTTTTGTCAATGTGTTAACCGCCTTGTGGGTTTCATTTTCTATTATATATTATGTACAAGTCTAGTCATGTATATGTTTACATATATTTTTTTATAATAGACCTCAAATAAATTTATGTTGGTTAGCTTGTTAGCTTCATATTTATAAATATCATACTAGTCATATTACTTGACATTTTCTTCATTAAACTAGTAGGTTGAGAGGCAATTAACTGAACGGGAACTATGCAGTAGAGAATGAGTTCTGGGCTCCTATGAGAACCTTTTTCAAAAGTAAATTTTGATTTTATTAATTAGTTAAATTACTTTGATTTGGAAAGTGAATAATACTCTCGCTAGTGAAGCATATTCTCAGAAGAAAGCTGAAGACCATCAAAAGGTGGATTTCATACTTTATATATAGCATATAGTTTATACTAAGAGATCTTTGTTGCCCAAACAAAACAATGGCTTCCAGAGGTAGAATAGATAAGCACAACACAGGTAGTAGATGCAGATTTAAGTTCATTTAACACATTCAACAGTACCTCTGAAGTTTATAGTCGAGTGAGGTAGTCATATAATTAGTGATAATCAACAATAGGTGTACATTCTCCCATTCATCAAATTATTAATCACAAGACAATTCAGACACACTTATATTTAATCTTACACCATGTTTTATATACATAACTTTTTGAGTTACGCTAACAAACGAAGTTTCTTTGTGAGGACTAATTGACATTTCGACTCTCTCGGATCAGTCTGTCTTGGAACATTCTTCCATTCCTCAAATTCAAAAACTTGTAAATTTGTTAATCACAAGATTAATTTACCATGGCACTCCACAATTCAGAATGTAATATATCCATAATTTATTACTCACATATATTTAGTCTTAACACTATTTCACCATGTTTTGAGTTAAAGAGTGGATTTGTTCAGATCTGTTTGCATTGCACTGTGCAAGTGAGGATGGCAATTTAAACTTGGTGAAGGACTTGCTTGGAGGTGATAAGGTCAAAACAAAGATACTTAAGAAGGACAGATGGGGTGACACGGTTCTTCATGTTGCCAGCACGAGGGAGGTTTCTTTGGGAGAAGCTAGGCGATACTGCAAAAGAGGGAATTTGCCAACCAAATCGACTTGGCCACACAGTGTTCCATAGGACTGTTTTCAGGAGAGATGTGGACACGCTTATGGTGTTGGTTGACTTTCTGGAGGATCGAACTAGAAGACATGATTTTCATAGAGGAAATAAAAACAAGACAGTTCTACATCTGCTGCCGAGATTGATAATTCAAGGGCTATGGAGATCTTCTTCTGAAATTCTTTGAACAGATAAAAGATGATAGAAATATAAAAGTTTTCAAAGGAGATATTGTCTAGGCTCAGTAAATGAGTGAGAAAGATAATTATGATAACACAATTGTGGAGTTTCTCTTAGAGATACTAGGAGATCAAGGTTCTAAAGATGCAATTCAGTAGAAAATTAAATACAACTGTAATGTTCTTCATGCAGCTATCTACAAGGGAAGAAGGAAGTTCTTGCAGTATTGTTTGGCAAGCTTGGCAATGACACAAAGCGTGTGATATGTGAGAAGGATGGTGGAGGTGACACAGTGCTTCATAAAGCTGTTGCTTCTCATGAGTTTGACATTGTGAAGGTTGTGGTGACTGCTCTAGGTAGTCAAACACGCAGTCGATGAGAAAAATAAGTCGGAAAGACAATTCTTTACCTAGCCGCTAGCCGTGATAACATTGACATTGTAAATTTAATCTTATGAAAGCTAGGTGGGCATGGTCAATAAGTTTGGTGACAGAGCAAAGGAAGGGATTCTTAAAAAATGACAAAGGAAACCAAACCCTTTTTCATGCAGCTGAACGTCTTGGCAATAATAACATTTTTTTAAATGTTGATGCTGCAATGGTGAAAGAGATTTTGGGCTTGGTTCAAACATGAAGCTCACTTTCTCTAGTGAAGAAAGAAAGAAACAATGTAAGAAATAAACAAATAAAGATGTACATAAATACATTTAAAGTTTCTTTATAACATGTGTTACTGGGTAAGTGATGAATCTACAGGTATAAATAGATTAGAATAGGACTATGGAATTGGGTGCTAAATGCAATTCGACAGGCAGATGATAATGGTGAAATCCCTCACGTGTATTAAATTTTTTGTTAATTGCCCATATTAGCACAAGAAAATTCCATTTACAGATGATATTCAAAATTTCTTGACAATCATGTGAATCTTGATGGCGAACTTTTAAATGTTGCATGCTAACAGACATTAAATGGATTTTGTGATCAAAAGCTGATCACGAGTCTTTTCATGTCTGGCTGCCTATGGTAATATTTCAAAGCTTGCAGATGAGTTACAAAAGGTAGATGACAGAATATCTGGACCGTTGGAATTTGCTGCTATGTGGTAACGCTGACTAGAAGTAGGGTGACAGAGAAATTTTTGGCAGTAATGAAAGAAAATGAGGAGTTTCATAAGCAACTAGAATTCAATTCCAACATAATGCTGCAGGGGACAAAAAAAAACTTGGAGTTTGTGAGATGCTTAGTGAAACACATGCGATCCCTCAGGTTTATGATTTACTACAAGTTGAATTATTTTCTAGAATGATGATTGACAACTCCCAATTAAAGATTTTACAAATGGAGTTTAAACGAGACGTCGTTGGACGCAGGCCGCTGAGTTTGCTAATGCAAGAAATATTTTGCATAACTGGGGCGTTGCCAAGTTACCAAGAGAGCTATGTTCCCTGGGACGATGGGATGGGTTGTGGGATGAACCGTTTGCTAAGAAGGAGAACCGCATTGACATTTCAAGTGAGGGTATATGACAAGACATAATAAAGTTTAACTGTATTCATATAATTTTATATTTGTGTAAGTCATTTACTTATATGTATTTATATGCCAAATGAAATGCATTAACAAAGCTAACTATTGTGGAGAGATTTAATAGCTAAATTAAAATATATTAAGAATGTGTGTGTGTGTGTGTGTATCTCAGAGGAGGAAAGATTCTGGTAGGGCTCATATACATACACACACACACACACTTGTGTGTGTGTGTGTAGATTATGACTGTGGTATATAAATTTTTTTTTTTTTTTAATGTTTAATCACAAACACACTTGTGTGTGTAGATTATGATTGTGATATATAAATGTTTTTTGTTATGTTTAACTTATTATTATATATATTTTAATCTTATTAGTCCGAGGTTTGGGGTGTGTCTGGGAGTAGGCCCATGGCTAACGGCAGAAGTCCCTCAAGACACTCGGATGATCAATACGGGAAATGTCCTAACTTGAATAAAATTCACACTATATATAATCATTAACAAAATTTATTGATTATGTGTGTGGCTGCTATACGTGTGTTTGCATAGTTAGCATTTAGAAACATACAGACATATATGTCTGTGTATGTTGTGTGCGATACAGCACATTAACATATATTTGCCAAGCGGGTCTTGCAAAGAAGCTTAAAAACTGTGTGCTCTCTACAATGTGTGTCTCTGACATCTCTACATATTAGTTCGTATATGTGTATGCATTAACATCTATTTGTACAAGATAGTTTAATTCTAATCAAAACTATGAAGAACAAACTGCTATCAGAGTGATTCTAGTGAGCTCGTCAAGTTCAATCTTGGAAGACACCACACTCCCTCTAACACGTATAATATATATAACATTTCATGTTTTTTTTATATCACATCAGGTCATATGAAACCAAAAACAATATGCATTTCAATAGCTAATAGTGGAGAAAACTAGCTTTCACGGCCTTGCTAAATGATATACTTCACTATTAATAATAAAACAGTATATGCCAGATTGGTTGTACATGTAACTTACAATTAGACTGACTATAATTCTAGATATCACTGGATTATATTTGATGTATAGGCTTTTGCTATCAAATTCGTAACTAGCCTTCTCACTGGCAGCCTCGGTGCATTCTGCATCTTCTCCTCTTCCTCTATGTTTAGGTGTTCTCTCACTTCACCTGTTAAAGTACATATTCAGATACATACGTACATCATATACAGAATATATAACTCTCTCTGTGTCTCTCTCTCCACACACATGCACACACACGGAGCAACACACATCACAGATATATCTGACACCAGATGTGTTCGTAGTGAATAATAATGATTGATATTGTCATTTGTTATTGAATCCACGTATATGTGAATGTGTACTGTGTGTTACCTGGATTCTCTACTGCTTCTTGCTGCTTTGCAGCGAGGGCTTCGCTACCTTCTACAGATCTGATTAATATCAGAAAACATTAGATTATCATTACAATTTGGACTTAGCAAAGCATTTAGGTTAAGTAGTAGGTCCATGTTCCCTGGAGAATCTGAAGTTGGCCCTTGATGTGCCATTTGCTTACAACCTTACGACTCGAGGCTTTTGTATATTAGCCATGAACATTACTCAGGTATGGATATTAGAACTTTCAAGGTATAGATTTTTCATAGACATCTGAAAATAAATTTAGTTTTGAAGCTCATACATATGTATGAGTGTGTGCATGTATATGTATATACATACAAACACATGAATATATAAAACTCACATAATACTCGTATGGCCTTTGTCTGAATTCCTCTGCGAACAAGTCCACAATGGATTTGCCTGACCACCGCTGTTTCACCTGGCATGCAAAATCTTATTATATACATACATTCTACATATATTAAGTATATTCTTAGTATATTAAAATATATTAAGTTTATTTTAAATCAAGATTTCATCATAAAACTTTTATGTAAAAAAGAATGATTGTATCTACACGTTGTATGTGTGTGTGAATAGCTGTAATACATGCGAGCATATACAAACATCAGTAAACACAGGCACAGACACACAATGTAGATGCTTATATTTACATATTTATTCATATACACATTTTATTGTTCTTAATGTATGCATAACATATTTGTAGAGTACATATATGCGTTATGGAGAACATGGCTACACTGTATGTATATTTATCATATGACAGATTTATTATATAATTAATATATATATATCGCACACCACACACACACTCACACTGTATATAAATACACTGAATATAACTTTTCTTCAGCAGCTCTTGGAATGGACCTACGAAGATAATCTGATGCGATAGAATTATAAAAACAAATGCTAAAAGTTTGCCAGCAAACGCCCTTTTGTCAATATGTGTTGGTCGCCTCGTGAGTTCCATTTTTCTATTATATATTATGGACAAGTCTAGTCTTGTATATGTTTACATATATATTTTATAATATACCTTTTTGTATTTACTGTCACCAACGAGAATCGATCATCGTATTCCCTTTAAAAGTCTAGTAGCTTGTCCTACATTAAGGTGGAATCAATTAACATGTGAACTTTAGCATCGTCTATAGCAAATGAATGTACGTTAGTTAGCCTGTTAACTTCATATTATTATATACAAGTCTAGTCATAGACTTACCTTATATATTATTTATATTGTTGACATTTTCTTAATTAAACTAGTAGATTGAGAGGCAATTAATTTAATGAGAACTATTGCAGCAGCAGAGAATAAGTTCTGGCTCGTATGCAAAATAGAATCACGGAACACCTTATTCAAAAGTAAAATTTTAATTTTATTAGTTAGTTAATTATTTATTTATTCTGGTTAGGCTTGCCACTAGAGAGAATAAGAACAACATGTGCCTTTGGAAAGTGAATATACTCTCGCTAATGAATCATATTCTCATAAGAAAGCTGATACCACCATTAATATATAGTGTATAATTTATACTATGTAAACATATACAAGAAGAGAAACTGAGAACCTTAGCAGAATAGATAAGCTGTTTAGATGACTAATCCTCCAAGGGACACACAACACAGGTAGTAGATGCAGATTTAACACGAGCAGATATAAGAAGAAGAAGTACAAAATAGCTTTGAAAATTTGAATGCTTGTTCTGTTTGCTCAAGTTGCCTTTTGTACAAGTTTAGTTTATATATATAATATGCCTTAAAACACAACAGTATATCTTGCTTCATTCCGCGTCTGAATCTTTCAAAGTTACACATTAAAGTCGTACAAGAGCTCTGTGAATTGTTATTCCCAAACTAGTTTGGCTCTCCAGGTACAGTACGTGTGTGTGTGCGCGTGCGTGTGTGTGAGAGAGAGAGACGGTTGATTTTTCCCTTTTGAAATCCAAAGAACTGCAGTGAAATTGTTTTACTATGGAGAACTCAGCAACACAGAGATTGCTGAATGACGATGAAAACAACCAGCAGGACCACAATCTTGCGGACGACATTCAGGAGTTCCAGAGCGTAATTAGGAAAGCTCTAACCAATGCACTCCATGGCTCGGCGAATCTCTCTAACATGCTCCCCACTGGGACAGTATTCTTCTTCCAAATGATCGATCCGATTCTGTTTAAAGCTGGAAGCTGCAAGGATAAGAACTTGAGTGCGGCTTTCCTCATTGTTGAAAGTAACAGTTACTAAAGGTATTATTTTATTATTTCATTAATATTATTTAGTAAATTTTGATATTCTAGTATTCTGATATATATAAATATGTTTCCTATATTAATATATTTATATGTTTTTTTTTTAGTGTAAGAGGAAACATGTATCTATGACAGGCTGTTGTTTAGAACTAAATGTTTGTTTTCATGTATGCATGATTATTAAAGAATAGAAGTATGAATTTGATTATGAATCATTATAATTTTATAAAACAGTCATGTGGAACATGCTTGTTAATTAAATAATAACCTAATACTAATGATATGTACACATAATAAAGAAAATAGAAGATTTATTATTAAACATGATAATCAAACTTGAATAACATCTGTTAGTTTGGAGTAGCAGGTGTTGTATGAGGGAACCCAACACCATGTCTAGTAGTCGGAAAAATTAAGAAGAGAAAGTTAATTAAGAAGCCTGACAAGAATGGTGCATCCCTAACAAAACCATAGGAAAACGTTGTCGTCGCTAAGAACGTGAACATAGTAAGGAAAGCATGTATAAAATCCACGAATGTGATCTTATATTTGGAGAGATTCATCCTGCACTTGGACCTGAGGAGTCCATAGTCCCCGGAAAGTAGCTACCGTCTGTAAAAATAGCTTAAGTAATAAGAAAACATCTTTATATATATACATATAAATTTCTAATCATTTTCTTTTCTTGTTTGCACAATTAGATATATATCAACTAAGTTGGCTAAGTATACATTTCTCAATCATCTAAAGAGTATATAAACTCTTTCTCTCTCTCTCTCTCTCTCACACACACACACACACACACGAACCATTCGCATGAAAGCTATCTGTGAATGAGAGTAAGAAACAGACTAAACTGCAAGGCTAAGCTCAACCAGCAACTTCCCACGCCGGACAGGATTGGATCGAGCGTTTGAAAGAAGAGTACATGTCATTCAGCCACGTCAGCCACGTTCTAAGCCCTCAACTCCACGTGAGCATTCCAGCCTCGAGCTAGTCTTTCTCTTCTTAGTCAGGTTCACACAGGGGAAATCATCCTCAAGGGGATCCAAAGACTCTGCCATACAGTCCTGCTTGGGCAGCCAGAGTTTCTCCTTAACACCGGGACTAGTGCTGAGTGAACTTAACCGCTCTCCCTGTCGGCTCCGCAGGAAGTTTCCTTCCCGTTCAGTGGGACCCATCCATGCACTTAACGTGAGATAAGCATCTAATGAACTTAACCGCTCTCCCTTAATGCTTCCCTGGGAAGCAGGAGAGTTAAAAGGGAGCTAACTCCCCGTTCATTCAGCTCGTCCGTGTTCTCAGAGCCCCAGCCGTCCTCACAAAACCAGGTCGCAAAGGATCACCGCCTCTAGATTAACCTCCTGTCTAAGCCTTAACTTAGACGAGCGTCAACCTTTCTGCCTAGCCGAGGACTAACTACAGCTCACCTTACTATGCCACTAGCAGCCATCGTGGGGGGTTCCATCTCCAATGGACCTGGTTCTGTTGCTTCACTCCCAGGCACGGAATCCACAGCCGTTTCATTAGATCGCGCTCGTTTAAGTCTCCTCTCTCGTGGGCTACTTCATGGTCTGATGAAACCGCAATGTCAACGTAGTCCAGAAGAAGAACGTGACCGCTCGCTGAGTTGACCATCGCCGCCCTTTGAATACTCCTGCATTCCTTGATCGCCAAACTGTCCACAATGCACAGCCCCTAATAAAATACCACTGTTTTGCTGATATACCTGGCGGCTCCTCCACAACATTCATTATTAGTCCTGGATTATAACTCGGCCACTCATCCCCTTCTGCTGTTGCGATTCACACTCCTGCGGACTTACGGCCTTATTATATGGAAGTATTTACAAGGGGTTTTTCAAAAGTTGACGTATGTGTAAGGGATTTGTAAAGAATTCTTGTGCCACATAGGCAATGCTGATTAGGAGAGTGAAGGCTTATGTGACACCTTCTCTCTGCAATAACTGCACCTTATAAATCATCCCATTCTCGACGCCCTTGAGGCGTCGAGAGAGAAGGGATTCTCATTCTTTCACGATATTTATGAAGTTGACCAGAAAACATTGACCAATACCCTGGAGTGCCAGAGTTCAGAGGAGATGGAAGAAGATCTAATCGAGACACAAGCTGGTGAGTGGACTCCATCGCCTCCACCACCATACTGTCACAACCCGATACAGGACAGGACAGGATCAGGATTCCGACATGATACAGGATGCAGAATTTCGGATACAGGATACGGGTTACAGGATATGCTTGCAGGATATTCCTACAGGATATACCTATAGGATATTCCTATAGGATATGCTATATATATGCATGATATGCCTAGAGGATAAGGGACACTATTCTTAGCTCATGACTAGATTAGACTCATGACTAGATTAGCTTGGAGTTGTGAGCATAAAAGCTCCGACCTAATTGTTGTACAATCAGTTACTATCAACACCAGTCTTTCTACGATCATTCTTGTTCTTGTCTTGTTCTTGTCTTGTCTTGCTCCTTTGCCTCTTGCTCTTGTCTCGCTCCTGGATCCTATCCTATTCCTATCCCGCTCCTGGATCCTGTCCTGTTCCTATCTCGCTTCTAGATCCAGTCCTGTTCCTGTCCTACTCCTGGATCCTGTCCTGCGTCTTGTCTTGCTCCTGAGTTCCTAGTTCCTGTCTTGTTTCCTATCCTGCTCCTGAGTCAAGCCTTCCTACTCTTGGAATCCTGCTCACCTCCTGTTTCCTGGATCATGGCTTGACAGTTTGATAGTAACTGCTTTCATAGCTCTTCGTTTCCTAGCTACTTTTTTTTTCCTTGATTCTTTTCCTTCGTTTTTCTTCTTTCTTTCTTTCATAAGATCATGGCTGATTTTGAGCACTTCCAACGCGAGCACCAAATGTTGCTCCATGAGCTGGCCACTTTGCGCCAAGTGGTCATCGATCTGCAAGGCTCCACCCATGCGGCACATGCAGCTGCTGATGCATCCTCCAAGGCTACTGCGCAGGCTCTCTCCCAGGCATCAGTGGTTCCTTCTTCATCGAACTTTTCTCTGGAGCCGAAGATCAGCATGCCAGAGAAGTTCAGTGGCAACCGTGCCGATTTCCAAGGTTTCCTGAATCAGATTCGGCTCTTGATCCGCATGCAACCACGCTGCTACTCGACGGTGTCACAACCCGATACAGGATACAGAATTCCGGATACAGGATACAGGATACAGGATGCAGGATTTCGGATACAGGATACGGGTTACAGGATATGCCTGCAGGATATTCCTACAGGATATACCTACAGGATATTCCTACAGGATATGCCTATAGGATATGCTACAGGATATACCTAGAGGATAAGGGCACTATTCTTAGCTCATGACTAAATTAGACTCATGATTAGATTAGCTTGGAGTTGTGAGCATAAAAGCTCCGACCTAATTGTTGTACAATCAGTTACTATCAACACCAGTCATTCTACAATTATTCTTGTTTCTTGTTCTTGTCTTACTCTTTGCCTCCTGCTCCTGTCTTGCTCTTGGATCCTGTCTAGTTCCTATCTTGTTCTGGATCCTATCCTGCGCTTTCCTGTCTTGCTCCCGGATCCTATCCTGATCCTGTTCTGCTCCTGGATCCGTCCTGTTCCTGTTCCTGTTCCTAGTTCCTGTCCTGCTCTCGGTCCTGTTCCTGAGTCAAGCCTTCATGTTCCCGGAATCCTACTCGCTTCCTGGTTCCTGAATCGTGGCTTGACAGTTTGATAGTAACTCTTTCATAGCTCTTCGTTTCCCAGCTACTTTTTTTTCCTTGATTCTTTTCCTTCGTTTTTCTCCTTTCTTTCTTTCATAAGATCATGGCTGATTTTGAGCACTTTCAACGCGAGCACCAAATGTTGCTTCATGAGCTGGCCACTTTGCGCCAAGTGGTCACCGATCTGCAAGGCTCCACCCATGCGGCACATGCAGCTGCTGATGCATCCTCCAAGGCTGCTATGCAGGCTCTCTCTCAGGCATCGGTGGTTCCTTCTTCATCGAACTTTTCTCTGGAGCCGAAGATCAGCATGCCAGAGAAGTTCAGTGGCAACCGTGCTGATTTCAAGGTTTCCTGAATCAGATCCGACTCTTGATCCGCATGCAACCACGCCGCTACTCGACGGATGCACAAAAGGTTGGCCTTTTGGCATCCTTACTAAGTGGATCTCCACGAGCTTGGGTTGCTCCCTTGCTGGAGCGTGACGACCCATTGATGGAGGACTTTGAAGGTTTCGTGGCTGCCTTTGAAGCCTGTTTTGGAGATCCTGATAAGTACCGTTCTGCATGCACCAAGTTACGGAGGCTCACACAAGGATCCAGACCAGCTTCAGTTTATGCATCCGAATTCCAGCAATTGTGCACAAACATTCCATGGGACGAGACTGCGTTGATCGAACACTTTCGTTTTGGGCTGAGGGATGATGTGAAGGACCTTCTCCTTACATTACCGGATGCTCAAACGTTAGCGGAGATCATGCAACAGGCCGTTCGCTGCGACAACCGTTTGTTCGAGCGCCGTCAGGAAAAATTCCGTCAGCAGTTCCTGCCAACGAATCCTGTAGCGTAGCACATGTTCCTACGACACCTTCTGGAGCAGTTCCTATGGAGGTTAACAATCCAAGCGTGGCCCACTTTCAACTGCTGAGAAGCAACGTCGTCGGGGTGAGAACCTATGCTTGTATTGTGGTGCAGCAGGACACAAGGTGGCGGAATGTCCTAATAAAGCCAGAAAGTTCAAGACGCGTGAAGCCGAAGCTGAAGTTCAGTCGGAAAACTTCAATGTCCACTTCGTCTAGGAGCCGCGAAGTTGGACGTAGGTGCAGGCTCCATTGGTGCTGCTCATACCATTCCATCACTCAAGTTTCCTGTACACATTCGCCTCAATAATCGAGAGCTCAAGGAGTTTGCCCTGTTAGACACTGGTGCAAATGCATGTTTCATGGATGACACTTTTGCAGCTCAGCATGGCATTCCGGTGGTGAAGTTGAAGCGTGCAGTTCCTGTAGAGGTGGCCGATGGTCGTTTGATTGCTTCTGGCGCAGTTACCCACGCTACCACACCTCTCTCTTGCAATCATGGTGCATTCAACTGTTCGATTTCCTTCAACTTGATCAAGACTCGGTCGACTCCCATCATTTTTGGCATGCCATGGTTCGTTGTTGCAAATCCGCAGATCGACTGGAGGTCTAGGACGCTCACGTTTTCCTCTCCAGCAGCCAGGATCAATCCTGTACCTTCCTGCGTGCAGGATACATCCTTGGTGTCTGAGGCAGTACAAGCTACAGGATTGACCGTGCCTGTTCCTGTACCAGTGTTGAAGACTCTTCCTCGACAGGATTCACCTCATGTCAGTTCCTCAGCACATCCGCAGGCTCTCTCCACTCCTGTAAGTTTGCGGTCCTGTACAGGGTTCTTCCAATCCTGTATCAGTGTCGAAGGTTCCTCCTCAACAGGATCCACCTCCTGTTGGTTCGTCAGCACACTCACAGGCTCTCCTCACTCCTGTGCAACCACGGACTTCTGTACAGGATTCTTCCAATCCTGTACACTCGTCAACATCCACATCTGTTTCTCCCAATCCTGCCTCTTTTTTACTCTGTTCTATTCCACCCCCAAGATCCTTCCTCTTTTTCAGTCACAGCTCCCTCCTGCTCCTCTCCGAGTTCTTACCACTACCATGCATGAACTTACCACTGATCCTGCTCCTTTCCACCTTTTTGCCTTTCAAGTAACTCCTACGTCCTCTTCTACCTTTCCTGTGTCTGACTCTCCTGTTTTTCAATCTCCTTCGCTTCCTTTCCTTCTCCTCCTTCTTCCTACCATCCAAGTACCACGACTTTAAGGACGTTTTTGACAAGCACAAGGCTACAGTTCTTCCTGTTCACAGGTCCTACGACTGTCCTATTGATCTTGCAGAAGGAAAGACCCCACCGTTCGGACCGATTTACGCATTGTCACCCACAGAGTTGGAGGTTCTTCGCCAGTACATCGAGGACAACTTGGCATCCGGCTTCATTCGTCACTCAAAGTCCCCTGCAGGAGCGCCAATCTTCTTTGTCAAGAAGAAGGATGGGAGCTTACGTTTGGTTGTGGACTACAGGGGTTTGAATCAAGCTACCATTCGGAATCGGTACCCGTTGCCATTGATCCCGGAACTTCTCGATTGCGAGGAGCAAAGGTGTTCACGAAGATCGACTTACGAGGGGCCTACAACCTTGTACGGATTCGTCCCGGCGATGAGTGGAAGACTGCCTTTCGTACAAGGTATGGACACTTCGAGTACACGGTGATGCCTTTCGGCCTTACCAATGCCCCAGCCGTGTTCCAACACATGGTGAACGACATCTTTCGTGACTTCTTGGACCAGTTTGTGGTGATCTACCTCGACGACATTTTGATTTTCTCCAAGGACCAGGCGGCACATGACAAGCATGTACGGTTGGTTCTACAGCGGCTTCGTGAGCATGGCTTGTATGCGAAGTTGGAGAAGTGTTTTTTCGATAGGGATTCTGTGGAGTTCTTGGGCTACATCGTCTCTCCTGCTGGCGTTTCCATGGACATGCACAAGGTGAAGACCATCGTGGAGTGGGAGAGGCCCAAGTCTGTACGAGATGTACAATGTTTCCTTGGCTTTGCAAACTTCTACAGGCGATTCATACAGGACTTCTCCAAGCGTGTACTTCCACTCACGGAACTCACCAAGCGCACAGAGGTTTTCTCTTGGTCCGACAAGGCGGAACATGCATTCACAACACTCAAGGACACCTTCACGACAGCTCCGATTTTAGCACATCCTGATCCTTCTCGTCCTTTCTTCGTTGAAGCAGATGCCTCGGATTTTGCAGTAGGATCCGTCCTATCGCAAGTTGGAGAGGACAAGTTGCTTCATCCTGTAGCTTTTCACTCTCGTAAGTTCCTGTCGGCGGAGATCAATTACGAGATTCATGACAAGGAACTCAAGGCCATTGTGGATTCGTTTGAGGAGTGGCGGCATTTCCTGGAAGGTGCTGCACATCCTGTACAAGTTCTTACGGATCACAAGAACCTGGAGTACTTTCAAACGGCTCGAGTTCTCAGTCGGCGACAGGCTAGGTGGGCGGAGTTCCTATCACGTTTTGACTTCGTCATCGTCTACAGGCCCGGTTTTCGGAATGGCAAGGCGGACGCATTGTCTAGGCGCTCTTACCTTGCACCAAGCCCGGGCGATCCTGCATTTGACTGTCAAAGGCAAGTGTTGTTGGGTCCTGATCGATTCCGGCTTGCGGCACTGCAGGTTCATCAGGCTCCAGCAAATTCAACACTCCTACAGGACGTCCGTTCGCAGTTGGCTACAGACGACTTGGCAAAGAATGTGTTCTCACACATTCATCCTGACGTTGCAAGTTCCTCTTCCTCCAGTTCCCGTCCAGACTACAACCTGTTCACCATACAGGATGGACTCCTGTACCGGGAAGGTCTCCTGTACGTTCCTGTTGGTGTTTGCAGGACTCGTGTGGTACAGGATTGTCATGATACCCCGGCTACAGGACATTTTGGTGTGGCCAAGACAGTTGAGTTGGTGACTCGCAACTATTGGTGGCCTGGGTTGCGAGGTTTTGTGGAAAGGTTTGTACGGAGTTGTGACACCTGCAACAGGTCGAAGATGCCTCATCATGCACCTTCTGGTCTTCTTCGTCCTCTTCCTGTTCCTTCTGCTCCTTGGAGATCCATTTCTATGGATTTCCTCACAGATCTTCCTCCTTCTCGTGGATTCGATGCAGTTCTTGTGGTGGTTGACCGTTTCACCAAGCAGGCTCATTTCCTACCCTGCAACAAGACAGCTACAGGTCAGACAACTGCCGAGTTGGTGATCCGTGAGGTGTTCCGACATCATGGTCTTCCTGAGAGCATTGTTTCCGATCGAGGTCCACAATTCATGTCCAAGTTTTGGCGAGAGCTTCTTCGGAGTCTACAGGTTAAAGCGGATCTTTCTTCAGGATATCACCCAAACTGATGGACAGTCCGAACGCACAATCAGACCTTAGAATATCTTCGTTGCTTCATCAGTTACCAACAGGGTTGGACCTTCTTCCTATGGCGGAGTTTGCCTACAACAACTCCATTCACGCATCTACAGGCAGACACCTTTCTTTGCTCTTACAGGCCACCATCCACGTTTTGACTTCTCTCCTGCTTCTCTCTTCTTCCGCTCCTGCAGTACAGGATCGTCTCAGCATCTTCGGCAGGTACAGGATGATCTCCAGGTTCACTTCAGCAGGCACAGGAACGGTACAAGCATCATGCTGATGCTCACCGTCAGCCGGCACCTGCATACAAGATTGGTGATCTCGTGTGGCTTCTTCGTCGACACATTCGCACCAACAGGCCTTCTTCTAAGTTGGATTTTCAACGATTGGGCCCTTACAGGATCGTGGCGGAGGTAAATCCTGTAGCTTTCCGACTCGAGTTACCATCCACGGTGAAACTTCATCCTGTGTTTCACACCTCCTTGTTGGAGCCGTATCATCCTTCTTCTCTTCCTGGTCGTGCTTCTTCTCCTCCCCCTCCTGTGGTGCTGGTTGAAGTTGCAGCCATCCTTGATTCTCGTCTTCATCGCCGCCAACTTCAATACTTGGTGGATTGGAAAGGTTATTTGCCTACCGATCGCACTTGGGAACCTGCATCCAACTTACTCCATGCTTCTTCCAAAGTTGCTGCCTTCCATCGGCATTATCCTGCTAAACCAGGTCCTACGACTCGTGGAACTCGTCCTTAGGGAGGAGGTGCTGTCACAACCCGATACAGGATACAGGATTCGGATACAGGATACAGGATGCAGGATTTCGGATACAGGATACGGGTTACAGGATATGCCTGCAGGATATTCCTACAGGATATACCTACAATATTCCTACAGGATATGCCTATAGGATATGCTATAGGATATGCCTAGAGGATAAGGGCCACTATTCTTAGCTCATGACTAGATTAGACTCATGACTAGATTAGCTTGGAGTTGTGAGCATAAAAGCTCCGACCTAATTGTTGTATAATCAGTTACTATCAACACCAGTCATTCTACGATTATTCTTGTTCCTTGTCTTGTCTTGTTCTTGTCTTACTCTTTGCCTCCTGCTCCTGTCTTGCTCTTGGATCCTGTCTAGTTCCTATCTTGTTCCTGGATCCTATCCTGCGCTTTCCTTGCTCCTGGATCCTATCCTGATCCTGTCCTGCTCCTGGATCCGTCCTATTCCTGTTCCTGTTCCTAGTTCCTGTCCTGCTCTCGGTCTTGTTCCTGAGTCAAGCCTTCCTGTTCCCGGAATCCTACTCGCTTCCTGGTTCCTGAATCGTGGCTTGACAGACGGATGCACAAAAGGTTGGCCTTTTGGCATCCTTACTAAGTGGATCTCCACGAGCTTGGGTTGCTCCCTTGCTGGAGCGTGACGACCCATTGATGGAAGACTTTGAAGGTTTCGTGGCTGCCTTCGAAGCCTGCTTTGGAGATCCTGATAAGTACCGTTCTGCATGCACAAAGTTACGGAGGCTCACACAAGGATCCAGACCAGCTTCCGTTTATGCATCCGAATTCCAGCAATTGTGCACGAACATTCCATGGGACGAGACTGCATTGATCGAACATTTCTGTTTTGGGCTGAGGGATGACGTGAAGGACCTTCTCCTTACGTTACCGGATGCTCAAAGTTAGTGGAGATCATGCAACAGGCCGTTCGCTGCGACAACCGTTTGTTCGAGCGCCGTCAGGAAAAATTCCGTCAGCAGTTCCTGCCAGCCAATCCTGTAGCCGTAGCACATGTTCCTACGACACCTTCTGGAGCAGTTCCTATGGAGGTTAACAATTCCAAACGTGGCCACTTTCAACTGCTGAGAAGCAACGTCGACGGGGTGAGAACCTATGCTTGTATTGGTGCAGCAGGACACAAGGTGGCGGAATGTCCTAATAAAGCAGAAAGTTCAAGACGCGTGAAGCCGAAGCTGAAGTTCAGTCGGAAAACTTCAATGTCCACTTCGTCTAGGAGCCGCGAAGTTGGACGTAGGTGCAGGCTCCATTGGTGCTGCTCATACATTCCATCACTCAAGTTTCCTGTACACATTCGCCTCAATAATGAGAGCTCAAGGAGTTTGCCCTGTTAGACACTGGTGCAAATGCATGTTTCATGGATGACACTTTTGCAGCTCAGCATGGCATTCCGGTGGTGAAGTTGAAGCGTGCAGTTCCTGTAGAGGTGGCCGATGGTCGTTTGATTGCTTCTGGCGCAGTTACCCACGCTACCACACCTCTCTCTTGCAGTCATGGTGCATTCAACTGTTCGATTTCCTTCAACTTGATCAAGACTCGGTCGACTCCCATCATTTTTGGCATGCCATGGTTCGTTGTTGCAAATCCGCAGATCGACTGGAGGTCTAGGACGCTCACGTTTACCTCTCCAGTAGCCAGGATCAATCCTGTACCTTCCTGCGTGCAGGATACATCCTTGGTGTCTGAGGCAGTACAAGCTACAGGATTGACCGTGCCTGTTCCTGTACCAGTGTTGAAGACTCTTCCTCGACAGGATTCACCTCATGTCAGTTCCTCAGCACATCCGCAGGTTCTCTCCACTCCTGTAAGTTTGCGGATTCCTGTACAGGGTTTTCCAATCCTGTATCAGTGTCGAAGGTTCCTCCTCAACAGGATCCACCTCCTGTTGGTTCGTCAGCACACTCACAGGCTTCCTTCACTCCTGTGCAACCACGGACTTCTGTACAGGATTCTTCCAATCCTGTACACTCGTCAACATCCACCAGGTTTCTCCCAATCCTGCCTCCTTTGTTACTCTTCCTCTGTTCCACCCCCAAGATCCTTCCTCTTTTTCAGTCACAACTCCCTCCTGCTCCTCTCCGAGTTTTACCACTACCATGCATGAACTTACCACTGATCCTGCTCCTTTCCACCTTTTTGCCTTTCAAGTAACTCCTACGTCCTCTTCTACCTTTCCTGTGTCTGACTCTCCTGTTTTTCAATCTCCTTCGCCTACTCTTCTCCTTCTCCTCCTTCTTTCTACCATCCAAGTACCACGACTTTAAGGACGTTTTTGACAAGCACAAGGCTACAGTTCTTCCTGTTCACAGGTCCTACGATGTCCTATTGATCTTGCAGAAGGAAAGACCCACCGTTCGGACCGATTTACGCATTGTCACCCACAGAGTTGGAGGTTCTTCGCCAACATCGAGGACAACTTGGCATCCGGCTTCATTCGTCACTCAAAGTCCCCTGCAGGAGCGCCTATCTTCTTTGTCAAGAAGAAGGATGGGAGCTTACGTTTGGTTGTGGACTACAGGGGTTTGAATCAAGTTACCATTCGGAATCGGTACCCGTTGCCATTGATCCCGGAACTTCCTTGATCGGCTGCGAGGAGCAAAGGTGTTCACGAAGATCGACTTACGAGGGGCCTACAACCTTGTACGGATTCGTCTAGGCGATGAGTGGAAGACTGCCTTTCGTACAAGGTATGGACACTTCGAGTACACGGTGATGCCTTTCGGCCTTACCAATGCCCCAGCCGTGTTCCAACACATGGTGAACGACATCTTTCGTGACTTCTTGGACCAGTTTGTGGTGATCTCTCGACATTTATTTTCTCCAAGGACCAGGCGGCACATGACAAGCATGTACGGTTGGTTCTACAGCGGCTTCGTGAGCATGGCTTGTATGCGAAGTTGGAGAAGTGTTTTTTCGATAGGGATTCTGTGGAGTTCTTGGGCTACATCGTCTCTCCTGCTGGCGTTTCCATGGACATGCACAAGGTGAAGACCATCGTGGAGTGGGAGAGGCCCAAGTCTGTACGAGATGTACAATGTTTCCTTGGCTTTGCAAACTTCTACAGGCATTCATACAGGACTTCTCCAAGCGTGTACTTCCACTCACGGAACTCACCAAGCGCACAGAGGTTTTCTCTTGGTCCGACAAGGCGGAACATGCATTCACAACACTCAAGGACACCTTCACGACAGCTCCGATTTTAGCACATCCTGATCCTTCTCGTCCTTTCTTCGTTGAAGCAGATGCCTCGGATTTTGCAGTAGGATCCGTCCTATCGCAAGTTGGAGAGGACAAGTTGCTTCATCCTGTAGCTTTTCACTCTCGTAAATTCCGTCGGCAGATCAATTACGAGATTCATGACAAGGAACTCAAGGCCATTGTGGATTCGTTTGAGGAGTGGCGGCATTTCCTGGAAGGTGCTGCACATCCTGTACAAGTTCTTACGGATCACAAGAACCTGGAGTACTTTCAAACGGCTCGAGTTCTCAGTCGGCGACAGGCTAGGTGGGCGAGTTCCTATCACGTTTTGACTTCGTCATCGTCTACAGGCCCGTTTTCGGAATGGCAAGGCGGACGCATTGTCTAGGCGCTCTTACCTTGCACCAAGCCCGGGCGATCCTGCATTTGACTGTCAAAGGCAAGTGTTGTTGGGTCCTGATCGATTCCGGCTTGCGGCACTGCAGGTTCATCAGGCTCCAGCAAATTCAACACTCCTACAGGACGTCCGTTCGCAGTTGGCTACAGACGACTTGGCAAAGAATGTGTTCTCACACATTCATCCTGACGTTGCAAGTTCCTCTTCCTCCAGTTCCCGTCCAGACTACAACCTGTTCACCATACAGGATGGACTCCTGTACCGGAAGGTCTCCTGTACGTTCCTGTTGGTGTTTGCAGGACTCGTGTGGTACAGATTGTCATGATACCCCGGCTACAGGACATTTGGTGTGGCCAAGACAGTTGAGTTGGTGACTCGCAACTATTGGTGGCCTGGGTTGTGAGGTTTTGTGGAGAGGTTTGTACGAGTTGTGACACTGCAACAGGTCGAAGATGCCTCATCATGCACCCTCTGGTCTTCTTCGCCTCTTCCTGTTCCTTCTGCTCCTTGGAGATCCATTTCTATGGATTTCCTCACAGATCTTCCTCCTTCTCGTGGATTCGATGCAGTTCTTGTGGTGGTGACCGTTTCACCAAGCAGGCTCATTTCCTACCCTGCAACAAGACAGCTACAGGTCAGACAACTGCCGAGTTGGTGATCCGTGAGTGTTCCGACATCATGGTCTTCCTGAGAGCATTGTTTCCGATCGAGGTCCACAATTCATGTCCAGAGTTTTTGGCGAGAGCTTCTTCGGAGTCTACAGGTTAAAGCGGATCTTTCTTCAGGATATCACCCAGCAAACCGATGGGCAGTCAGAACGCACAATTCAGACCTTAGAACAATATCTTCGTTGCTTCATCCAGTTACCAGTAGGACAACTGGTTGGACCTTCTTCCAATGGCGGAGTTTGCCTACAACAACTCCGTTCACGCATCTACAGGACAGACACCTTTCTTTGCTTTTACAGGTCACCATCCACGTTTTGACTTCGCTCCTCCTGCTTCTCCTTCTTCTGCTCCTGCAGTACAGGATCGTCTTCAGCATCTTCGGCAGGTACAGGATGATCTCCAGGTTCACCTTCAGCAGGCACAGGAACGGTACAAGCATCATGCTGATGCTCACCGTCAGCCGGCACCTGCATACAAGGTTGGTGATCTTGTGTGGCTTCTTCGTCGACACATTCGCACCAACAGGCCTTCTTCTAAGTTGGATTGGGCCCTTACAGGATCGTGGCGGAGGTAAATCCTGTAGCTTTCCGACTCGAGTTACCATCCACGGTGAAACTTCATCCTGTGTTTCACACCTCCTTGTTGGAGCCGTATCATCCTTCTTCTCTTCCTGGTTGCTTCTTCTCCCCCCCTCCTGTGGTCATTGCTGGTGAACCTGAGTACGAAGTTGCAGCCATCCTTGATTCTCGTCTTCATCGCCGCCAACTTCAATACTTAGTGGATTGAAAAGGTTATTTGCCTACCGATCGCACTTGAGAACCTGCATCCAACTTACTCCATGCTTCTTCCAAAGTTGCTGCCTTCCATTAGCATTATCCTACTAAACCAGGTCCTACGACTCGTGGAACTCGTCCTTAGGGAGGAGGTGCTGTCACAACCCGATACAGGACACAGGATGCAGGATACAGGATTCCGGATACATGATACAGGATGCAGGATACAGGATTCCGGATACATGATACAGGATGCAGGATACAGGATTCCGGATACATGATACAGGATGCAGGATTTCGGATACAGGATACGGGTTACAGATATGCTTGCAGGATATTCCTACAGGATATACTATAGGATAGCCTATAGGATATGCTACAGGATATGCCTATAGGATATGCTACAGGATATGCCTAGAGGATAAGGGACACTATTCTTAGCTCATGACTAGATTAGACTCATAACTAGATTAGCTTGGAGTTGTGAGCATAAAAGCTCCGACCTAATTGTTGTACAATCAGTTACTATCAACACCAGTCTTTCTACGATCATTCTTGTTCTTGTCTTGTTCTTGTCTTGTCTTGCTCCTTTGCCTCCTGCTCTTGTCTCGCTCCTGGATCCTATCCTGTTCCTATCCCGCTCCTGGATCCTGTCCTGTTCCTATCTCGCTTCTAGATCCAGTCCTGTTCTGTCCTACTCCTGGATCCTGTCCTGCTCTTGTCTTGCTCCTGAGTTCCTAGTTCCTATCTTGTTTCCTATCCTGCTCCTGAGTCAAGCCTTCCTACTCTTGGAATCCTGCTCACCTCCTGTTTCTTGGATCGTGGCTTGACACATACCGCCCTTCATTGCTATCTATGGCACCCAGCTCTCCACGAGTAGCTTCACCATCATATGCCAGGTATGCAAGTGTGCAACAGATGGCATACATTCCTTTGGCAGGAGAAGCAGCAGCAATGACCTCTAGCTCCACTGACTTGCTGGGTTCTTGGGCTAGAGCATCAAACGTTTGCCTCCATTCAACAACAGTGAACACCATGGCATCGGCTAGGACAACAACAGGTCCAACAATTATTGCTACAACTGGAAGCACTATGGCATCAGCCATAGATTTCACAGCACCTGCTACCAATTCTGCTCCTTTAAACTCTGAGTCAATCCCAGCCTTCCACTCAGTAGCAATGGCGCCTAATGAGGCTAGTCCGATTGCATCAAGAGGAAGGGGTCGTGGCCAAGGAAGAGGGATAGAGGCAAGAAAAGGACGTGGCCGAGGACGTGTGACCACAACAACACGAAAACGAAAACAGACTTCAACAGGCCATGAAGAACATGCTGAGCAGCAAGGAGCCGGGACAACATGGAAGAGGCAGTTGCTTGGAGGCGGTTCACCGAAGAAGAGCTAAGTCAGCTAGTCCAGTTTCGCCTAGAGATGCATTCCAAATTCACAAGGAATAGTCCACATCAAGAATTTTGGGTGCGGATACAAGCAAAGATGGTTGCGAAGGGCTTTCCACGACGAGAATGGCAGAGCTACAGAGATAAGTGGGACAACGAGTACAAGCGCTACCAGTTGGAGTTGAAGAAGCATTTAAGCCAGAGTGGATTTGGAGACGGAAATGAAGTCGAAGGTGTGACAACCATAGCTATTGACGACCCTATTATGATGGAGATCCATCAAGTCATGCACCACCAACCAAAAGTTGTCTGTCACAGTCGGTACCAAAGTGATTCTAGAGGAGCACGTGGTTCAACTTGTTCTACTAAGACAGCAGGCCAGGAATCAGGATTGGGCGGGAAGCGAATGCGCCGGTCTGGTTCTAGATTCAATGAAGAGTTCAACCCCCTTCAGCAGGCTTTGCAAGACGTCCATGAGAGCAACCAGGCCTTCCAGAAGCAGATTCTTGAGGTACTATCCTCTGGAGGCTCATCACGTCTAGGTATGTACAAGGTGCTCATTTATTAAAGTTAATCGGTGATTTGTAATAATAGAGACTCCAATGGAGAATCCTTGTGACATGAGGGTGGAACAGTGGCTGGAGTCTCTGGGGATGAAAGAGTGGGCAAAGAACTTCGCTGTTGGATGTGTGAATTGGGATAATCTTCGTTATTTAAAGGAAGAAGAAGTTGTGAAGGGCCTTGGACTACCAATTGGACCAGCAAGAAAGATTGCAGCTCAATTAATCATGCTTAAGGAGGAAGAAGTAAAAGAATAGTTTCATTATGATAGCTGCTTGTAGGTACCATAGTTCGTAAATAATTTTAAGTATAAAGGAAGACATTCGAGATTAACACATTGTTTGTTGTATTATATTCAAAAAACTTAATAGAGTATCCTCTGGTAGTAGCCCTCTGTGTAAGGTGCGAGCTTTGTGCTGATAAGATATACGCCTTACCGGACGACTCGTACATCTGCCTGCTCTCTAGCCTAGTCTGTATCTCTCCCAGCTCCTCCTCGAGCGCCTTAGAGAGCTTATCCCGGCCCTTACTGCAGCCGAGTTCCGTATCAAACTCTGGCACGAGTTCAACAGGTTCCTAGCCGACTCAATATCGTCGGTTTCGGCTAGTGAACCGGCATCCGTAATCGTCTTACCGGCCGCTAACCTGTTTATCTGTCTGTCTACCTCAAGGCTCACTTCTTGAAGGCTGGCACTCACGAATACAGCCGAGACACTGCAAGCTTCCGTGAAGCAGTGTGTATCTGATGGTGGACTGGATCTGTGTACGTACATCCAACGTCCAGTATCCATTTCGTGTTCCAGTAATGGAAGCTTGAGCTCCATCAGTATATCATGTTCCTCATCAGCGTACAAGTCACCGAGTTTCACACTTCCATGAGTGGAGTCTTCCGAAACGGTGCTTCTGTAGCTTCCAGCTTGTATGGTTTTTATCTCGGACACCGGCATTCCGGTACCGGAGTACAAGAAGAGACAACGAGCTGCACGTATACATACTAGCCAAAAATCTAATCCTGCAATTTATATAGAACATATATTATTATTATTTTTACTATTATTATTATTAACTTACTTTCTATTGAGAACATCATTCCCCGTGAAAGCAAGTAGAGCAAAAGCATATACATTTCTTGGATAAACCTGAAAAAAAAAATAATAATATACTTGTGTATCCACGTATACATACCACATGACTCACCTTGATGTCTATTCTCCTGTACGGCCGGTCTTGAAGATGGCATATTCCCATAAACATGTTCGGTTGTGTACCTCCCTGTTTAAATATACATTGTACATCTATGTTATTAAACAAATAGATTATATTAAAATAAATTATATTTAATTAATTATTATAGTATATAAATACTGATATTAGTGATTAAATTAACATATGATATTACCTTTCTAGCGTTTTCATCAACGTGAAGTCCATCTACAACAAATTGTGTTCTCCGTAGTTCTTGTACAAGTCTAGCCAATAGATACTGATGGCTATATAAAAACAGAAATAGAACTTAGTGCACACAAACCCCCCCCCCACACAAACCCACACACTCACACACACACACACAGTGTAAATGCACGTACATATATACTTACATATATACATATAGCGTGCGTGCGTGCGTGTGAGATATCAATACCAGATATTTAGATCCACGCATATATATATTCTACACAGAATGTTGTATATATATACACACGCACGCACGACTTATTTGTACAACAATGAACTCCATAAACACGTAACACGCACACACACACACACATGTGTGTGTGTGTGAAATATACACACATGTGCTGGTCCATCTTTGAAATCTTAAGAATCTGTTTATGTAGATACATACACATCTACACACATATACACATACATATTCATATAAGCAGTTTATATCTACATGTATAATACATGATTGTGTAAAGTTATACATGTATACATCCAAAAAATTGTGTAAAATTATACATGTATACATCTAAAGAATTGTGTAAAATTACCTGTAATCTAGTTGAATTTACTCCACACTCAAGGAAGAGCGCACAAATGCCCGACAATATCCCTTGCCGCTTATTTCCGGATTCCTTGAAATCTAAGGATTTCTTGCATCTCTTCTTTCTTGTTTCTCTGAATTCTCCCTCTTCTTCTTGCACATCGTTGAAGGCGTCTTCTTCACATATTCCCTGCTTCTTCATAATTAGGGCACTGTAACGCATTTTACAAATATAATAAACCCTTTTCTCGAATTATCTTAAGGTTTTATATTTTATAGCATATATAGCTAGCTTCACTCAACAGTTACGATTTTGCATCATTTTCAGCTTCCAAAAACTCTGAGAAAGGCTATTCCTTATGTGCTCTACTGTCTCCTATGATCCGTCGTCCCATCCAGTTTGTGCATTGTTGTCCCATCCAGTTTGTGCATTGTTATCCTCATCGTTGTTGAAGCGTGCTAGGAACTCCGCCTCTGTCCTAATGGCTAGTTCATTTAACCCAGCAGTTGCAATGACTTGCTCTGAACTCTGGCTAGTTCGAGCAGCTCTTACTGCTACAGCAAGGACAGTTCGTTGTTGCTCAATCCAGCACATGTCCACTGGCTCATTCCTATGGAGAAGCATGTTGTGCAAGGTACAACACACACCAACCATTTGCACAATAGTGTCCAAATCTGACTGCATCCTTGATAATAGGATGCGCCACCTTCCCTTCAATTGTCCAAAAGTTCTCTCCACGATAATTTGTGTTGCACTCAACACATAGTTAACGTGCCTTTGTTGTGGAGAAAGTTGTCCACGCTCCCTCTTGTACGAACACATCATCCAGGACTTTGGAGGATGAAAGGCTGTATCACTAAGTAGCCAATATCCTTGTTGTTGGAGCTGTCCGCTTTCAATCATGCGGCCCAAGTTGGACATTTTCAAAACACGATTGTCATGAAATGAGCCACATACCCCGATGTCTAAAGAAAGAAAATGACCTGACAAGTCCACCGCAGCCAAGCAGTTGATTGAGTGGAACTGCTTATAGTTAAAGTACTCATGTCTCCCTAAACTTGGCTTTTGGATGGGGATGTGCGTGCCATCAATTGTAGCTATTACATTTGGGAAGCCACGATACTCTTCAAAAGCCTCACTGATTCTTCTGGCCTCCTCACCAACTAGCCATGCAAGAAACAAGTCTGACCAATGTTCTTTGATGATGCGCAACCCCTCGTGCACTATCACGTTGACAGTGCTTTGATCACAATGGAATTGCTGGCCAATGGTGGACTCAGAAGCACCAGATGCAAGTCAAGCAAAGAAGATGGCAACTCTCCTTTGAAGAGACATCACCCTCCAGTTCGGGCCCTTCTGGCCCTCAAAGCCAAATGACTTGAACACATCCATGCAAAACCATTCGAACGTGTCTTTGGTCATCCTGAAGATCATCCAAAACTCCTCTGCACTATAGAAAGGGTAGACATCTCTCTCCCATGAGCCCGTGTTTAGTAACAACCTGTCTCGAACCCACTGATTTCGCAAATGCCCTGAAGTGGCATCTGCTACGATAACAATTCGGAGTACGTTTTCCAAAGCCAACCCGCACAACATACTAGCAGAGATTGCTGCAGCTCGCTGTCGGTTAGAGCTCAACATATGAAGTGTTTGATGCTGAGGTACATCATTCTCTTCCTCTTCAACATTGAATGTAGCTTCAAATGGCCATGGGGTACCCATTGCATCTACTATTCTATCCCAGCAAATCTGAGTTGCATGTGCACACTACCACGGTGTAAGCTCCTCAAGTGTCGCACTTGTTGCTAAGCTTTTTCCCTAAAGCTGTGAATTGTGGTCAGTTGTAGGTTGAGTCAATGCATTGATGAAGAGCGGGTAGTAAATAATTAGGACTACTGGTGAAAGAATCTTTTTTATGACATGGCACAATTTTTATAAACTTATGTCCGCGTTGCTGATTTCTTGAAGGTTTTTGATAAAATATAAAATAATTCCATATAATAAGTCCTTTAGAGGTATGCACCGCGTGTTCCCCAGACACGCCACTTCCCAACTAATCAATGCGTCCGTGCTGCTTACCTGTTTCACCAGTCGCATTACATGTGCCCACACCTCCCTTGCACGCACACACTCCCAAAAGCAATGGCGTTCTGTCTCCAACGTGCCACACGCTTCACACCCAGCCCTTTTACATTGCCGCGTCCACATGAAGGCCCTGCCGAAGTCTCTACTTAGTCCACGTGGCAGCCAGATGGTATCCTGGTCTCCGGCCCAAGAACAATTTCCGGCCCATACGCGGCTCATAACTGAAAAAGTCCCCCGCCTGCTCACTTGGATTCCATGTCCATGCCTTCGGGTCAAAAGTGAGATCCTCCACTGGGGCTTTGCGGAAGCAGTCTCCGTGCCTAATCCTCGGGTCCACCGTGCCGCTTTCTTTCCATGTCCACTACTCGCACCAGCCTAGCCCGTTCTAATTCTGGCAAGGGCTCAAATTTCACCCGATGTGGGCTCAGCAGACCATCATCTCCTGCCTGAAATCGAGCAACCTCGTTCCCTGCCCTACCACACGCACTCATCCACTACTAGCCAATCCCCGGCAGCATGTCTGCCGTAACTTGTCACACGCAAAAACCAGCATCCTAATAGCTTGCAACATAGAGCCTGTGGCTGTTCGCACCTGTTGTCCTTCCCACCGTCTTATCCATCGCATCTGGGTGTCCTCTGTCAACTCATCCAATTGGTGGACCACACGCAGCCCAGCTTTGTGCCAACGTCGAAAAATATCCCTGAGTACCTGTGGCATTTGCTCATCACCTAACGGCCTGCCATCCTAATTTATTGATTCCAGAATGGAGGAGTTCAATACGGATTTCAAGGAGACGTCCTCGGGCTGAGTTTGCTAACCCAAGAAGGATGCGCAAGTCTTCAGCAAGAGAGGACAACAAGCAGCACGAGTCAATCCGCTCCCGCATTTTGGATTCGGGTGGCTATGTTCCTTTGGAGTATGTTTGGGACGATGGGTTGTGGGATGAACCGTTTGCTAAGAAGGCGCATCGCCATTTCAAGTGAGGGTTGAGAGAGGATGTCACATAAGTTTAATAAAGATATGGTTGCTGAATATAATTACTATAAATGTAAATGTATGTGTGTGTATATGCTACACACCTGATTTAAACATGATAATCCCGTAACGGAAGATATCCAGGTAATGTGATATATAGAAGTTATTTTTTGATGTTTAAGTTTATTATTTATATATTTTTTGATTCGATTAGACCCAGGTTCTGGGATTAGCGGACACTGGGATGATCACTCACAAGGACAATGTACCAGAGAAGTAACAAAAAATTCACACCATATATAATCAATAACAAAATTTATGCCGGACACTAGCGTGTGCACAGTTAGCATTTAGAAATATACAAACATATATGTCTGTGCATGCGTGTGTGTGTTGCGTGTGTGATACAGCACATTAACATATATTTGCCAAGCGGATCTTGCAAAGTTTAAAAACTGAGTGCTCTCTACATCTCTCCTGTCTACATATGCATGTGTGTCTCTACATATTAGATTTATAGTATGTCTATGCATTAACATCTATTTGTACACATGTAAGATAGTTTAATTCTAATAAAAATCATGATGCTAATCAGAGTGATTCTAGCGAGTACCTATGGTGATTTTTGTGAACTCAGCCAGGCTTTGCTCGTCAAGTTCAATCTTGGAACAGAGCACACCCCCTTCTAACAGGCTTTTGCTTGATCAAATTCGTAACTAACCTTCTCACTTGGCAGCCTCGGTGCATTCTGCATTCTCTCCTCTTCCTCTATGTTTAGGTGTTCTTTCACTTCACCTGTTAAAGTACATATTCAGATACATACGTACATCATGTGCAATATATACACACAATATACAACTCTGTCTCTGTTCTCTCTTCATACACACGTGCACACACACACACACGGAGACATGTACACACACATATCACAGATATATATCTGACACCGGCATTGATTATGTGTAAGTATCTTCTCTCGCGGTAGATAATAATGATTGATATTGTCATTTATTATTGAATCCACATACGTGTAAATATGTAGTGTGGCCTCCCGTTAAAACTCATTCACTTTCAATCTCTCTCTCCTATGTGGCAAAGATGACTGGACACCCCTCTCTGCCATTTCTTTTATTTCTAGTTGTTTCTTTCTTCCCATCCAGCTCTCTTTTTCTTTTCTTCTGGGCGGCAGGGCACACAATATAGGTTTAGGGGTAATCCCCACATGTTAAAGCTAACATGTTTAGCGCTCCAGCGGCCAGCCCCCTCTTGCAATGCACGCACATGTTTCAGCTGATCCAGGTACTATTGGCTCCCCTCCCTTCTCCAGCTTCTTCTTAAGAACTGTTTGAAGTCTATAACCAGAAAAATGGAAGCCACATGTGCCCAAATGCCTGGGCAAGCCAAAAACAAGCCTGCGCATGAACTAACAGAGGTACATTTTCATGTTTGTAATATGTTTTTTTTTATTAATTTTGTGATGTAGGTGCCACCATGGATTGATGAAGTTCAAGAGTTTTCAAGATCTGATTCTTTTTCAGCTATTGATATTGACTGGAATAGGTTAATTTCTAATGAAACAGTTGCACCAATTACTTATATTCACTATAAAGATCTAGATAAGTTTTTAGCTGGTGAGAGCTTAAAAGGTGAAGGTGTTCAATTTCGACAAGCTCTACATAGGAAAAATGAACCACAAACTTTGAAACGACCAAAGTCCACAAGCTTTTTATTGATGATACGGTTTGTTTTTTTAATTCTTTTTTAATATATATTAGGTTAATTGATTTGTTTAATTTATAGATATTGGTGTGAATATGGTAAAGAAGATTCACGACACTCTTCTAAGCCACTTCATACTGCATCAACCTCTGGACTTAAAAAAAGACCGCGTAGAGTTTCTAATAAGCGAGGCTGCCTTTGCAATTTCTCTATTAAATAGTTTTTATAAGTGGCCTGCTTATGTGCAGATTACTTACCATCACAGAGAGCATTCTGATAAGGATGGAGTTCCTTATCATGGTAATTTGATCCTACAGCTGGAGGAAAATCACTCTTTCCTCAAAAGCTCTCTTCTGTTGATT
>PUQB01000264.1:270559-300100 GCA_003024785.1 Selaginella tamariscina
GGTTCCCAAGTGCGATCAGTAGGCAGGTACCTTTCCAATCCACCAAGTATTGGAGTTGGTGACGATGAAGACGAGAATCAAGGATGGCTGCAACTTCGTACTCAGGTTCAGTGTCAATGACCACAGGAGGGGGAGGAGAAGAAACACGACCGGGAAGAGAAGAAGGATGATACGGCTCCAACAAGAGGTGTGAAACACAGGATGAAGTTTCACCGTGGATGGTAACTCGAGTCGGAAAGCTACAGGATTTACCTCCGCCACGATCCTAAGGGCCCAATCGTTGAAAATCCAACTTAGAAGAAGGCCTGTTGGTGCGAATGTGTCGACGAAGAAGCCACACGAGATCACCAATCTTGTATGCAGGTGCCGGCTGACGGTGAGCATCAGCATGATGCTTGTATCGTTCCTGTGCCTGCTGAAGATGAACCTGGAGATCATCCTGTACCTGCCGAAGATGCTGAAGACGATCCTGTACTGCAGGAGCGGAAGAAGGAGAAGCAAAGTCAAAACGTGGATGGTGGCCTGTAAGAGCAAAGAAAGGTGTCTGTCCTGTAGATGCGTGAACGGAGTTGTTGTAGGCAAACTCCGCCATTGGAAGAAGGTCCAACCAGTTGTCCTGCTGGTAACTGATGAAGCAACGAAGATACTGTTCTAGGTCTGAATTGTGCGTTCGGACTGCCCATCGGTTTGTGGGTGATATCCTGAAGAAAGATCCGCTTTAACCTGTAGACTCCGAAGAAGCTCTCGCCAAAACTTGGACATGAATTGTGGACCTCGATCGGAAACAATGCTCTCAGGAAGACCATGATGTCGGAACACCTCACGGATCACCAACTCGGCAGTTGTCTGACCTGTAGCTGTCTTGTTGCAGGGTAGGAAATGAGCCTGCTTGGTGAAACGGTCAACCACCACAAGAACTGCATCGAATCCACGAGGAGGAAGATCTGTGAGGAAATCCATAGAAATGGATCTCCAAGGAGCAGAAGGAACAGGAAGAGGACGAAGAAGACCAGAGGGTGCATGATGAGGCATCTTCGACCTGTACAAGTGTCACAACTCCGTACAAACCTCTCCACAAAACCTCGCAACCCAGGCCACCAATAGTTGCGAGTCACCAACTCCACTGTCTTGGCCACACCAAAATGTCCTGTAGCCGGGGTATCATGACAATCCTGTACCACACGAGTCCTGAAATACCAACAGGAACGTACAGGAGACCTTCCCGTACAGGAGTCCATCCTGTATGGTGAACAGGTTGTAGTCTGGACGGGAACTGGAGGAAGAGGAACTTGCAACGTCAGGATGAATGTGTGAGAACACATTCTTTGCCAAGTCGTCTGTAGCCAACTGCGAACGACGTCCTGTAGGAGTGTTGAATTTGCTGGAGCCTGATGAACCTGCAGTGCCGCAAGCCGGAATCGATCAGGACCCAACAACACTTGCCTTTGACAAATGCAGGATCGCCCGGGCTTGGTGCAAGGTAAGAGCGCCTAGACAATGCGTCCGCCTTGCCATTCCGAAAACCGGGCCTGTAGACGATGACGAAGTCAAAACGTGATAGGAACTCTGCCCACCTAGCCTGTCGCCGACTGAGAACTCAGCCGTTTGAAATACTCCAGGTTCTTGTGATCCGTAAGAACTTGTACAGGATGTGCAGCACCTTCCAGGAAATGCCGCCACTCCTCAAGAATCCACAATGGCCTTGAGTTCCTTGTCATGAATCTCGTAATTGATCTCCGCCGAAGGAACTTACGAGAGTGAAAGGCTACAGGATGAAGCAACTTGTCTTCTCCAACTTGATAGGACGGATCCTACTACCAAAATCCGAGGCATCTGCTTCAATGAAAAAGGATGAGAAGGGTCAGGATGTGCTAAAATCGGAGCTGTCGTGAACGTCCTTGAGTGTTGTGAACGCGTGTTCCGCCTTGTCGGACCAAGAGAAAACCTGTGCGCTTGGTGAGTTCTGTGAGTGGAAGTACACGCTTGGAGAAGTCCTGTATGAACCGCCTGTAGAAGTTTGCAAAGCCAAGGAAACATTGTACATCTCGTACCGACTTGGGCCTCTCCCACTCCACGATGGTCTTCACCTTGTGCATGTCCATGGAAACGCCAGCAGGAGAGACGATGTAGCCCAAGAACTCCACGAATCCCTATCGAAAAAACACTTCTCCAACTTCGCGTACAGGCCATGCTCGCGAAGCCGCTCTAGAACTAGTCGTACATGCTTGTCATGTGCCGCCTGGTCCTTGGAGAAAATCAAATGTCGTCGAGGTAGATCACCACAAACTGGTCCAAGAAGTCACGAAAGATGTCGTTCACCATGTGTTGGAACACGGCTGGGGCATTGGTAAGGCCGAAAGGCATTACCGTGTACTCAAAATGTCCATACCTTGTACGAAAGGCAGTCTTCCACTCATCGCCGGGACGAATCCGTACAAGGTTGTAGGCCCCTCGTAAGTCGATCTTCGTGAACACCTTTGCTCCTCGCAGCCGATCGAGAAGTTCCGGGATCAATGGCAACGGGTACCGATTCCGAATGGTGACTTGATTCAAACCCCTGTAGTCCACAACCAAACGTAAACTCCCATCCTTCTTCTTGACAAAGAAGATAGGCGCTCCTGCAGGGGACTTTGAGTGACGAATGAAGCCGGATGCCAAGTTGTCCTCGATGTACTGACGAAGAACCTCCAACTCTGTGGGTGACAATGCATAAATCGGTCCGAATGGTGGAGTCTTTCCTTCCGCAAGATCAATAGGACAGTCGTAGGACCTGTGAACAGGAAGAACTGCAGCCTTGTGCTTGTCAAAAACGTCCTTAAAGTCGGTACTTGGATGGTAGGGAAGAAGGAGGAGAAGGAGAAGGAGTAGGGAAGGAGATTGAAAAACAGGAGAGTCGGATACAGGAAAGGTAGAAGAGGACGTAGGAGTTACTTGAAAGGCAAAAAGGTGGAAGGAGCAGGATCAGTGGCGAGTTCATGCATGGTAGTGGTAAGAACTCGGAGAGGAGAAGGAGGGAGCTGTGACTGAAAAAGAGGAAGGATCTTGGGGGTGGAACAGAAGCAGTAACAGAAAGAGCAGGATTGGAAAAAACCTGTGTGGTGTTGATGAGTGTACAGGATTGGAAGAATCCTGTACAGGAGTCCGTGGTTGCGCAGGAGTGGGAAAAGCCTGCGAATGTGCTGACGAATCAACAGGAGGTGGATCCTGTTGAGGAGGAACCTTCGACACTGATACAGGATTGGAAGAACCCTGTACAGGACACCGCAAACTTACAGGAGTGGAGAGAGCCTGCGGATGTGCTGAGGAACTGACATGAGGTGAATCCTGTCGAGGAGGAGTCTTCAACACTGGTACAGGAACAGGCACGGTCAATCCTGTAGCTTGTACTGCCTCAGATACTAAGGATGTATCCTGCACACAGGAAGGTACAGGATTGATCCTAGCTGTCGGAGAGGAAAACGTGAGCGTCCTAGACCTCCAGTCGATCTGCGGATTTGCAACAACGAACCATGGCATGCCCAAAATGATGGGAGTCGACCGAGTCTTGATCAAGTTGAAGGAAATTGAACAGTTGAATGTGCCATAACTGCAGGAGAGAGGTTCGGTAGCATGGGTAACTGCACCAGAAGCAATCAGACGCCCATCGGCCACCTCTACAGGAACTGCACGCTTCAACTTCACCACCGAAATGCCATGTTGAGTTGCAAAGTGTCATCCATGAAGCATGCATTTGCACCAGTGTCTAACAAGGCAAACTCCATGAGCTCTCGATTATTAAGATGAATGTGTACAGGAAACTTAAGTGATGGGATGGTATGAGCAGCACCAATGGAGCCTGCACCTACGTCCAACTTCGCGGCTCCTAGACGAAGTGGACATTGGAGTTTTCCGACTGAACTTCAGCTTCAACTTCACGCGTCTTGAAGTTCCTGGCTTTAATAGGACAATCTGCCACCTTGTGTCCTGCTCCACCACAATACAAGCACAGGTTCTCACTGCGACGACGTTGCTTCTCAGCAGCGGAAAGAGAGCCACGCTTGGATTTCTCAACCTCCATAGGAACTACTCCAGAAGGTGGTGCAGGAACATGTACCACAGCTGCAGGATTGGTTTGCAGGAACTGCTGACGGGATCTTTCCTGACGACGCTCGAACAAACGGTTGTCGCAACGAACAGCTTGTTGCATGATCTCCGCTAATGTTTGGGCATCCGGTAACGTAAGGAGAAGGTCCTTCACGTCATCCCTCAACCCAAAACGGAAGTGTTCGATCAATGCAGTCTCGTCCCATGGAATGTTCGTGCAAAGTTGCTGAAATTCGGATGCATAGACGGAAGCTGGTCGGGATCCTTGAGTGAGCTTCCGTAACTTCGTGCATGCAGAACGGTACTTATCAGGATCTCCAAAACAGGCTTCAAAGGCAGCCACGAAACCTTCAAAGTCTTCCATCAATGGGTCGTCACGCTCCAGCAAGGGGCAACCCAAGCCCGTGGAGATCCACTTAGTAAGGATGCCAAAAGACCCACCTTTTGAGCATCAGTCGAGTAGCGCGTGGTTGCATACGGATCAAGAGCCGGATCTGATTCAGGAAACCTTGGAAATCGGCACGATTGCCACTGAACTTCTCTGGCATGCTAACCTTCGGCTCCGAAGAAAAGTTGATGAAGAGGGAACCACCGATGCCTGGAGAGAGAGCCTGCGCAGCAGCCTTGGAGGATGCATCAGCAGCTGCATGTGCCGCATTGGTGGAACCTTGCAGTCGGTGACCACTTGGCGCAAAGTGGCCAGCTCATGAAGCAACATTTGGTGCTCGCGTTGAAAGCTCAAAATCAGCCATGATCTAGGAAAGAAAAAAGGAGGAAATGAAGGAAAAGAATCAAGAAAAAGGTAGCTGGAAAACGGAGACTATGAAGCAGTTACTATCAAACTGTCAAGCCACGATCCAGGAACCAGGAAGAAGCAGGATTCCAAGACAGGAAGGCTTGACTCAGGAACAGGACCGAGAGCAGGACGGAACTAGGAACAGGAACAGGACGGATCAGAGCAAGACAGGATCAGGATAGGATCCGGGAGCAAGACAGGACAGGAAACAGAAAAGATAGGATCCGGAACAAGACAGACAGGACAGGATCCAGGAGCAGGACAGGAAAAAGAGCGAGACAGGACAGACAGAAACAAGACAAGACGAGATTGATCGTAGTAAGACTGGTGTTGATAGTAACTGATTGTACAACAATTAGGTCGGAGCTTTTATGCTCACAACTCCAAGAGCTAATCTAGGCATGAGTGCTAAAAGTGGTTGCATGCATGCAAAGTGACTGCATGCATGCAGAGGCTAAGATGAGTCCACATGTCCCTTATCCTCTAGGCATATCCTGTGGCATATCCTGTAGGAATATCCTGCAACCGTATCCTGTGTCCGGAATCCTGGTAGAATATCCTGTAGGAAAGTCCTGCAACCCATATCCTGTATCCGGAATCCTGTAGGAAAGTCCTGCAACCATATCCTGTATCCGGAATCCTATATCCTGCATCGGGTCGTGACAGGATGTAGTGGTTAAACCTAATGATGTGGAGTTGGTTGATGTTCGTTACACTTCAAACATTTCTGGCAATATTCTATAGCATCTTTGAATAATGTGGGCCACCATAATCCGGACTGTAGTATTTTGTGTTGTTAATGTCCATGCGAAGTGTCCACCATGTTCTCTTGAGTGGGTTTCTCGTAATACAAACTGAACTTCCTCCATTGGTATGCATCTCCTTAAGACTTCATCCCTTCCCTCTTGTATAATATACCTGATATCATGCAGTACGGCTTAGATCATAAGACGAGTTGTTTGCGTTGTTGTGTTAATGCATATTTGTCTGGTGCTAATCTGGTAGTTAGAAAGTGTTCAATATTTTGTAAATATCCTTGGTGGTTGTAGTGTTTTGGTTGTTCTTCTTATTGTATTTGAAATAAACTAGCATCTGGTAGTTCATCATTCACACCAACACCTTCTTCTTCATGCGTAATACGGCTTAAGAAGTTTGCTTGTTGATGTAGTTTGCTTGGTTTTTGGATGATTTGAAAGTTGAACTCTTCAATAGTAAGAACCAGTGTACTAATCTTCCTTCTATCTTGGTTTGCTCAATAAATGTATAAGAGCTTGATGATCGACAATGAATTTAACCTTATATGCTAATAGATAATGCCAAAATTTCTTGGCTGCATAGACCATTCCGAGTGCTTCCTTTTCGTAGTCGTATAGTTCTCTTCTACATGTGCTAACCGTCGACTCGCGTAATATAATGGACGATCTTTCCCATCTTCTGGGTTTGTTTAATATGCATCTGATGGCGTATGAAGATGCATCCACTTGTACATGAAATTTTTATTTCCAATTTGGGCTAGCTAGTATGGGAGTATTTCTTTAGTATTCTTTATTGCATAGTTTTTGATAAAACGTCGATGATATCCCATTTTACTAAGGAGTCGTCGTATTCCGCTTACATTTTTAGGAGGTTACATCATCTGTATTTCTTTGACTTTATCTTGGTCCACCATTATTCCATCTTTGCATATAATATGCCCAAGTAGGACTCCTAATTTTACAAGAAATACGCACTTCTCCGGATTAAGAGCTAGATTTTCAATCGACACTTTCCAAAACACTTCTTAAACAATCCAAATGTTCGTTTTTCATTCTATAAATGTTAAAAATCATCCAAAAAATCTTCATAAATATTGTCAGATAATCCCAGAAGGTTTCATTTACCAAACGCTGGAAAGTGAATGGTGCATTACATAACCCAAAAAGCATAACATGATACGCATATGTACCCCAAGGACTAATGAATGTTGTTTTGATTGATCCACTGGGTCCACTTGTACTTGGTTGTATCTGAAAATCTGTCCAGAAAGGAATACATTTCGTGTCCTGCTACCGTATTCAGCAATTCTTCCATGAAGGGTATTGGGTACGTATCCCATCGAGTCACATCATTCAACTTCTTATAGTTAACGTAGATACGTAATTTGTTGTTCTTTTTCAGTACTACTACAATTGGTGACAACCATTGCTGATTTTCGATTGGATAAATAAATTCGGCTTACAATAACTTGTCCACTTCTTCTTTGACTTTTCCAGGAATGTTGTATTCATACGGTATGCTTGCTGTTTCCTGTGGACTCCATGGGGTAATAATTCTATCTTATGGGTACAGATTGTTAGTGGAACTCCTTGAGATCTTCATAACTTTAAGCAAAGACATTTGCATTTTGACGTAGTACGTTTATCAACTATTTTCAGTATTTCGGTTTGAGGTTGACTGCTATTCACACTTTCCATGATCCGTATTCACTTGTTTTAATTTTTACTTCTTCAGTCTTCTCATTAGTTGTAATTTCCAATTTCTGTTGTGTCCGTGTTCTTTGTTCGTGCTATGTTTTAAATTGTAGTTGCTATTGCGTGGTGTTTGAACTTGTCTGTCAGTCCGAGAATGTCCATATGTTGCTGATGTTGATCATTAATAGACGTCTTTTTGTGCTCTCATCCTTTGGAGTCATTTGATATAAATCAGCTTGTGCTATCTCTACGAGTTTGGGTTGCTTTTGAATAGGAGTTTATCTTTTTTGTGTTTAAGCCGTAATGCCAGTCGAAATCCTCCATTTGTAATGTCGAGTTGGTCATTTAATTGGTTTCTTCTGTTGTGTTCTAACAACTGCTTCTTGTCCATGCTTATATAGTACCATTTCGTCGTTCTCCCAATTATGGGTACTTTCGCGTCTTAACCAAGATCTTCCTAATAATATTTGGTACGGTTTGCTCGTCTGCTCGATACGTAGCATGACCAAAGATACCTTAAACTTGATCGCTGCAATTTCTATACATACGGATCTAATTATACCAACTGGTCTTACTTTTCTCTGGTCAGCCATTCGTACTAAGAATGGTGTTTTCTATGGGTCCTAAACCCAGTTCCTTGTAAGTTTGCTCTTCGATTATATTGACTCCTGAGCCCCCATCAATGGGTATGTTATGAATGTTGTTCTTGCCGATCCGAGCAATAATCATTGGCACCTCTTCCCCAATCCTTTTCATCTCTAAGAACTTTGGTGGTATTCACTCCAACTTGACTGGTGTCGATTTGGATATTGTTGAAGTCCAAAGCGTTAGTTATTTGTGTTTGCAGAAATGGTGCTAAGGTGAGTAACTCTCCGATTATTAACTATACCGATTGTTGCAGAATGACGGAACAATACAATCTCCAAGTGGTACAGCCGATGTGGATTGCTGTGAATGCACGCTTGCTTCATTAGGTATGGAGTCTTGATTTTCTTTTTGCTGTATTTTCTAAATTTGATCCGCCACTCTTTGTACTGTAGCCTTCTCTTTCTCCAGTTTTTGTGTATCGGCTCTTCTTGTTTGGTCAACACGTACTCGTTTAGCCTGTGTTACTGCATATGTTTCTGTTGAGGGTAATTCTGTATCTTCTTCCCATTTGCACTCATGATTTTGCTCTCCATGGTCATCCTCTGGATCATTTTCTTGTTGGACTTCAATTCTCATGTTGCTGGTTATGTGGATGATGTTCTGGTGTTAAATTCGCGTTGTGGGCACTCTGGTGAATAATGTCCCAGCTCTCCACATGTGTAGCATCGAACATTGTTGAATTTATTGCATTCAGTGGAATAGTGCCCTTTCTCTCCACATCTGAAGTATGTCACATTTGGATTCGGACCTCTTAATGCTGGTGGAGGTGGTATTGGTGGCAATAAAGGGGTCCCGTTTGTGCTAGGGCTGGTAATAGAGATTGTCCCCTTCGCGGTATCTCCGTATTATTGCCTTGTCGATAAAATGCTTCGGATTCACAAGGAAATCTCCTTCCATTGCGTTTCTTTGTTCTCCATTATATGATCTTTGTGAATAATCGTATGGGTTGGCATTCCGAGATTGTGGATAGTCATATGGGTTTGCATTTTTGGTGTTGTCCCATCTGGGTGGTGGTGTGGTAACCTTCAATACATCCAATCATTGGTTGAGGTTTATATCCTGCACTTCGACATTGCCTCGCTTCATAATCTATTCCTCCACACATCTGACACTTGGGTACTTTACATTCAGAAGCATTATGTCCTTCATTCTTGCATGTTGTACAAAATATTACTTTGGATCTTGCTCATATCTCGTTCTCCTTCCGATATTGCCTTCTTGGTTCTCGTTCATCATCATCTACGTATCTCGGAGGTATCAATGCTCAACCTCTTAATTGTATCTCTTAGATCATGCAGTTTTATTAGTCGTACTTGAAGCTGTAAGTTGTCCCGTAGTCCGTTGATATACCATTTCCTTGCCAATTTATCACTGACATCTCCCACCTCGCAGCGGTTGTGTATCCTTTGAAACCTTCGCATGTAATCTTCCACCACCTCGTAAGACCTTGTCGTAGTTCCTATAACTGTACTGTTGAGTCTCGTTTGCGATATTTGCGTACATAGTAATTCCTAAACAGTGCAAGTAGTGTATCGTACTTGTTGATTGTGATAGCATTTTCATAATACCAATCACTAGCATCTCCCTTTAGTGTAAATGGAAATATTAGAAGTTTCTCGTATTCATCCTTGATTTCGTTAGCTTCACATGCCTTCTCAAATTGCTGTATATGGCGATTCGTATCCTCGTTCTCTAGACTTGAGAAGGTAGATGGTATGACTTTCCCTATTAGTGTTCCCATTTCATTAGGTGCTTCAACTACCAACAGATCCCAATTTCCTCACATTGGTACGTGTCTTTTGTGATCGTAACTTTTTCTGATTATTGTTCTCTTCCTCCGTAACCTCATCGTACTTCGTCTGCTGTTGCTCTTCTCGTCGAGCTTCAGTTTGCTCCTTCCTTCTCTTCTTCACATTCCTCAATCCTTTTCTGGGTCTTTATTACTACTTGTCGTCATAAGTATCGCTCCTCGAGCTCTCTTTGTTGTCTCTACCTTATCTCTTCATATCATTGACGTTTTGCAAGAATACGTCGGTAATCATCCATTCACTTACTACTAGATGTAGCAGATCCATTCTCATGCTGTCTTTGTTGAGCGTTCTTCCATCTCTGTGATAGTTGTCCCGATCGTATTAAGTACTCACTTTTGAGCTTATGAAAAGCTTCAAATTTCTTCTTTGCCATAATTTCTCTTCAAACTCCAACACTTCTTTGGGTATCAATCTACCCATCCTGGTACATTGTACAAAACATTGTCAATTACTTACTAATACGACCATCCTTCCGTGGTCGCCATATGTTAAACAGAGAAAATCCTATTATCTAAAACATAGCAGTGGTCGCCACCACATACCATATTAAGGGTTTATCGGAATAAGAAGTAATAAAATAGTGTATAAATCAGACTTCAGAAAGACAGAAAAGGGTAAGGATGGCAAGGTATGTAGTAGGTAGCAGTACTACGGATCCCGTCATAGTACTGAGAAAAGAATAGTATACACCGAAATAGTAAGATGAGCAAGAGATAGTTGTATTGAAAGTGAAAAGAAACTTATATTATGTCGCACACGGCACATAGTACATCATTATAGTATACTCGGGATACCATTCTAGTCCTAATCTAGTCTATTTATACCGGTACTCTTGGTCCCGTACTAGCAGTTATAGTAACTACCTCTTAGCCTTATCATTTAGTTACTGTAACTTCTTCTTATCCTTATCCGGGTATGCCGTACTCTGCTTCAAACAGCGTATTGCGGTAGTAACTCACTCGTATTACAATAGTGACTCGTATTCCGATATTTTTATCCGAATCTCATTTTTCCACAATATATACTTTTTTTGGTGTTTTCCCCATTAAATTTGCCCATGAAATAAAACACAACTAGGATCCTTCTACATGTCTAACTACGATCCTAATAACTGGCACAGAATCTCATTCCCAAAGGGAATATACTTGTGAGTTGATTAATGACTCATTAACCCCTAAACCCTAACCTGTCAAAGCCTAGGGTATTTCTAAACATATCCGACATGCCGAACTCACCAGAATTAACCATTAACCCAATCGGGACACGGAAAACGAGTAACAGTTTTCTAAATAAGTGCTACCTTAGCTTAGAGTTTCTCACAATTTTTTAAGGCAGCCGGTCGAACTACCCCTAAACACTTAAGTGTACTAAGTGGGGCTTTTCTCACTACATATAGAGCTTATCAATATAGTTCGTAGATAATAACAATCAATATCCAAAGTAAAGAGGAGTCATAGTAAAAACTATGACATTGACAATATTTATTTGCTCAGCAAGGGCAACCTTTCTCTTTTGTTAGAGATGAATTAAGATTATGATACCTCCAAAGCTATTATATTTTTTCATTTAAGCTCTATTTCTTTTAGAGCTATTACACATATATCACTTCTCACTTAAGAATTTTATGAATTTCTACACAACAATGGCGAAATCCCTCTGTGGTCGCCATGTGTTAACATGAGTAAACTTTCATGTGAGCAAAAATCACTATTCATAGCAAGAAAACGTTTCCTAGTTAAAGTGTAGAGATTTCGTCCTAATAATATATACTAATTTAATATTAATAATAAGGTTTAATATTAGAATATTCTTGAAATATTAAGAAAATAATAAGGAAATCCCATTATAAACAAATATAGAATAATTACTCAAATAATTAAGAAAATAATATTAATATACACACTATGAATATATTATAAATGACACATAATAATATATCATTTTATCTATTGTATAATTATATAAAATTATAATAATATATACTAATTTAATATTGATAATAAGGTTTAATATTGGAATATTCCTAGAATAATACAAAAATAATTAAGAAAATACCATTATAAACAAATGTAGAATAATTACTTAAATAATTTATAAGGTTAAGGATAAGATTTTGCTTTAGCCATTGCCATGTTATAATATATATAAGATATCTTACTCATAAGGCAAGAATATATGGATGATCATATATCATATATAATAATCATGCACTTGCATTACTAAAATTATAAAGAAATAGCAACTTACTTCTCTCCTAAAGATTCTCTCTTTTTCATACATTGTTCTCCGTAGTTCTCCATAGCTCCACTATAACCTTCATAACCTTCTTAACCCCCTTCTTGGCCTACTTGCCCTAACCGAATCATGTCCTCTCCAATTGTCATAATGTCTATTTCCTTCTTGGATTTTTCCTATCATCATAAATTTTTATTGTACTTAAAGGATTTTATTTATTACACCTTTTCTACTAATTTTCCTCCACCGTAGGAAAGTTCTATATATGTTATGTTTTTCCACTCTATTTTTGGCCCTTAACATGGACTTTTTTCACGGTCGACTTTTAGCAACAAGTACATTATTATCTTCTGACTATCTAACTGTTGGGTGGAAACTAATGTTCTTACGCTTCTGTTGTTGGCCAATTTTTCGTTAATTGAGTAGTGTTTTAACATTCTTGTCTGGAGTGAATTTCTTAAACAATGATTTTGCATTTATGGCTAAGGCATTTCATGTCTTAACATCTCGACTAGGGATACACCACACTTTATAAATACTTATCATTCTCAAATCATGGATTAACTTTTTTGGCTTAAACTTTTATTATTCATAAATAATAAACCCTAATTTTTAATAAAAACAAAAGTATATACTGATAATTTATATAATGAATAAATTAAAAATGTATTTATAAAATTAAAGAATACAAGATTAAATTTATATATTTAATTTAATTTAAAATCATTATTTAAATTGGTTTGAAGTTTATTGATTTAAACCACCATAGTTTATTTAATAATTTAAACCATGGTTTAAGTCAAATTGTTAATTCATGCTTTAAATAAATGGTTTGGGGGACATCTTGTCAAGACTTTTAAAAAGATGATCATGAAGTACGTGAACTTTTAACATTCAAATTGGGATGATTATATTGTCTCTTCAATATGCTAAATACATAATTCCATTGGTACTTCACCATATAAATTTTATATGGTTAACCTAGTGTTACTAACACAATTAGGTCTACCTTCTTGCTTCCTAAGTGTTTATAGACTCCACTCATACCAATGGAAGAATGCCTCAAATCTCTAGCATTAGTAGCTCTGGCACATACAAGTGGGACAACAATAGTGCTCAACTCTCATCATCGTCCATTTGTGGAATACAAGGTGGATGAACTAGTGTTTGTTCATTTTTCCAAACTTACAATATGTGCAGTAGAAGGACTATATCGAGTGCTGCGACAAGTAGGGTTGCAAGTTTATAAAATTCAACATGACTTTTAACTCAATCCTCTAGGATTGTATATGTGCAATGATTGAATTTTGTGCAACGGGGTTAAAAAGTTGTACTGCCTCTAGTGCCTCCTTCGGATAGTCTTTTAATCTGAACCCATTTACCAAAGAACCCTAAACACCTTCCATCCTTTAAAGAGAGGATAATGTAAGATCCATGTATGCAACTACATGCATATACTATTATTATTAGTGTAGTGTGATTTTGGTAGTCGTCAGGTTAATCTCAATATGGACCATTTGCTTGTGTATATAAGCCAAGGTTTTGACACATTTTTATATTTTGAGTTTCATAACAAGACTTTTGACTTTAAATACATTTTTTAATAGTAAACTCCTACCAATAATATTCATGTTAATATCTGGGGAAAACTGACTCTTTAATATTATCAAAATGTTCAGATAATTATAAATTAATCTTGAGTCAAATTTATTATTAATCAAGTTAATAAGACACACATATACCTGCTTGTAATATAATGCAGTTCACACGTATGAGCGGTCGTTTAATAGAGTGGTCATATCAATGTAGTACGGAAGGAATATCCCATACCACAAATTCCATCTTGCAAGAGAACGAAGGGACTGACTTATATACTTCTCTACTCAATTTTGTTTTGTATTAGTAGTGCTATCAATATTAACAAAAAATTTCTGCGTCGTATGTATGTATGTATGTATATATTAAAATCATAATTCACCCTCCATAATCTCCGTTTGTGGCGTTTTGTATCTGCATAACATAACCCAATCGTATTCATTCATTCTAGCCTGATATTTTAATGAGATATTTACCTTCTTCTGTTGTTGTTGATTGCAAAGAGAAATCCTAGCACACAATTAACACATACGCACACGCGCACACAATTAACACATACAACACACCTTATAAGTCAAAGCATACGCACACATGCACATTTTAACGAATAACATATGCACACGCGCACACTTTTAACACATAACATATACACACAATTAAAAAAGGATGCAGGGGAAGCCAGTCCGGTTATGTCTATGTTAATGTTTAACTCCCATATGTTATCCAAGTTTTAGTTAGTTCAAATACACTGGATCAATCACCAGTCGTCCCTGCTCAGGCACTAATCCATGCTCATGAATCCCTATTTATACAGGCCATCCCGCAAAATCCCATGCATGTGGGATTTAAGAGTTTAATAATGCATAGAAAGACCTAAAGAATATTCCCATGCACTAAAAAGAATATTCTACACAGGCACAGAATATGCCGAGGGTATAACGGTCAGAATATCCGAGCATATATGCATACACAGGCGCCTCTGGCAGTAGGTCTTTGCGAGTAATTATCCCCAGTATTTTTGAATTCCTCTCAAGTATGCTTGCTGTTCGTAAAATCCTTGATTAAATGCATCCCCAACAGCCTGCAATGTGAATATATGTATAAATAAATGTGCGTTTATAGATAGAGAAAGAACCACCCAGAAGGGAAGCGGCTCCCAACAGAACAACAATGCTATATGTGTATATGCATACATTCACGCCTGTCTATATGTATACATAATGTATATACGTATGTATACCTAGAGAACCGAACTCTCTCCATCTTTGACAACATAATCCATATACAGAAACTAAAGAAACCGCAACTTTTGTACAAAAAAGAAAATAACTTCACCAATGTCTTTTAAAGGATTTAATCTGCAAAATAAAACTATATATATATATAGATTAAGAAGATACTTAATATTGCTGTGTATGTTTATTTATACACATACATACGTCTGTACATACGTTATATAAACATCATACATACGTCTGTACATACGTTATATAAACATTCGTATGTCGTGCGATAAGAAACGGAAGAAAAACTCTAGCTTTGCTTTTAAGTGTGTTAGGATATTTACATATATGGCATATAATTTATATGTTTATAGGATGCGATGACATAGGGCAAGAATTGAGAATTAAGTTTATTTAACGGTCCAGTACAATCAATTGTTTAGGGGCACTCTGAAAATTGAACTCACGACCTCTCACACTCTAACCGAGAATCATACCACTAGACCAAGTGCCCACCATTCCCTAGCATAGGCTTGGAAACGGATTTCATGACACTTCGCAATTTGGATTCCCAACCTATGAAAAGTCTTAGAAGGACGATTGGTACAGCATGAGACCTAAAATGGTCCCCAAAGGGCATCTTAGCCCGCAGGCCCATTGAAGGAAAAGCCTTAGTCCAAAAACGCTAAACCCTATACCTAGTGCCATTGCACCTCAAGTAACCCAGAGGTCGGAACACTCAGGGCAGGGTCGAGATGGCTGAGTTGGTCTAAAGCGCCAGATTAAGGTTCTGGTCTGCAAGGGCATGGATTCGAATCCCACTCTCGACATCACATAAAGTGTTGTTTATTGTGAGTCCTAAACCGACATCACATAAAGTGTTGTTTATTGTGAGTCCTAAACCGACATCACATAAAGTGTTGTTATTGTGAGTCCTAAACGACATCACATAAAGTGTTGTTTATTGTGAGTCCTAAACCATGTACTTTATTTTAGAACCTAAACCCTAAAGTGCCCCCTATTTTTAAGTCCTCAAGCCTAATTTAGAGCAACCTAAACCCTAAAGCTGTAGTTTAAGCCCTAAATCCTACTTTATTCTAGCACTAAACCCTAAAGTCGTTCCCTAAACCCTATGTACTATATTTAAGCCAAGAACCCTAATTTAATCCCTATGTACTTTATTTATAACCTAGCCCTTAATCCATTCCCTGAACCCTAGCTACTTTATTTTAAGCCCTAAACCCTATAATTTAATCCTATTTAGACCCTAAAGCCCCTACTTTTTAAAGAATTTACTTAAATGGGTTCTTATTAAGAGGTTTAAAGAATTTAATATAAAGTTTATGATTATGTAATTATACAATCATGTCTCAAGATTGTTTGAGCCATTCATCACCTTGTTTGAGGAAAGACCCTACGCTCGTTGCATGATGAAGTTGCCCTGTACGTAGTTCCTGTCAGTACATGTGTGTGTATAAGTAAAGACAAAGAAAGAACAACCATGAACATATACATCCAGAGTTTAATGCTGTTAACAAAGTCTTGTAGAAGGTAGGCTTAACACTAACAACTCAAGTGTAAGGAATTGGACAGTACCTTGATTGAGAAAAGAAAACCAAGCTCGTTGGATGGGAAGCACTGCCAGTCCCAAAAGGCAGTTCATCATTTGAGCCATTATGCACCATCGTAGGAACATCTGTAACACTCATATGTATGTATAAGATAAAACACACAGAAGAGAATCGCAAAGTAAAGTTATACGCTCGTTAGAGTTGACCATAAGGATTCGACCTTAATATATAAAAATGCACAAGAATGAAATGAAAGAAAATAAAATTCTGCATGCTCACCTTCATGCCCCCCATTTGCAACTCTTGCTGTTGTCAAGGTTAACACGTTTAGAGAAGAAGAATGGGAATTCTACAACAGAACCACAAACTACATACCTTACGGAGCCGTATGTATTCTTCAAGCTGCTTCAGCCCTTCCATATCAAGTGTTCCAATTTAACATAAAACTAAATAATTTCTATTTCATTTTAAAATTTTCAACATAAGATTTATAATTTAACTTATGAATACAAATAGATAAATTATGAATAACTTTGCACATGAGTTGGTTTCGCTAATTTGAATTGTTCATTTTGCTAATTTGAATTATATTTCTATATGACATATAAACATGTTGTATTATCATGTTATTAAATAAAATATAATATTAAATTAATAACATACATAAAAGTTAATTTTTTTATTTAATTTTAAAATTTTAAAGAAAAAGATATTGAAAGAGCAGATATATAAAATGAAATGTCATATATTCCATTACAAAAACCCTGCTTATATACAGGAACCTCCGCCACTGGCACACATGACATGTGGCGCTGACACATGGGGGCCAATCACCACCCATGTGTCACTACGCATGTGCATATATACACATGCGTATATACGGTATGTTACCTAATATACAGTATTACATTATCCTCCCTCTGCGGTTGTGTAGATGGTGATGGATCTGATGGTCCTGGATCCGTGTGAGCTGGGCATCTAAGGTATGACCAAATGTACTCAACGAGTCTCGAACGACAAACCGTTCATTCGAACCACGTGAACTATCTCCACCTCATGAGATCCCACCAACTTGACTTGATATACCTGAGGACCAACCTTTCGGAGTACTCGGTAGGACCAAGCCAATTGTGTAATAAACCAGTTGCAAGCCCAGTGCAGTCAGCTTGGGAAAACGTACCAGGACTAAGTCACCGTCAGCAAAATCTGGTGGAATTTGATGTCGTGCATTGTAAGAAGATTGCTGCCGCATTTGAGCTCGACCAAGATGTTCAGCAGACTCTGCACGCAGAAGAGGCAAAACAGCATCCAAATGTCGAGCCCACATCTTTGCATCCTCGGCACGTGGCAGATTCGATGATAACCCCAATTCACTAGGCAACTTAGGATCATATCCATACAATGCCTTGAATGGAGAGATACCAATCGAACTCTGAATGCCTGTTACATAAGCAAATCTCAAACATCGCAAATACCAATCCCAGTCCGTGTGATTGAAGTTCACATACTTCGAGATCATACCCTTGAAGGTCCGATTCAATCGCTCCACCAAACCATCAGTTTGTGGATGATACGGAGAGGCAAATGAATGTTTTACCCCTAACCTCTCACACAACACTCGGAATACCTCTGCAATGAAAGCGGGGCCATTGTCTGATAACATCCGCTCTGGACAAGAATGCTGCAAAACCACATTATCGAACAGAAACAAAGCTGTTGACATGGCAGTTGCATCCGGAAGAGCACCAACCTCCACCCATCGAGTTAAATAATCAGATACAACAATGATGTACTGGTTACCTTGAGAAGAACGTGGAAAAGGTCCCATTAAATCCACTGCAATTAACTCAAAAGGGCGAGAGACATTGATGGATTCCAACACCCCATGGCCCGAGTCGTAGAGGAATTCCGAGTTTGACAAGTGGGACACTTTGAATATACCTGATCACATCACCACGCATGCTGGCCAATAAAATGATCGGCCAGCTTCTCCAACACTCGTTGGTGACCAAGATGACCTCCAACAATAGGTGAATCATGATATGCTCGAAGAAGGTGTGGAACATATGTAGAGGGTACAGCCAAACGCCATCTGTCCTCTGGATTTGTCCCAATAAAATACAATAAACCATCCTGAAGTCGAAACTGAGCATGATATTGTCGAAACCGAGGTTCGGAAGACGGATTGCAAACGCATCGCGTAATTGCCTCGTCCATGGTTCATGTTTTTGAGCATCCTGCCACTGTTCCAAGGATGGTAAGTCGGCATCGAATACCTGAGGGGCTTGTATCAAACCGAACGCTGCAGCTACTGCATGAGCAGGCAAAGTGGAATCGGAGAGGGGTGCTCGAGAAAGTGCATCCGCATCCACCATTGTTCGCCCAGGCCTGTGCACCACCTTAAAGTTATATACCTGGAGACGTAATGCCCATCTGGCTACGCGACCCACTAAATTCTTCCGTTTTAATAAGGAAGTGACAGCAGCATGATCACACTCCAAAAGTGTTTCACTCCCATGTAAGTAGGCATGAAGTCGTTCAAAACCCCAAACAGCAGCAAGGCATTCTTTTTCAGTAGTGGAATAATTCCGCTCAGCCGGCGTGAGTACTCGACTAATGTAAGCCACCGGGTGTCGAATTGAAGAATCCACAGCATCAGTTTGCATCAATACACCACCAATACCAACATCTGAGGCATCTACTCGTAAAATGAACGGACGAGTAAAATCTGGGTATTGAAGCAATGGTGGAGTTGTCAGGAACTCTTTTAACTGGTCAAATGCCTGCTGACACCTGCGAGTCCACCTGAAAGATACCTGTGGACGAACTAACTCCCGAAGAGGGGCAGTTCGATCAGTGAGATGATCGATGAATCGACCCAAGTACTGCACCGTGCCCAAGAAACGCTGGACTTCCTGTACTGTACGGGACGAGGGAACTCTCGAACAGCTCGCAACTTCATTGGATCCACCTGTAAACCCTCTCGAGATATACGGTAACCCAAGTAAGTGGTGTCGGTCGAACCAAACACACACTTTTCAAGTTTCAACTTCAGGCCAACTTCTCGAAATCGATCAAGAACGCGCCGTACATCACGAATGTGATCCTCCCAAGAACCAGACCCATGAATGAGCACATCGTCGATAAAATCGGCAGTGATATCAGGCATATCGGAAAGAAGCTCATCCATCATGCGTTGAAAGGTGGCAGGAGCTGAAGTCAATCCAAAAGGCATGACCAAAAACTCGTAAAGACCAAATGGTGTCCGGAAGGCCGTTTTTGGAATATCCTCCTCAGCCATAGGAACCTGCCAATATCCTGATGCCAAATCCAACTTAGTAAACCATCGACTCTGACCCAAACGATCTAATAGATCGGCAGAGTTCGGAAGTGGATAGACATCTTTGATGGTAACATCGTTAAGAGGTCGGTAATCCACACAAAATCGGAGAGATCCATCAGGCTTGGGAACCAAATGAGGTTCACATGCCCATGGACTCCGTGACGGACGACACACTCGTTTACCAATCATATCAGTAACAGCTGTTCGCATGGCTGATAACTCCTTTGGTGACCTGCGTCGAACCGGGACTTTGAAAGGCTTTGCATTGCCGGTGGGTATACAGTGTCGAGTCTTCACACGTGCACCTTGGGACAGATCAAATTTGAACAAACTTGCATACTGTTTCTTAAGTTGTTCGATGCAGTGTGCTCGACACTCAGGTGACGGATCCGGCATTTGAACCTGTTGAGATGAACACCACCCAAGACCGGAATCAAAGGAGCTGTATGCGTGATACAAACAGCAAAAACTTCTCTGGACGTAAAGGAACAGACTGCAAAGACACAGACTCCAAGCGTAATACAGGAGGAGAGAGTGAAAAATCACATGTACCTTTCGACTGCTTTAACCAATCACATCCCAGAATGATGTCAAAGACCTGGGAAGGGACAACCCTAAGAGACCCAGAGGGAAACTTACAGTTGGCACCCATAACCAGTGTAGTCGAAGTGGTGTACTGTGATACTGCACGAGACTGCCCATTACCATATAAAATGTGCAAGACCTTATCTGCTCGTCTCAAGGGTAATGAGCACCGATGCGCCAGAGAAGTAGTTATGGAAGACATGCTAGATCCTGTATCCACAAGTACTGTGACTGAAACATCATTCACTCGTGCAGAAAATGTGAAAACTGGATGATTTGGTGGAACTTGCAACCCTTGATATGCATAGCGAAAAAAGCATGGAGGTGGAGTTTCCATCGCACGGGATCCCTCCGTCGCCCGTACGATTACTGGTTTTCCGCAACAGATCCACCGCAAGAAGCGTCATCATCTGGAAGCTCATCATCAGACATAATGGCCGCCACAGGTACACCATCCGGAACATATGGTCGCCAGCCTGGATGTGGTGGACGCCAATCAGGATACACATCGCATGCCCGCCAAGTATGTCCAGGTGCCCAACAGGCCCACATGAACTTGATTGGGTTGACCTGCATTGTTCCGATTCCTCCTGTCACGAATCCGTGGATTTTGACCACCACGGGCAGGAACTGGAGCAGTGCAGGACGATTTCGTGGAGGTGGTCCAGGGTGGGCCCCGAGGTCGACCACGAAAGGCTTGTCGTGCGGGCACATATGCAGCAGCGTCAACCTCCATTGGATCAGCACGCTGAAAGAGGAGCAGGTAACCCAAGGGAACACGGCCCTCACCAGGCACCAACTCAAAACGTTGAGCTAGTGCAAAAGCTTCCTCCAATGTGGTAGGACGAAGAGCCCGAACGAATCGAACAAGTTCGGGTCGCATAGTTGGCCATAACATACCGAGCTTAATGGGCTCAGGCATGTTAGGATATGCACGCCGAACTAAATCCCCGAACCTAATACTGAACCGCATAACAGACTCACCAGGATGTTGTCGTATCGCATGCAGTTGTTGGAAAGCATCATCTGAATCCTCAACTTTGCCAAACGTACGTTTGAGGCATTCCGTTAACCGATTACTATTGGCTTGAATCTCCGCAGCCAATCCATTATACCACTTGAGCGCAGGGCCTTCCAAACATGTAGGGAATTCTCTGAGAGCACGGGCTCATCCCAACCATGGTAACGAACAATAACTTGGAAATGATCAAACCAGTGGTATACATCATCTCCGGATCACCACAAAAAGATCGGGGTCGAACCCTCGGATTGTGGCTGTGAAGAAGACAAAGGAGCACTAGAAGCAGATCCCCCGGCAGAGGCTCAGCGGGGAAGATGAGGATGAACCCTCAACAAAGCGCTCCAACAACTTCGTTTGTGCATCAATAGCAGTAGCAATAATGCTAAAAGCCGTCTCCATATTCATTGTCATGGAAACAAGAAAAGGAGGCAGAAGAAAGGATACCCAACTTCTCCACCAATGAAAGAGCAGATATATAAATGAAATGTCAGATACTATTCCATTACAAAAACCCTGCTTATATACAGAGACCTCTTGCCACGTGGCACACATGCGACACGTGGCGCTGACACATGGGGGCCAGATCACCACCCATGTGTCACTACGCATGTGCGTATATACACATGCGTATATACGGTATGTTACCTAATATACAGTATCTTACAATATATAATTTAATTTGTAAAAAATAAATAAATAATTCAAATCCTAAGTTCTCACTATATAAAACAACAAGGTTGTTATTGATAGAAATTATAAAAGTTCATTTATATTAATAAAATAGAAACCAAATTTTTTATTTTATTTTAAAAATCTAAAGAATAGGATGTACTTTAACTTGAGAATACAAATAGATGAGTTTTGAATAACTTTCCACATGCATTCGTTCATGTAAATTGAATTATAGATCTCTTTGAGCACCTTTAACATGTAAAACATGTTTTATTTATCTTGTTATTAATTTAAAATATAAATTTAAATTAATTAACATAAAAGTTAAACTTTTCAATTAATTTTCATTTAAAAATTAAAGAAAAATTGGTGAGAGTAGATAAAATTTAATAATTTTAACAATTATATACACAAGTACACATAATAATATACATTCTTACATAACATTAATGCTTGTTATTTTGTTAATAATAAAACAATAAAATTGTTGTTGATAAAAATTGTAAGAATTTACTTAAATGGGTTCTTACTAAGAGGTTTAAAGAATTTAATATAAAGTTTATGATTATTTAATTATTTACAATCATGTCTTTAAGATTAAACATTTTTTTTAAATTTTATTTCTTAAAATAAAATATTATTATGTGCTACTTAAACCCATCCAATTACTCATTTTATTAATTGGTTAATAGGAATATTATAAGAACTTTATAAATCATGGGGTCTTGAGTTTGAATATGCTTTCAAAGTATTGTAATATAAATGGATAGTGTAACCTTAAGGTATTTCGAATTGTAGTTAAAATATTATTAAAATATATTCAATGCATAAGTTAACTCAATTCTAAACATAAAGGTTTTCAATCTTCACTTATAGTCTCAATGCTAGTGGATGAATTTGTGGTAGTGTATCATTGGGATAAATTAGCCTTGATCATATAAAAAAAAAAATTATTTAGTCTAAAGAAATGGTGATATGTCAATAAAGACAATGGAATGATTGAATGCACTCAAACAAGTACATTTCATAATATGAGATGACATTTTTACTATAAAGAAAATAGATGAGTGAACGCACTCAAACAAGTACATTTGTAATGCGAAATGGGGTTCTTTACTATAAAGAAAATAAATTTTGTTGTTATAGTTTTTATCATGACTGCATTTTATTTTCGAAGTTAATATTGGCTACCTTTCAAAATATGTGTACATGTGTACACCCATTCATGTGGCTCTAGAATCGCATTTGGCTAAATTAATATGTCGATACTAGTTAGTTAGAGAAAGAAACTCAAATTTGATTAATGTAAAACCTTGTTTTACATAGCTATACACTAACATAGGAAAAGGTGGGGGAAATTATGACAAGTATATATAGGTATAGTAACAAAACCTTTCTTAAAGAAGTGATGAGCTTGCTTAAACACCAAAGAGGCGATGAAAATACTTTATCAGGTGGAAATGTAGGAAATTGATGAAACACAAAGGGGTTGGGTTAAGAATATAAGATAAACTCAAAGTGCTTGTTGTGTATTTGATCATGACAACAGAATCATTAATTGTTAACTACTTGTGACTTAGAATTTTATTAATTGACTTAATAAAGGGGTTGGCAAATAATATTAACTAGAAACTTCTTATATAAATTCTTGTTAAGATAAAGAAATTAATCAATTTGTTATTTGTGTTTAGATGACACACACTTTGTAGATGTAAAAAGGTATTCAAGTTACTTCATGGTACATGTGGTGCCTCTTATAATTAAGTTAATAACTTAATAAATGATGGTTTTGAAGTACTTGACTTTGTTATGTGTAATAAACACATGAGCTTTTTGACTACCTCTGTATAAGGTGATTAATATTAGTTTTTAATTATTTTTCTTAACATAATCTAGTCTTGGAGTTGGATGCACGTTTTAAATATTTTAGTATCCAATTGATCACGCTATTTACCTCAAATTTGTATTGATAAAAATACAATATTAGTTCTTTTGCTTTCACAAGCTTCTTGTTTCAAACCTCCCTAATGATCACAAATTATAGTCGAGTTAGTTCACATTGTGCAGAAAGTCACTTTCCGTTAGAATAGTTTTTTCTCATGTCTGAATAAACTTCTTTGCTCGAAATCAAAGATGTACACTTGAATATGAGATTTTATCTATTTAAACATTTATTGAATCTTGAGTTAATCAAAACTTAATTAAGACTATTGCATTCATAACTCATGTGTTACTCCAAATTCATAAACTTAAAGAATTTCTTTTTTTAAGTGTGAGGATTTAGAATATCACATGACATACTTCACAAGACTTAATTATAAGCCAGAACAAACTAATCACCATGTCTTGTAAAAGCGTAAAATAAACTATACACAACATTGTAAATTACTTTTTTATTGTTACCTTTGATTTTAGAGTTCACAACCCACGACTTAATATTAAGACTTCCTGCATTTCACTATTTGAATGAACTTTCGTATCAAATATACATGTTGTAACTAAAATGGGCATGGCTATAGTCCCATTTCTTAATAATTAGCAATTTTAACTATTTAATTAGCATTTTCTAATATTAAAAGAATATTCTTTAGAATATATGTTTGAAAACAAAATATTCTTTAAAATATTCTATTTGTAATCAACCCTTTAATAAATTATAACATTCATTGAACAAAATTAATAACATTATAAAAGTAGAAGGTATTAAATTATATAATATATTGCCTAATATAACAATTAAGGAAGAGCATAAGAGGTACATTATATAAATATTGATGTTGTTATTAAAATATTAATATTTAAATATAACATTATTAATTAAAAATTTGTAGTAGTAATAATATATATATAATATACAAAATCCTATAATAATATAGTCAATTTTCCATATCATTTTTAAATTTATATAATTAAGTAAACAATTTAGTACTATTATTAAAGAGTTTATAATAATTATGAATATTAAATATACGATATTTATAATTTTGTAATTGTTTTAAACTTCAGAAAATATACATTCCTTGCAGTTTTGTTAATCATGACTTTATCAACGCTTCTTGACATTCACCCATATCGAATGGATTTAACATTTATAAAACATGCTGAATCTGTTTGATTGGGAGACCATGTTTTCTCTAGGCATCCATTATATTTTTCGTTCTCCTTCTCGTGTCGCCTTTTTTGTGGTTTGAACCATACAACCTTAACCATATTTTTTTGTGATTACTTCAGGTGTTTGATAATTTGACTCATTCAAATAGGCTGATTATATGACACATCTAGAATAATGAGAACCATCATTAGTTTTTAAAGATCCTTGCAGCAATCAAAGTATGCTTTAGGTTTTTAGTTCCTTTGTTAACAAAGTGTGGGGTTTGCACTTCCACATCACTACTGGCTTCTATGTCATCTGTGCTCAGTGATGTCATTTCAATATCTTCTTGCCACCTTGTTTTAGGCCAAAAGGGTGTTGCAATTCTGTACTTGTGACAGTAGGCCCTTTCCAACTCTCGAATAACAATCTCCCAATAGTCAACCACATGCTTATATAGTTCTAAGTAACCAGTTGCTTTATCAGAATTCTTTGGCATCGGTTTTTGAACCCATGCCACATATTTTTTGATGCCATCAATAATAACCTCTTGTTCCTTGAGCTGGGCACTCAATGGAATAGGGTCTGGTTGTCCTTCTGGAGAAGTGGCTTTCCATTCTCTCCACTTTTAAAGAGCATTAACCCCTCTTTTGGTAACCACTCATGCTCTGATGGCCGTAACTTGTACTGCATAATAGGTATACCATCTCGTATGGAAAAAAAAATTGTAGCAGCACAAGGTGACCAACTAAAAAATCACTCCCCTCTTTTATATACTCCTTGAGAAATTTTTTGAAGTTGGCACCTCAGTCACAAGCAAAGCACAACTTTTTTTGGAGATGCAGTTTTCAAAAAGATTCATCATATGCGGTAAGGTAAGTGCACTTGTTCTTTTCGTAGAGTTGGAGACCTTGCTGAAGAACGCATCAATATTTCATGAGTGTGACCAACCATAAGGAAACTGAGCGTGATTGTTTCAAACACACCTTTGGCAACAAGCATTGACAAGTATGCTAGCACATATCTAGAAAATAAAAGTAAGTATGAACTTGAGAAACCCTTAAGTAAAATGATTTACCTATTTTTGTTTTTGCCTGCACAATTATCCATTTATAAAAGCAAATGACGAGGAAGCTTATTTGATATTGAGGACATATATACACTAATTGAGCTAGATCCCTCCACTAAACTTGAACTCTCAACAGGGCCATCTGTTTTTTGTGCAGGCTCCTGACAATGCCTCTCATATTCCCAAGTAGCCTCAAGTGCAGACGTGTTCATGAGAGCATTATGTAAAGGTTGAAGGTGTTGTTTCTTCACTTTGAGATCACTGATAGACTTGTCTGTGAGTGGGCTTCAAGGTTTCTGAAACACATGGCCAACGACCCAATAGTGAAATTGGAGTCGTTAGACCAATGTGGAAGTGAAAAGTGTCCATATGACTCACAACCGTGTCCATGTGTTAGCACACATGTCAATGAAATTGGAAGTTTCATGACATTTCCAAGGCACTTTGGTGTTGCAACGAGCTTTGGAATGCTAGTCTTTGAATGATCCATCTTGTCATGGATCAAGCACATGTACTTTGATGGGCGTGACATAGAAAGCATGTGTGTGCATAGTACTGAGACTGGCAAGTTTGTTGTGCAATCATGTGGGCCTCCATCTTCTTTTGAATAACAGTGATCTTCCAAGGTTTTTGCACAAGCCTCTGCAGTCTTCAATGATGTACAAGTGTCACACTTGGAAAAGCTAGAGTGTTTTGCAATCTCCACATCCTTAAAATGAGTATTCCATATGTTATTGAAGGTACCAGTGTAGATTGCTTGGAGCCCCATCAAACTGAGGCACTTGTTCACATGTTTACACAGCTTCAATTGAGTGTAGATTGAAGGCAAAACCTTGAGATTTTCCCTGACCCCTGCATTTGTGGTTCGGCATTTGTGAGGCATCCTGTCTGCATTTGCTTCTACAAAAGCCTTAAGTATCTCTATGGCTACCATAATGTGAGAGGGTTTTGACCAAGTGAGTGTTCCCATGTACTGAGGTTTGCGCTCCATCTAACCACTCATCCCTCCGACGGTAGAACGTGGTCTTTGGGATCCTGTATATACTGTACCAAGCTTTGAAGCAGATGGCCACCTTATTAAATACCATGGATGTACTTTGATAACCTGTGTCCGAGGCCATTCCATCAATACACCCAGTTAGTGCAGCATATACAAACTCATGCCTTTGCTTTTGGGTGAGCGTATGAAAGACATGTCTACATTGGGTAATTTCATTCGGTCTGCCATTTGACAACACTTCTTCTTGCAGCAGTCAATCATGGAAATGCTGTAACACTTTCGGAAGATGTAGGATCCATCTTCACCCTCTTGCTGAAACTTGCAGAGAAGATCTGCAACCCATGAATCGCCTTTTTCTTACAAAGACCAATGCAAGGAACCTTTAAATATGAGTTGTTCTTCTGGGTTGTTATTATTGAAATCCAACCCAGAATATGTTGAACCATCTTGCCGTCTTAATTCAGATGTTCACCACCTCACGAGGGATCCAGGATGCAATGTGCCATTAGGTGAAACCTCTGTCACAACTACACCTACAAAGTCGGACCCTAGTTTCTCTTTCTACACTGCTTCCATTGGATTTATAGGTGTGATGATGCCTTTCCCAACCTCAATCTCATGAAGAAAGAGAATCACCTCATCCATTACAGCGTAAACTCGTGCTACTATTTGTTTGTGACTCTGCATATTCTGTGTCAGCCTTGACTTCATAAATTCCACAATACAGGAGAACCCTCCTCAAATTCTATTCCTAGAACCTCAACATGCTTGTAAATGGTGTTCACCCATACATACACACAAGATCCTTGATAATATTGTGACATGATGCATTATCATCTCGAACTTCCACAGTTCCAGTGCCAACTATCTCTTATTCCGAAGAAGACATACTTTATCTCAGTATTAAACATATTGTCCTGCACATAAATAATTGTGTTATTTATGATATCTGTTTATGCAATATTTCTAAGAAATCTGAACTGCGATTGCTTAATAATATGCATGTGCAATAATACATAATTATGTATAGGATAATATCTCATGCTTGATTAATACAATTAATGGGGGATTAATCCCGCTCATGACTCCCTTTGACGAGGAACGGTGGGCAGGATTAATCCCGCCGCCGACTCTACCCCTTCGGAGTGAGGTCGGCAGGATTAATCCCGCCGATGAAGTTACCCCTTAGGAGAGTGGGGGAATTAATCCCGCCGTCGACTCTACCTCATCAGAGAGAGTCGGCGGGATTAATCCCACCGCCAATTCCCTCCGGGAAAGAATCGGCGGGATTAATCCCGCCGATGAAGCTACCCCTTAGGAGAGAGTCGGAGGAATTAATCCCGCCATCGACTCTACCTCATCAAGAGAGTCGGCGGGATTAATCCCGCCACCAATTCCTCCAATGAGGAAGAATCGCGGGATTAATCTCGCTGCCAAATCTTCCTCATCGGAGAGAAGCGGCGGGATTAATCCCGCCGCGACTCCCTTCAATGAGGAAGAAGTGGCAGGATTAATCTTGCCGCAATTCCCTTCGACGAGGAAAGGTGGCGGATTAATCCCACCCACAACTCTAACGATGGGGAATAGGCTGCATGATTAATCCCGCCACAACTCTCTCTGAAGCTATGATTTTAAAGAGATCTCGAGATAAATCCTGCCCCAAATATTTAAAACAGGGAAGTGGTGGCGAGATTAATCCCGCCACCCCTTCTCTGCCTCTAAAATGGTTAGTGGGATTAATCCCGTTGACAACTCTTTCTAAAAATTTAAGTAACTCTTTATCAGTTGAGAGTTATCGGCGGGATTAATCCTGCGCTCTTTTTCAAAGGCGGAGAAGCATTGCCCGGACTAATTCTGTCATAGCTATCAAAGAGGTGGTGGCGGGATTAATCCTGCCGCTCTTTTTCAAAGGCGGAGAAGCATTGCCCGGACTAATTCTGTCATGGCTATTAAAGAGGTGGTGGCGGGATTAATCCTGCCACCTCTTCTAAGAGGCGAAAAAGAAATGGCCAGATTAATCCCACCACCTCAGCTAACCAAGAATATTGAGTTAGAAGGATATTTTAAACAGGAGACATGCCTCAACCTACCCCTGGAATGTGTACTCCAACAAGACCTTTTATGTGTGCAATCGAGTTACCGAATGTAAGAGAGTGAATCTTTATAACTATATTTAAATTTTATAATATTTACTTGTAAACATCACTGAAGGCGCCGTGCTTTCCTATAAATAATAGCGCACCTAATTTAATGTCACTCCTGAGCTGATCACTATGAAGAAAAAAAGAAAATCTGAAGAATGAAAAATAAAGAAAATGAAGAAACCCTTGCCGGAGAAAAAACTAGA
>PUQB01000264.1:306401-338888 GCA_003024785.1 Selaginella tamariscina
ACATACACACCATGCATGATCTATAATATGTACTCGGTCTCTCTTTAATATTATGTACTAATATGTATGTATGTCTGTGTGTATAATACACACCATGCATGATCCATAATATGTACTGTCTCTCTTCTCTCATATACTATGTATGTATATCTGTGTATAATATGTGTATAGTATATATGTGTTACTAATATATGCAATGTGTACAAAAATAATTTTTTCAACACTCTCTCTTCTCTCATACATACACACCATGCATGATCCATCCTAAATCCAAAACCCTAAACCCTAAACCCTAAACCCATGTAATATGTGTGTATGTCTGTGTGTATACACGTGTGTATGTATATATTATGTGTATTAATATATGCAATGTGTATGTATGTATACACATGAAACTTTAACACTCTCATGGACACACACATGTTAAATCCCTGCATGATTTATATTTTTGAGGTGTATGTGATACACCCACGCACACGCACGCGCTAATAATGAAAGAATATTCGTTTAGGGCGAATCTATATTTTATTCTTTTTAGGGTTTAAGTATATTCTCAGAAGGAATATTCTATTAGGGTTGATATATATATTTAATTCCTTTAGGGTTTAGGTATATTCTTAGGGTTTCAAGAGGCGGCGGCTGTGAAATCGGCGGCGGCGGCTGTGCACACAGGTGAGATCTGTGTGTGTGTGTGTGTGTGTATGTATTATATATGTATAGGAGTGTGCGTATAATTTTATTTATTAGTTTTATCTCTCGCACACACACGCACACTCCTGTGTATGTATATGTGTGTGTGGGTGTGTGTTTGTTTATCTGTATGATTTTATTTGTTTCGCTCACACACGCATACACACGATATACATATACACATATATATATATACCTATATACATATATACATACATATATTATGTGTACCAGTATCTGTAAATTTTTTTTATTGATCTTGCTTTACACACACACACACACACACACACACACACACACACACACATATATATATATATATATATATATATTATGTGTACCAGTATCTGTAAATTTTTTTTATTGATCTATCTCTCCCACACACACGCGCACTGCTTTACACACACACACACACACACACACACACACATATATATATATATCAATATATTAACAAATAGTATACAACACTAGTTTATATATATGCTTATATATTCATATGGTTATATATCTATATACACACATATATATATGTGTGTGTTTTTCTGTATAATTTTATTTATTTATTAGTTTTATCTCTCGCACACACACGCACACTCCTGTGTATGTATATGTGTGTGTGTGTGTGTTTGTTTATCTGTATGATTTTATTTGTTTCGCTCACACACGCATACACACAATATACATATACACATATATATATACCTATATACATATATACATACATACAACACTAGTTTATATATATGCTTATATATTCACAGACTCTCTCTCTTTCTCTATAGATTATATATCTATATACACACATATATATGTGTGTGTTTATCTGTATAATTTTATTTATTTATTAGTTTTATCTTTCGCACACACACGCACACTCCTGTGTATATATATATGTGTGTGTGTGTGTTTGTTTATCTGTATGATTTTATTTGTTTCGCTCACACGCATACACACGATATACATATACACACATATATATACCTATGTACACACATATATTAGGTGTACCAGTACTGTATAATTTTATTTATTTATCTATCTCTTGCACACACACGTACACTCCTATATACATACATACATATATATACACACACACATATATATATGTGTGTGTTTTTATCTCGCTAAGCCCCTCGAGCGGCGGGATTAATCCCGCCGCTATAGGTTTATAGCCTCGGCGGCGGGATTAATCCCGCCGCTATATAGTTGGGGCCATGGCGGCGGGATTAATCCCGCCGCGAGGCCCTTCAGGCATGGGTGAGCGGCGGGATTAATCCCGGCCGAGGCCCTTCACGCAGGCTATGGGCGGCGGGATTAATCCCGCCGCTCTACGACAAACCGAAGAGCGGCGGGATTAATCCCGCCGCCCATGGCCTGCGTGAGGGGCCTCGCGGCGGGATTAATCCCGCCGCTCATCCATGCCCTGCGCGGAATGCGGCGGGATTTATCTCGCCGGCAATGGCCTGTGTGAAGGTTCTAATGGGCGGGATTAATCCCGCCGGATTCCGCGCAGGGCATTTACAGGAATGGGCGGCGGGATTAATCCCGCCGCCGAGGCCCCTCACGCAGGCCATGGGCGGCGGGATTAATCCCGCCGCTCTTCGGTTTGTCGTAGAGCGGCGGGATTAATCCCGCCGCCCAGGGAATTCACGCAGGACATGAACGCCGGGATTAATCCGGCCCCACGCTCATGCCCTTCGCGGAGGGCGGCGGGATTAATCCCGCCGTTCATGTCCTGCGTGAATTCCCTGGGCGGCGGGATTAATCCCGCCCCCACCCATCCCTGTTCAAAAATGCCGCAGCCAATATATATGTGTGAGCGCATGATTTACGAGAGGGCGGCGGGATTAGCCTCCGAACCTTCATTACCCGGTGGCGAGATTAATCTCCGAACCTTCATTACCCCATTGGTATGTTGAATCAATCCCGCCTAACTCTGTCTGAGACGGAGAAGGTTTACAAAATACCAATGGAGGGAACCGAGAAGGGTGGTGGGATTAATTTCACCATCCCTTACATGGTGGCGGGATTAATCCCGCCGCGTACGCATGCCCTGCGCGAATCGGGCGGGATTTCCCGCCGCCATTGGCCTGCCTGAAGTGCCTAGGCGGCGGATTAATCCCGCCCGATTCCGCGCAGGGAATTGGCGTCCGGCGGGATTAATCCCGCCGCATAGGGACCGAGTGAAGGCCCTGGGCGGCGGGATTAATCCCGCCGAGTCTTCAATGCCTGTTGGAGAATGAATCTCGCCACCCTTCCTTTTTCCTCCATTGGTGAGTTGGACCAATCCCAAACGTTTCTGTCTAGACGTAGAAGGTTTACAACATACCAATGGAGGGTGGGAAGGGTGGCGAGATTCATTTAACCATCCCTTACATGGTGGGCGAGATTAATCCCGCCTCCTTTCTGGAGTCACTGAAGGGGTGTGAGAAATAAATCCTGCCCAGTTCTCTCTGAGACCGAGAAGGGTGGCAAGATTAATTCCGCACTCCCGTTCAAGGCCTCCAGAAAGGTGGCGAGATTAATCCCGCCCACTCTTTCAGGAGGCATTGAAGGGGTGGCGAGATTAATCCCGCCGCACCTTCCATGTGAATATATATGTGTATTAGTATATATAAGTTGCATATCTCATTTTATTTACTTTTATCATCTTATCATAATATTTCGAGTAAAAGCTAGGAATCTATGTAAAACTGTCCAGAGCTCACATTTGTGGTGGTTCTAAAACGAAATGTTATCTTTCTTTTGCACTAACACAAATGTGAGCTTCGGACAGTTAATTACGTCTACTTCTCTCTGTGTATTATTTTTGTATATTCGGGTTTATACAAGTGTGTGTGCGTTTTTATTAATTTATATTTATAGTGTATTATTTTGCAGAAGGACGATTTGATCAAACAAGGAGATCGAGTCATTAGTATGGAGTCGTCGTCAAATTCTGGGTAAGAATTAAAATAAAATCTGTTATACTCGGATACTTGAACTAATCATTTTTGTATTCAGATGTGGAATTGAGTGACATTAAAGACAAGAGCAGGAGAAGAGATGGGCAGGGGGATTTGGAATCAACTTGGCCATATTTTAAGATAAATGGGAAGCGCATTGGAGCAACCATGGTTGCTGTCAAATTAACCTCTGTCACATCTCATGGACAAGCAAAACAATGGAAAGTAGATTCGCTAGTCAAGCACCCGAAAGCAGGCTGCGAACCCAGATTGGACGATGCTCGACAGATATGCCTTGTTCCATCCAATGTCACGTTCTCGGATCCAGAGGTCGTCAGTTACAACATTAATCTCGGGTGGTTTTGTCGACTTGTGGATAATGAGTTCACGTGTTCACTAATGATGTTGACCTTGGAGTTCTTCTTCAACTCAACGAAAGCCCATCTATGGAGGGGATCCATCTGGATGTCTACTTCGAAGATCTTCAGACTCATCGAGTAGGTGTATTGTCAGGAGATATTGTTCACAATACAGAAAATCAGCAAGTGGAGCAATCTTCCCTCTTGACATTGAAGAAGAACACAGCGACATCATAAGGGATTGAGAAGGTGGCTCGGTCTCAGGTTCTCTACAGATCACGTTCAATTTGCTTAGGAAGCTTCGGGAGCTGGAGAGTGTGCCGAGAACACTAGAACAGCTGCAGTCGGGGATCACACATGTTGATTCGGATCGCAAAAGAAAATCATCAATCGTTTTGTCAGCTGCACCTGTGGCATCTCATGCTGCAATAAGTCACAAGGAAATGATGTTGGATGATAAGATTTATCCTTGTAGGGTTAAATATTGCAGCGTCAACCCAAACTTCAATTACAGGCCACTCAACCAGGAACGTGTAGCTGAGCTCATGGAGAAGATGAAGGACGACAATTCTTATACCGTTCCACATAATGCTGTTTTGTGTCCATACTATGAAAGAAGGAAGGGTGCTGACAAAGTCTGGATCACAACACCAGAACAACTCATGAAGATTCAGACGGAGAATAAAAGATCTATCAAGTACTACATCATTAGTGGCCAGCACACAATAACGGCAGCCCAACGACTTCTCGATGAACACAACAAAGGAACGATGGCAACAAAACTTTCCGAGCATACCCGTGAGAAGCTGACAAAAAGATCGGCGTTTTTAGCTAAGCCGAATCTCACAATCGAGCAGTACCATAAGTTATCGGCGGAATGGGACGCTGCCGACACCAACCACTACAACAGCAAAATATGGGAGAAGTTTAAACACACGCGAGCCGTGTGGGAATCTCTTCAGCGACCACAAAGAGCTACCGCAGGGAATACACAATCTGCGGAATACCGGGTAAGCAAATTGTTTGGGCGGATTTATCTCGCCGGTATATTAATCTGTCTTTTTCCTCAGAGAGTTGAAGAAATTGCAGCAGTTGATTTTGCCCAGGTGGGCGGGAAGGAAACATCATTTCTGATGATGTTGATTTCTTGCCCCGAAGATAGGATCTTTGCCAAATGGTTGGGGATTATGGAATCCTTTTCAAAAGGAACACTGAAGAAGAAGCAGACAAGTGAAGGGGAGCCCTCAGAAAAGTCTGCAAAGAAACCCAGTAAGACGCCGAAGGCTAAGTCTGTTCAATCTACAAAGGATGTAGACAACGATTTCAAGCTCACATGGTTGAAGCCTTTAAATGGAACAACGATGGAGGAGATGGAAGTCTTGGCTGATTTGGTGATCGATGGCAAACTACAAATTAATAACAGCAGCCCAACCTCTCCTTTTCATCTCAAGGCAATGGAGTTGAAGACGGTCAGGCATTTCAAGGAGTGGTTGGGAATACACTGCCACAAAACTGGGTTGGACCTCGACTTCAACATATGAAGAGGTTAGCAAATATTTGCATGTGACGAACGATGATATGCTTGTCGAATGGGTGAACCAATCGGAAGATCTAGGCAAGAATCTATTGCACGCCAACGCCAAAAAGGAGAACATTGGGATGACGCCTTCTCTTATGGCAGTCCTTCAGCAGCGGAGAACCGAATTGAACCTTATAAAGGAGGATGCTACGAATCACGACAAGCCCTACAGATGTTTGTTGTTAGATTCGGAGACTTTATGGGGTAACATCACTGCTTGTAGGAAACCGTTTCAATTGTTCGTGATGGATCGGCGGGTGTCAAAAAATCTTTCGACAGATAGGGCACTAGAGGATCTGGTGGAGAAACTTAGCCGTGCAAGCATATACATAGAAGGTATTTATTATTGAATTCATGCTTGCGCTCTTCACTGATACCTACTTTTTCAGGTATTTATTTCTTGATTCTTGCTCATGTCACCGATACTTTTGCCTTCGCCTTCGCCAAGAAGAATAGACATCGTTGGACAGGATTTTATATGAACGATGCTAATCCCAAGTGCATTGATACGTTGTTCACTTGGTTGTTAGGAATGCGCCAAACAATTTCAAGCTTCCAAATGACTGGCCAGGCATCTGTTTGCACTCCAACGGCCCTGAACCTCCATCCGATACACCGATAGGTATGAGTGACGTATTCGGCAATGTACGTTATCCAAACATTACAAGTCAAGCGGCACGGAGCATCGTCAACTTGATCAGGGGTCCTCACAGTGATGCGTGGGTTTTTGACTACTGCACTAGGGGGTCCGTCTTGAAGGAGTGTTACCTTCGGCATACATGTGTGTTTGCCGTTGAAAGGATAAGACCATGGTTGAGGACCTGAACAAGTGGATAGATTGGGTCTCAACTGAGTACCCCAACGATCCATAAAGGCGTATTTGAGAAAGTTCCCTCCAGATAAGTGCGATAGCTCTGAAGGTGAATCTGGTTCAATCTCGGAGTCTGAGAACGAACATCAATCAGATATTAGACCGGAAGTTATCTCGAGGAGTACAGAACATTCGCACACTCCAGGACCCATGGAAACATCAATAGAAGATGCAGAAGATCTTGAACCATCTCACAAGCGGCTTAGACCTTCTTCGCCTCACTCAGAAGGTAATAGCGAAGAAGAATTGATAATGAATTGATAGAGTGATGAATAGTTGTAAATGAGTGTAACATAAGGCATTTTTGTATATTTCTTTTATATTTGTACAGAAAATAAATTCTCAAGGATTAATGAAGCTTTTAGTTCAAACATGGGTCACACATTAACAAGGTAAATAATATACCTTGATAATTTTAAGGTCAGCTAATTATCATTTTGCAGATGTAATGAAATAATTGAGAACATGGATTTTCAGCATTGCCATGAGGTAAGAGAGGGGTTTGGCGACAATTTCTTGTGCCACATGTCAGAATGACAGAGTTCATGCAGGAAATGGATAATAATGCAGCTCAAAACATCGTTACCATGGGGGCCACTTCAGTTTTTCATCATCATTTTTATTGGCTTCAGTTCCGAAATCAATTTCTTCAGCGCATGCAATATCTGAATCTTGTAAGGATGATGTACAATTAAATGATGAAGGGATAGGCAACGAATAGTGGCAACGGATAAATGTGAAAGGGAGCAAACAAGTGATTTGCAAAGTATTCAAGAGGCAACGCTATCTCATGTTACTCATGGCCATATTGTGTTGTTGGATGTCAATGGTGTTCTGCTTCATCGACAAAGGCCCAGGATAGAAAAACAGAAATCAAACAAGGAGATTTCATTCCTTGTCATGGTAAATTTCGATATGATATTATTTTTCGTCCAGGGTTGGATCGTCTCTTTCAAAAGCTTAAGGAGATGGGTGCGCTTGTGGGGATTTGGTCATGCATGCAGATTCATAACTTAACACCGCTGTTGAATTTACTTAAGAAACATTGTAGTGTTGCAGAAGAGGTGATTCGTAAAGATTGGATTTTTGACCAGCGAATATGTTATAAACCTCTCGAATTTCACAATATAAGAAAGGAAAGCAAGCCATACTTCTTCAAGAATGAAAGAATAATTGGGACTCATGGGGAGATCAGTCGCTTAAGGATAATGAAGAATGCACAGATGTTAGTAGTAGACGACTCTCCTCAGAAGGCTATGCTCAACCAAAACATTGCTTGTATTCATCCAATCACTTTCGATCCATATTCTGATACCGATATCATGGATGAGCTAGTGAACTACTTGGATACGTGCCTCAGAAAGAAGAATCTCGAAAATTTTTGTGAGCAGTATCCACCGTATCATACATTTCCTGAAGCTTTTCTTTCTCGTGATATTGAATTTTATAAAATGAAGGATAGCAACCGGGCGCTTTATAATATTATTCTTAAGGAACGTCAGTTTTTAGATGAGCCTTTATGCAGACCTTCTCTTATCACATCTTATGTATTAACAAGGATGGCAACTCCCAATTGCATTCGTGAGAGTGTTAAGTGGTGGCAACAACATCAAGATATTGACCAAAATGATTTGATTAATCCGGAGAGTGATGATTTAGACAAAATGAAAAGATTTCTTTGTATGATAGAAAGAAAGTATTTATAAAAAATTAACATGTTGATAAGAAAATGATTTCATTTGTAATTATGTTTGATAGTATTTCTTCATTATTGTAAACTATTTTTAGAATAATATGAATATTCTAAGATATTTTAGGAATATTCCTTACTAAGTAAGGTTATTGAAGGATTAATTAATTAATTAATTAATATTTAAGGCTTAATTACATATTAATTAAATGATTAATTAATAATTAAAACTTAAGTATTAATTAGTAATTTATTTTATATTCCCATTTTCACGTATCATGCCCACTTTAGTTACAACGTGCATTTATTTTTTAGATTCTGAAGGAGGATGTCATATTTGATACCTTTGAGCTCCAGAGAGATATGTGCTCGCATGCCGAATGGAGTTGTCCATGCTATGAGGAGCTTTACTTCTTCATGTGGCATTTCTGCAATGTGAAATATGCACTTGTTGCCTTTCTGCTATGGCTTGGTTATATAACTTGTTTATATATGAAGTTTCTAGAAGAAGATGACAACCCATTTTAGTTTTTATGATCTTTTCGATTTGGTGACTCTAAAATTGCATTGTAAGACCATAAGGTCAATGGTCATAGGAGAAATTTAATTTGTAATATGACACTTTGGTCGTCTCAACCTTGCATGGGTGGACTGTTGTGTTCCTAGATGTGGAGTCGCCAGAGTTGTTGTTGCCAACGCCCACCTCCAGACATGCAAGGGGGATCCGCATGGAGCCTCTCGGTGGTTGTGCGCCTGAAGGGAGTTCCTCTGATGTAGTCCACCCTTCTGGTCGCTAGACGAATTGGGTTCGTTGGGTCTGGCGGCGGATGGAACGTCGTGGTTGTCTACGGCTCCCATGGCCGGCAACTAGCCAATGATCACCTTGTAAAATATTATGGAGGAGAAGAACTAGAATCTATTCAGGAAAGAAGAATACTTCTACCTCCCATACGAAGGGTAAGAGTCTATTTAGCTATGCTAAGATCTATGCTACATTGGGTTGGGTGCTCCCTAGCTATTGGTGCAGCCAAGGGCGCCCATGTTGTTTGTTGCTATGGGAGAGACTACTAAAACCCTATATGAATGTATGTTCCTATGTGGATCAATCCCCCATGTGTTGAAGCCAATCTCCTTTTATAGTCTGATCGACACTTGCCACATGGTCCAATAATTGGCAATCAACCATGTCACCATCATTCACCTACTTCCTGGAATCTTATGATGGCCACCTATATCGTCCTTCCTCATGATGACTTACCGCCATCAGCCATAACTAGGGCTTATAATGCCCCTAGTTGTCCTCCCATGGACCTTTGGCTTCCTCCTAGGACCTCCGCACCTCCTCCGTGGACCCCGCACCTCCTCCGTGGGACCCGCACCTTCTCCACTAGACCCCGCACCTCCTCTACGAGACCCCCGCACCTTCTCCACGGGACCCCCACCCTTCTCCACGGGACCCCCACACCTCCTCTACGGGACCCCCACACCTTCTTCTGGGACCTTTGCACCTCCTCTACGGGACCACCGCACCTCCTCTACAGGACCACCACACCTTCTCCCGGGACCTTTGGTTGTCCCCTTGCGGACCTCCACCTTGTTGCTAAGGAGCACCTAGCCATCAACCATATGCCCGGACTTAATCCTAGCCACGTCCCAAAGCCATGGCATACCTAGTATCATGCCTCAATAATCACCTATTCTCGAATTCCATCATCCGACACTCATGTTGCCTTCTCCACTCTTCCAAAGTTGTTCACCGGATCTTAGATCGTCTGAGGTCCATGCTCCACCAATCACTCCCCTCACTATCTAGGTCTTGTGTCGTCGTTGTGCCATGCTCCCTCCCTACGGGGACGGGCATCAACCGTTTGTTGCCCATGTGCAGCTACACTAGTGTAATCGTAGGTCCTCTTGTTTGGCATTCTGATCTTCCCTCTGTTGGGTGGCGAGTTTCCTCCTCCATCCACCTCTGTCGTGGTTCATCAATCATTGTTCACCCGGTGTGTTGCTTCCTTAGCTTAGTTGGCTAGCTGTGGTTGCTCTGTTGCCATGATGTGGGAGATCTTCTGTTGGTGGGAGCTCTTGTTGACTAGGAGATCTTCAGTTGGTGGGAGATCTCTTCCCACAGTTACCTAAGCTAATTCCTCGCTACCTATCCTAGAGGTGATACATACCTTCCTAGTGTGGTCGACCCATATCCCCAGTGGAGTCGCCATAAATGGTCGTCTCAACCTTGCATGAGTGGACTATTGTGTTCCCTAGATGTGGAGTTGCCAGAGCGTTGTTTGCCAACACCCACCTCTAGACATGCGCATGGAGCCTCTCGGCAGCTATGCGCCTGGAGGGAGTTCCTCTGATGTAGTCCACCCTTCTAGTTGCTAGACGAATTGGGTTCGTTGGGTTTGGTGGCGGATGGAACGTTGTGGCTATATGCGGGCTCCCATGGCTAGCAGCCAGCCAATGATCACCTTGTAACATATTATGGAGGAGAATAACTAGAATCTATTTAGGAAAGAAGAATACTTCCACCTCCCATACGAAGGGGAAGAGCCTATCTAGCTATGTTAAGATCTATGCTACATTGGGTTGGGCACCCTAGCTATTGGTGCAGCCAGGGGCGCCCATGTTGTTTGCTACTGTAGGAGAGCCTCTAAGAACCCTATATGAATGTATGTTCTTATGTGGATTGACCCCCCCTGTGTTGAAGCCGATCTTCTTTTATAGTCTAATCGACACTTGCCACATGGTCCAATGGTTGCAATCAACCATTCACCTACTTCTTGGAATCTTAACCTATATCGTCCTTCCTCATGATGACTTACCGCCGTCACCGCCATAACTAGGGCTCATAATGCCTCTAGTTGTCCTCCCATGGACCTTTGGCCTTCCTCCTGGGACCTCCGCACCTCCTCTGTGGGACCCGCACCTTCTTTCGAGACCTCCGCACCTCCTCTGCGGACCCCGCACCTTCTCCCGGAACCTTTGGTTGTCCCCTTGCAGACCTCTGAGGAGCACCTAGCTGTCAACCCACTTGCATTGTGGACAATATAAGAAAAATGAAAATAAAAACTTGATTCCTTAAGGAAGAGAACTTCCAACCATTTCAATGGCTCTTATTGCTCTCAAGCAACATTACTATAAAGGCCAAAGTTTTTTTATGTTCCTTAGTATGTATTTGTACCTTTTTATGGAGCTCCAAATCATAAAATGTATCATTTTAACTACTATAGTTAAGGAGTTGCCAACTTGTTTTATAGGATATTGTTTTTCCAAATGGTACGACAATTTGACTTTATCAATACTAACAAGTTCATATTAACTTTTTAATTGCTTCAGGGTTGAGAATATTTTTATATTTGTTACATTTCCTTAGTCAATAACGTAGGCCCACTTTCCACTAGCTCGGTTTTATTTAGCACCTTGTAAGTTAAAAAAATGTTACATCATTAATAATAAGGCCCACTTTTCACTAGTTAGTGCTTATTTAGCCCTTCATAAATTAAAAAAAAAAATGTCACATCATTAATAATAATTACCACCATAATTTTACTTTAAAGTGGTTAACTGAATTAAAAATTAAATTATTATTTAGCCATGGTTAATGGGTTTTTTTATATTAATTTAGGGTTTTGGGATTGAAGATATAAATACATTTAACATACACATGTTATAAAAAATAATGCATATTGTTTTATATGTATATGACATAAACATGTTTGCTATATGAGAGAATATATCTATGTTCATATGTGTGCATCATGTTCACTTATTTATAATATATAATATATATATATATATACACACACATACATACATACATACACATGTTTGTGTGGGCAATGTTGTAGTACTATATAGCATTACATAAAAGTGTAAGAGATCAAATTAAGATTCATGTATATACATATATGTTTCAAAAACGATGTACATATAATTAATATAGATTAAATATATACATATCAAAAACCATGCATATTGTACATTGTGTGTAAAAAATCATGTGCAACTGTTTACATGTGTGGGTGTGTGGTTTTTTATATGACATTTATTATAAAGACCTGAGAGTAAATTATATAAGAGAAATAAAATAAAAATATATTAACGGTAGCCTTTGTTAATTTATAAGTCAATGTATATTGTGCTCATATATATGATACAAAAGTATATGTATGTGTTAATTGTATCAAATGGTGTAATGATTCTTATGTATATTAAATATTTAATCTATAAACATAATTTCAGTTAAAGTCGACATTCTCTTATATATATATATAATAAAGTTATATATTTTTTCAAGTATCTTCAACTGAAATCCATTGGATGTTCCCACACAATATATATAAACACACACACACCGCACATACAAGTATATATGTGGCTTACATGGATGAGATCTTCGACATTGGTGCATTTGAGTGCAAACTTGCATGCAACTTTAATAACAAATCCAAAGTTTGAGGAGATCATTATGTTTTTACACTTCTTAATATAAATGAGTTTCTTTCAAAGATCGTGAGGCTCCACTTTTATCCATCTGCCCACTTCTTGAATGTTGGTTTTTTACTTTTTAATTCTAAGTTTTACAAGACCATGTTTACTTATTTTAATTAGTTTATGAATTATCTTATCATTATTTTTAGTAATATTAATTAGAAGTAACTTATGCATTAAATTTTGACTCTTATTATGATATTATTTTAAACGATGCAACTCTTAAAGAATAATTTTGGTACAAGATAATGAATGAAACTAATTATATATATATGAATCTTAAGACACTCTTTGGCATGATTAAGTTTATAATTTAATGTGATAAACAATTATTCAAGAGGCACTAATAATACAACATTAATAAGTAGCTTTTTATTTTCTTTATTTTTGTTAATCTTTTTGTTCCTTTTTCTAAGGTGTATATGGCTCCTTCAAGTAGTTTATATGGAATTAAAATATTAATAATAATGATATTTATTAATAATTAAGCATTAATAACACATGATAAATATATAATTAAAACTTGAACATTGTTTATGATGTTTAAATTAAAGTTAAAATTATATCACATTTGTCAAGACTCAATTGAGAATTTAGAATAAAATTAAAAATAACAATACTTAACTAAGCAATTTTTACTTTTTTTTGTTTTGACGACACTACGAAGGCTTCCGGATTCCTGCAGTGTCGTCATCGTCATCCAGATCAGTGGCGTTCGCATCGTCAACAACCACATAGATGCGATCACGTATGGACCTGCTTCCCATAAACAACTCCAAGTGGGCAAATGTCTCGGCAGCCATGATATCTTCCACGTCCTGCTTGTCGTCAATATAAGCCAGGAGTAGACTATTTCTCATCTCCAGAAAAGGATCGTGGACAAACTGCGCACAATCGACGAAGACAATTCGGCGGAAACTGTCCTGAACCTCAGCATTTCCTGCTCTACGACCGAGTTTTCCTGTGATCCGTCATCCTCATCTATGGTGTTCCTCCACGGCGTCCTCTTCTTGTGACACCATCTCCTCTTCCGAATTTCTTGATAGAAAGTACTGGGTGCTTCTGCCGAGCCTTTGCAAACTTCTGGTGCAGGTCGACAACAGCAGCCATGACAGAAGTCGTTTTTCCCGAGCCTGCAGTGCCAGTAATCACTCCAAAAGAGGGGGCATCCGTTCGCCTGGGTTCACCATCCTGAGGAAGGAGGCTCTCCAAAATGAGCTTTTCACGGAAGGAGCGAGAGCACGACCCATGAAGCCAAATGTACGCTTATTAACCTAACGAAGAACAAAACAGAAAATTGAGCGAGCTTGATATGGTGCATACCTCATCTAGAGACAGCACAGGACGAGGAACAGCGCTGTATAGAATTGTTTCATGTTCCCAAGCTCAAGAGGCCTATGAGCCATTATCTTGTTGTGAACGGATTCGCGAGACTCACAAAGTCGTATTTTTGTAGCTTAGCTGCAGGGAAATGGAGTATTAGATGCTTGGAAATCTGAATCGGCATACCTCTAGAATACGATCTCGAAGCTGCTCTAGCTCGATGGCCGCCCCAAAGCTCAAACCCAGCTTGCACCAGTCATCCCTGTTGAGAGTGAGGAATGCCCGCCCGTGATCTTGTGCAGGCTTGTCGCACTCGCGATTTCGCCATCGAAGCCGGGGCATTCTTTCTCCAGAAACCGCCCTAGCTCGCTGTAGCTGAGCGATTCCTCCATGGTTACCCTAAACCGGGCGGTTACACGTGTGCTTATGTTGTATATTATCCATAGAATATAATTTCAATTATTTTCTTGCATTTGATAATTATGTCCTCGTTTATAACAAAAATAATAACAATTCAAATCTGACAAGTTAATAAACATTAAAGTTAAAAAAATATACAATAGTATTGTTTTTAAATCTTGTTAAACACAAGACAGTAAAAGAAAATTAATTCTGGGGCTTACTTAGATAAGATTAATAAATCAGTCAAATATATTTTATTAGACATAAATTATGACTTAACGTTTAATATTAAATTTCATTGTTATTATTGCAAAATTAATAAAAATTTATATAGGTGTATATATACATATATCCTAACATACATACATGTGTGTGTGTGTCTCTCTCTCTCTCTCTCTCTCTCTTATATATATATATATATATATATATATATATATATATATATATATATATGTATGTATATTAGCTTATCTTGTCCTGAATTGGTCGGTGTTATGAAAGAGTACAAAGATGGTTGCAAAGGACGAATGGTAAGGCTATCACACTTTGTTGTACGTATGTATATATATATATATATATACATATATATATATAAACACACACAAATAAAAAAACGGTATATATACACGTCTTTAAATGGTTTTCGTATACCAACCATGCCAATATACATTTATACATGATGTTTTCTAAACCTCAGCCTGTAAGATACTGTATATATATAACATACTGTATATACACACATGCATAGTGAGGCTCCCATGTGTCAGCGCCATGTGTCACATGTGTGCCACGTGGCAGAGCTTTTTAGCTAAATACATTTAACATTTCTAAATATATATTTGTTCTTTCATTAACATCTGACATTTCTGAATATATATTTGTTCTTTCAAGCCAAAAACAGAAAAAAATTTCTGTTTCTTTATAACACACACATACGCATGCACAAGTTAGAAATAATATCTAAAAGGGACTAAAGAAACAAAACACGTGTTCAAACATACAAGACGTGTGATATACCGTTTTAATGTGTGTATATAAGGGCCTCCGCACCCACTTTTTTGACACTTTTTTGGTCAGTTTCTGCACCAGAGTTAAAAGAAAAGCTTACTTTTCTGCTAAAAAAATAAAAGGAATCTTACATTTAGGGCTGGTTCTGCACCCAAATAAAAGATTCTTTTATTTCTGGCATATACTCAAGCATATGCCAAAAAAATAAAAGATTCCCCTCAAAAAATAAACGTCCTCTGGAGGACGTTTATTTTTTAAAAGTCACTTTTTTCCTGCCATGGCGACACATCAGCTTTTTTTTTTAGGGTTCTTGAGAAATGGGGTCGGCACCACATCTCGCGCCATCTCCAGATTGATTCAGGGAGGATGGAGCGACGATCAGATGCCGGATCCATGGATCTTACAGGCTTCTCCGGCTACTCGAGTTCTCCGGCATCACCGGCATCATCAGGTTTGGGGTTTCCAGCAGCTCCATTCCCGGGATACAATCCCGGAGCCCTACTGGAGGTGCTGCTCCAGCTCCAGCAGCAGGTGGCGGGGCATTCCCGCCACCTCAAGGTGGCGCTCCCGGTGGGGCATTCCCGCCCGGGGCATTCCCGAGCTACAATCCGGGGAGCCCGAGTGGAGGCGCTCAAGGTGGCGGGCATTCCCGGGAGCTCCAAGTGGAGCATTCCCGGGTACCAATGGTTTCCCGGGAGCTTCTCGGCTTCCCAGGCTTCCCATTCGGGAGCTCCAAGTGTGCCTCATCCGGGAGCAACGGGCGGATCCCAATGGAGTCGGGATGCAGCATTGAGTGTGGAAGCGGAAGTGGCAAGGAGGATGCAGCAGCGGCAGGCTGGTGGTGATGATCCGGACGTGATCATGCTTGATCAAACAGGTATGAACTTCAACTTGCTGATCAATCAGGTTCATATTTTTTGGTTTCTTTCATTCCAGCTCCCACTGCAGCTGGACGCCGAAGAAAAGCACCAGCTGGAACTCGTGGACGCGCAAGAGAGGCAGAGCTGATCAACCGCCACCGGAGCAGAACGATGACGAGGTATGTATCTCTCTCTCTTTCCATTAGTAGCTTAGCTGCATGCAAGAACAGGACGATGGCGACGATGACTCTACTCGGGGCAAGAACTGGACCACCAAGGAGACCATCACCCTTGTCCGGTTGAAGAAAGAGCAGGAGCAGCGATACCGAGACGACAAGATGGCAGCTCTCACCTCCGGGAATGCAACCAAGCGCTGGGCTGAGTTGGCTGCTACACTCGCTCAGGAGACCGGTGTGCCGCGGGACGGGCCTCAAGTCAACGGCAAGTGGGATCGAACTATCTGCCACTACAGGGAGATCAAGGATTACCATGCCAAGCACACCGGAGGAGGCCCGAGCTACTGGATGATGACAGCGGAGGAGAAGAAGGCCTCCAACGCCAAGCTGCCCAAGGTGTTCAAGTACGAGGTGTTTGAGGCCTTTGATGAGTGGATGGCGGATCGAGCCGTCATCACGCCCGCAGCATCTTCAACTCTTCATCAGCTCGGCAATCTGGAGCACCAACAAGCAACTCGGGAACCCCTGAAACCGGGGAACCCGAGTCCAACCTCCCAGATCAGACCGAGCCGGAAGCTTCCCGAGAGGAGCCTGCACACCTGAGCTCGGAATCTCAGCCTGCAGACCCGAGTTTGGAATCCCGAGCTGCAAACCCGAGTGCAGGATCCGGGGCTGCAAACCCGAGCTCAAAAACCCAGGCTGGTGGTGATGGAGACTCAGTGGCCGGGAGCACGGGGAAGAAGAAAGGAAAGAAGACAAAGGACACGGTGGCGGATGCCTTGCAAAGCAGCAGCGAGATGCTGAGCAAGAACATGAAGAAGAACCGGGAGATGAAGATGCAGCAGTTCGAGAGGACGTTGGAAATTGCTCAAAAGACCGCAGATGCCACCTTGCTCTTTGCTCAGTCATTCTCGAAGTTGGGGGATGTGTTTGGCCAGCTGATGCAAGGTAGAGCAGCTCCTCCTCCGCCTCCTCCTCCACCCTCGGCTCCTGCAGAAGATGCTACAGCTCCGGAAGATGAAGACTCGAGTGACAAAGAGTAGAAGAGTGGAGCATGTACTTGCATTTAGAAAAGCTGGTTTCTAAGAGATGAATGTTTTTGTTGTTATTTCAGCTGTTGATGTTCATCTTGTCGCTCATATTGACCGGCCTTCAAGTGTTCAACATGCTTGTCGAGTCCTTGAGCGCCCAACTCCGAGAACTACAAGACGATGACAACGAGGAGGACGAGGAGATGCCGCTGTACCAGCAACATCTGGACCAGATTGGAGCAGCCGCAAGGACAATGTTGATGAAGGAGGGTGAGTGGTGGGTGAAGCCGAGATCGATCACCTGGTTCCGGATCTTCATGTGCGAGTTCTACGACGACAAGAGGTGGTACGAGATGCTGATGATGTCTCGTAGCAGCTTCGACTTTCTGTGCGAGAAACTAGCACCGGTGATCCAGCGACAGAATACCCACTACCGGTCTGCTATTCCGGTCCGAGTTCGAGCGACTCTCCACAAGTTGATCCACAGCTCAGACGTGAAGACCATCTCCGAGTTGTACGCGATCGGGAAGTCCACTTTCACCGAGATCTTGTTGGACACTTGCGCGGCAATCACAGAGGTCTTCGCGTATGTGATCAAGCTTCCGGAGACTGAGGAGGAGATTGTGAGTGCAGCAACCGAGTTTCAGAGGGTGACGAGGACGACACTTCCGAATGTGGTCGGGGCTCTCGATTGCACTCACTTTCTGATCAACCAGCCGAGGGCAGCGGCATGGACTACTACGACAAGAAAAACGACTACTCAATTGTCATGCAAGCGATTGTTGATGCTCGCAAGAGGTTCATCGATGTTTATGCTGGGTGGCCAGGTACTTGTTTTATTTGCTGCATTCGTCTTTACTTATTTGTGTGTATGAAGGGAGCTTGCATGACATGAGGGTCTGGAGGAATAGCTCCATCAGCGGCCAGCTTCAGCATGGAGAAGTTTTACAGGAGCCCGAGGTGATTCTTTTCGACCAGAGGGTGAAGCCGTACTTTGTCGCAGACCAGGGATACGAGCTCCGACCACAGATCATGACGCCATACAAAGGTATAGTTGTGTGAATCTTCATTTTCAATATTCAGTTTGGTGTATTTCAGATGGAGCCGGATCAACCGCGATCATGGTGAACTACAACAAGGAACACAGGAAGGCTCGCGTCGTCGTGGAGAATGCTTTCGGCCTGCTCAAGCAGAAGTTCAGGTTCGTAGATTACAAACAGGCGATGAGCGTGGAAAACATGCCCAACATTTGGGCAAGTTGTTGCATTTTGCACAACTTGCTCATTGATTTCAAGGACACCGATGCAGAGGCTTTGCTTGCGGAGCGAGAGAGGATGCTGGGGAGGACTGAGGAGGAGGATGTAGAGAGAGCACCCGAGACGGATGAGGGGAAGGTGGTGCAAAATGCAATTGCTCAGTGGATTGCTTGCCGCTCTTGAGCTTGAGTTTGAATATAAATTTGAAATTTGAATTTGAATTTTCAAACTTAAAAGGGGTTGTGTGCAGAGAGGCACTTTTATAGAGAATCTTTTAATTTAAGTGCAGATTGAAATCTTTTTTGGTACCTTTTAACTTTTCTTTTAAAAGAATATACTTAAAAAGTAAACTCAAAAAGATACTGGTATATTCCACTTTTTTGACCGGTGCAGAATGAATATTAAAACCCAAAAAACTTTTTGAAAAGTTCCATTCAAAAATAAAAAGTGGGTGCGGAGGCCCCTATACAATGCTGAAACCTAAATTAAAAGCTCTCTCTCTTGTTATTTAATTCTAACTATTATACATGAACTCAGTGTCTACACCATACATGAGGTTTGTATGAATGTTAATAACCGGTTGTTTATTACGAGTGCTTATTAAAGGTTTGTTAATACTGGAATAAGGTTTATTAAATATAGTGAGGACCAGAAATTTCTATTAATTTAAGGTACTGTATTATTTTTTCTAATATTTGCACGACATTAATTAATAAAAACAATAACCTAAATAAATATATTTTTGCAAAATTATTTAAAAATAAAAATAAAAATAATAAATAAAGCAATATGAGCCGTTAAGTAAAATATTACACATTCGGCCTCTTGTGTATATATATAACTAAGTAACTAAATATATACCTAGAGCTCAACCAGTGCATTGATTTTTACTTTATGTATATTTACTTTTGTGCATATATAAGAATCTATATAACTTACATATAATATTGTACGTGTACATGCATGTAACGTTTGTGTATAAATGTCAATGCATACATATATATGCATTGTTATGTTTAGACACACACACACGTGTGTGTGTGTGTGTGTGAATTGTTATGTCTATACATACATATATATCTAAACCTTGGTTAGGAGAATAATGCCTGCTGTATTGCCATGTTCCATGTATCTACTTGTTCGTCATGTATACCATATCCATTAGTTTCTAATGTATGGTTATGTCCACGTCATATGTATTATATTATAATGCACAATTTAATTATGTGTACACGTGTGCATATGTTTATGAATATATTTGTATATAGTGTATGTGTATTTTGAACTTTATTTATTTTAAGTTTCTATATTTATCCATAAAATAATTTCAATTGTGTACAAGATTTCCGTGTTTTCAGATGACGTATTTCTTAATTATGCTCTAAAAAAAACATTTAAAAATATAATGAAATTGAAATGTATAAAATTCAAGTTAATAATCAGCAGAAATGAATAAGCATTCAATTGCAAAATTAGTATAAAAATAATATTTTCTCAAATATACATACATACATATATATGTGTATGTGAATGTCTAAATATAAATAATAACTATAACTAGTTATATAGTATTTATATTTAATTTTTATTCTTCAGTTTGTTTTAAAAAAAAAATACATTAATATTTTTTTAAAAGCTCATTCAGATGAGGCAATTCTTCAAAAGTTGAAGAGAAATACTCATCTTTGACAAGCAACCTGCAGAATTTATATATATCTGGTCTGTTCCTTGCTCTAGAGTGTTGCAGGTACTCAACAAGGTAATCTTTAGAGTGTCTGAGCTTCTCGAGCTGCACTCGTTGAGCAGATGAGTTGTCTTCAAGGGACGATAACCACTGGACAATCTGAGACAGGCATCTGGAGAAGTTCACGTCCTTGAAGAAGTGTGCTATGTTGACACTCTTTATATCCTGTGTGGTCAATATCCATGCTTCTGGAGTTCCACTAAGATCTCAAGTTCTCTAAGCTTCGGCTTCTTATTAAGGATACTACTCACCATCTTCTTATCCGGTAGCTCCATACCGTGGTCGCTAAGTGCAAGTACAACTAACATGGGAATACTCACCTCAGGCGACGAGTAATGTCGATTATTTCTGTCTTCCTTCTTGAGTGTTAAAAGCTCCAACATGAGTTTTGGGACGTTTGTCTTCAGAAAAAACTCTGTGGGCAGCTTCCTCACAACATGTAGAGCAAGTAAAACTTCGTCTTTGCTACGCGACCTGAGGCAGCTCTCGAGGTAGCCAGAAACAGGCTGCTGGATGCTTACAACATTCGTGAGAAGCTCTGTGTACTCCGGGTAATCGAGGGCTTTGAACAATACAAGTGGACCGAACTTACTCGGCTCTTTGGTATCCGTCTTGTTTACCAGTAAACTGGTGAGTAGCGAGATGGCAGCCTCTCTGCTCTCATGGTTTCTCGTTGTATCGATGTGCTTTAAAACCAATGGTAGTAGCTTCACACGTTTGTCTGCATCAGCCTTTCTCTTTATCCACTCGTCACGCTGGTATAAGACGTCCAACGTGAGTATTCCAGCAGCATTATCAATCTTATCTTGTCTCTCCTGCAGCATTTCAGAAATATGACGCCTGAGGCTCATATTTAGACCATGAGCTACATTCCGTCTTGCAGCTAACAGCACTACAAAACATACGTATCCTCTCTCTCTCTCTCTCTCTCACACACACACACACACACACACCTGGAGTAATACTCGTCTAGAATTTGAAATATGCTGCCCATTGTTTCCTTGTCAGTAGTTAAACTATAGATGATGTTCTTGTCAAACGGACGGGGCATTTCCCAAAACAGCTTGGCAGGAATAAACAGAGCCGTCTCCACCACAACTAAGGAATAGTACACAATCATAGCCTGACGCTGGTTGTTCGTGGCTTCATGTGAAGTGATAAAGTCCCTGTTCTTCAAGAGCCTGAGAACCGAGAACACAAAGCTTACCATTGCCGAGGAAAACACGAGGACTAGCGTGGCAAGATCTAGTGTTCCAGCTACAAGTGTGCTCCCTGCTATATGAAACTTGGGTGGACCACCGAAGAGTTCCTTAAGAGAAGCGTACACCCACCTCAATACGACGCTTCGCCTCGTCTCGCTCCTGCTACTGTTCAAGTTCTGCTCGTGACTGGTGCCAAATAACCTCACGGAGCTCGCAAGAGTAAGAGATGAGATCACCCAGAAATCGTAAGAGTTTAACCCAGTTATGAAGCCTCCCAATAGAATTGTCGTTGCCCACACAGATGCAATCTGACCGAGTCTTGTAGTATGCTCTCCACCAGTACCAAGACGCATATGAACAGCTGGTACCTCCATTCCGGCCTGCTTGGTGTGCTTCTTCTGTCCAACTTAAACTCCTGCCTCTTCTTCTGTTTCCTGTATGTTGTATTATGCTTGGTTTTCTCCTCCTGTGCATTATCTATGACTTCTATGGCCAAATCTTCAGCCATTTCGAGTACCTAACATACAATAATATTAAGTCTACGTTGTCTCTGTCCTATATAAAGATTAATAAATAATTCGTAGAGTATGCAGATGTCATTGGAGTCCAACTTATGACAGACACCGTTGAAAACATCTTCCCACAGCCCGCACTTAGTACATGTTAATAAGCCATTTTCAAGTGTGACATCTGAGTACGAGCCGTCCGGTACAAACATCTTGTGCACCGTCTTACCGGTTTCTAGCCTGTGTAGTTGGATGGTTTCTCGGTCCTTTGGTTTTGAGCATATGCAGAGAGCATCGAGCTCCAGCATATCACACTCTTGTGTATGAGCGAGCTTGTTGAATGCTTCCTCTGGAGACGCACATTTCCCATACATATTCACAAGTAATATCCCCCGCTGTTTGGTCCCCGAATCTCTCACCACTCGTTCCTGAGATGCCTTTGTGTAGTTCCTGCCTAAGCAACAAAACATTAGTTAAACTCTCTCTCTCTCAAACACACACACACACACAGATTATACATATGATCTATATTATAACATGTATATGCGTGATACATGTAGAGGAGATGCACGGGAAAGCTCTCTCTCTCTCTCACCACACACACACATACAAACATTATATATATGATCTGTATTACAACATGACACATGTAGCAGAGATGCATGGGAAAGTAATGTATGTCTCTCTCTCTCTCTCTCTCTCACACACACAACACACACACACAACGAAGTGAGGTGTCCATTACCCAGTACAAGTCGAGAGCAGGTCGGAGACGTCCATTCTGGGCATATACAGAAATAAGGATATTCCAAGAGCGTGAGTTCGTCTCCTGTATAGTTTTAAGCACCTGATGAGACTCTTCAACACGACCGCAGTTCCCATACATTCTAACTAACAAGTTATTGAAATATAATGCACGAGATGTATGTTGGTAATGCGTAGCGACGTACCTGTGCAATTGCCTGCCTTCGACAAATGTATATAAATTTAAACGTGTATAGGTTTATGTAATTATATATTTTATATATATACTTAAATGTCTTTGCTATTTTTATTTCAATTATATATATAAATAATCAGGGGATTGGGGAATAGCAACGTTTTTAAAAGTGATATAATGTACATGCAAGAAATCATCACAAAAGTGCTGGAAGCAGCTTCCTAAATACTTAGTTAAGAAGGTATTCAAAGTACTGTAGCTGCATTACTTGGTGAACGCTGTATATGTATATAAAACATATATACACGTATACATGTGTGTGTGTGTGTGTGAGAGAGAGAACTTCCGGTCTATGACAAGTACATTTGATACTCACGGACAAAATCCATAAAAACAGCTAAATTATGATGTATTTAATTTAATGTATATTTAAGTCGTTTATTCATTTAAAAATGTAACAAAAAGTTTGAAATTATGTATGTTAAACAAATTTATAAAATACATCAACGCTTATTCAGAGTGAAGATTATACTAAGGAACTGCCATGTGTTTAAAAAGTTAAATGATAATTTTTTACAACTCATTTGCAGATGCGTGTGCTGTAACGAAAATGAGATTATGAGATCTTATAAAAGTATAATTGGAAATTATAATTCAAAAATATATCTTTATAATTATCATATATATAGATACATGGACTTGCATTGACAATGAGTAACAATTGTTAAACTTAATTTAGATAAAACTGAACAAATACAATTTCTAATTATTCAAAGTATTTGAGTTGTGCGTGTAGCATCCACGCTTCCACCGATATACACTTTAACACACTGCATCCTTACCGTTTTTTCTATTATAAATATATATATGTGTGTGTGGTGTGTATCTGTATCGATCTATCTATCCATTTATTACATACATACATATTACATACACACACATATGTATGTATGTATGTGTGTTAGGATATATAGATATATATACACCTATATATTTGAGAAAATATAAATTTTTACTAATTTTGCAATAATAACAATGAAATTTAATATTAAACGTTAAGTCATAATACATTTGTCTATAAACATATATTTGTCTATAAACCTATATTTGACTGATTTATTAATTTTGAATTATTGACCTTAATCTTATTTAAGTAAGCCCCAGAATTAATTTTCTTTTACTGTCTTGTGTTTAAAAACAATAATAATGTATATTTCTTTAACTTTAATGCTTATTAACTTGAATTTTATATTATTTCAATCTCATTAGATTTCGAATTGTTATAAACGAGGGCATAATTACCAAATGCATCGTCTGAGGAGAAGAAGAACGGAAATCTCTAAGTATAAATAATTGCAATTATATTTTATGGATAATATACAAGTTAATTTAAATTTCAAAATACACTACATATGCACACGTACACATAATTAAATTTTGCATTATAATAATAATACATATGACGTGGCATAACCACACATACTGAAACTAATGGATATGGTTTACATGACGAACAAGTAGATACATAGAAACATGGCAATGCAGCAGCAGGCATTATTCTCATTTTCTTCCTTCACACAAAGATTTCAAACAAGAGCATCCTGCCGACCCTTCTTCTTCTTCAGCTAATCCTGCAGTTAATTACTGCAATTCAGTGACTAATTCCTCGAGAGAGGACCTCATTACAAAGCTCGTCACGCCAGGATAATTCATCTGTGGTTGATTGTTGCAGTAATCCAGTCGTTAATTGTACGAGACGGAGCTTGTTAGCGGCTGGATTGTGTTCGTTTCCGGCTTATCTTAGTGGTAATAACAAGGCTTTTGCTGTTTCTGTGGAGGAATTCTCGCAATGGGAGCAAGTTCCTTTGCCAATTGATCCTGGTGTTGTCCTGCTTGATCTTGCATTCGTCCCTGATGAACCCAACCACGTACGTACACACACCACACACACATATACATGGTGTATGTGGCTTTTATAAACACACTTAATATAAGCATTTTTTTATATCTTTCATCTTGCATTCAACGCTGAACCCAACCATGGTTGTTATATATTATATATTAACATAACAATACAACACATATGTATCTCTCTCTCTCTATATATGGGTATGTATGTATATATATGGCTCTATCTATAATCATTTTATCTATCTAGAGAGAGAGAGAGAGAGAGAGAGAGAGATGTGTGTGTCTGTGTGTGTGTGTGTGTGTGTGTTTAAATAATCACATATATATGTATGCATTGACATTTAAACACAAACGTTGCATGCATGTACACATATGTGCTTGAATATAAGAACTCAAGTCATATTTAGATTCCATATATGCACATATTTAAATATACATGGGTATATATAAAGTAATTTACATAGAAGTTCTTACACACACACACACACACACACACACACACACACCACACATATGTCTCTCTCTATATATATATGGTGTATGTATGTATATATATGGCTCTCTCTCTCTCTCTCCTCTATATATATTATATATTATATAGAGAGAGAGAGAGAGAGAGAGAGAGAGAGGAGAGATGTGTGTGTGTGTGTGTATATAATCACATATATATGTATGCATTGACATTTAAACACAAACGTTGCATGCATGTACACATATATATTGTATGTGCTTGAATATAAGAACTTAAATCATATTTAGATTCCATTATGCACAAAATTAAATATACATGCGCATATATAAAGTAATTTACGTATGAAAGTTCTTACACACACACAACACACACACACATGTGTATATATATATATATATATATATATAGAGAGAGAGAGAGAGAGAGAGAGAGAGAGAGAGAGAGAGAGAGAGAGAGTAACAAATGGACTTGTTAACGAAGGTTTCTTACTTGGGACACGCCAAACACTTTTGGAAACCAAAGATGGTGGCAAGTCATGGGATCCAAGAAGCATTCCTTCTGCAGAAGATGAAGATTTTAACTACAGGTGATAGATCTATTATATGTATATGTGCATGTGTGTATATATGTGTATATTACTTATATAAATGTCTAAATATTCAATTACAGGTTTAATTCAATAAGTTTCCAAGGTAAAGAGGGCTGGATTGTGGGCAAGCCTGCTATTCTTCTTCATACTAATAATTCTGGGGAAAGCTGGGAACGTGTTCCATTGAGTAGTCGTCTTCCTGGGACTCCAGTTAAGTAATATATATTCTTCACATAAAAATATTTAATTAATATGAAATTAAGTAACGATAATAAGGTTTTATAACTTAAACACTCATGCACAGTGAAATATTTTATTAAGCAACATTTTTATTTTTTTACATTCTTTAAACTATTATACTAATGTAAATTAAATCTTGCACCGTTTTATAATTAATGATATATTATATATATATGCAGGTTTTTATTCAGGCAACTGGGGATAAGAAAGCAGAGATGGTCACAGATGAAGGGGCGATTTATGTAACATCAAATGAAGGATATAACTGGAAAGCAGCTATTGAAGAAACAGTATCTGCAACATTTAAACAGGTATTAATTGATTATTAGTCATTATTAACAAAAATATTAATAATGTGTATTCCTATAATATAATTGTAGTTATTTATTTATATATTATAATAATTAGTAAAGTTAAACGTGTAGATGATCTGCCAGGACTGTTTCAAGTGGAATCAGTGGAGCAAGTTACTACACAGGGACGTTTAACACAGTTAACCGGTCTCCTGAAGGTGATTACGTGGCCGTTTCGAGCCGTGGTAACTTCTATATGACATGGGAACCGGGTCAGGTAATAAATATTAATTAAACACTTATTATATATTAATGTTATTAGTATATATACGTATATATTGTGTATATTCATGATATATTGTGTGTTTTTATGCAGCCTTATTGGCAACCTCACAATAGAGCAAGTGCTAGAAGAATACAGAACATGGGGATGGCGTGCTGATGGTGGACTTTGGCTTGTTGTTCGGGAGGTGGGCTCTTCCTGGAAATGCAAGGGTGTTAAGTTATTGGCACGCGCACACACACACCACAACCACGTAAATGCATATGTATATGCAGGTATGTGAGACTTTGACGAGGCAAGCATTCCAAGTCGAGGTTTCGGAATTTTAGATCTGGGTTACCGCTCTAAGGTCTCTCTCTCTCTCTCTCTCACACACACACACACACCACACGCACGCCCGCACACACACACACGCGTGTATGAATGTAGAATGAAGGCGTGGGCTGCTGGAGGGAGTGGTATGTTGCTGAAACAGTGGATGGTGGCAACACATGGACCGTGATAAGTTGGCAGATAGCATTGCAGCCAACTTTGTACTCCGTCAAGTAAGCTGGCTGTGTGTGTGTGTGTGTGCGTTGTGCGTGTGTGTGTTTAAGCTGGCTTTTGTATGTGTATAATATTGTGTGTAAGTAGACTGTATACACACACACACACATATACATACGTGTGTGCATGTATGTTGCAGATTTTTGGATGAGAAGAAAGGTTTTTGTGCTAGGCAACGATGGTTTCTTCTTCGTTATCTCAGCTAAATAAACCATTATAAATATTGTTTTTTGATATATTAAATTTCGATACGTTTGTAAAAGACTAAAATTATCTTCATTTATCCATGATTTTTTAAGTATACTAATATATAATAACATAAATTTAATCATTTAAAAAGACCCTTCACATTAAAAATCGTGTATATAATTGGTTGTCATCAGCTTGTTTTAACCATTAGATTTATGAACCAAGCATACAATAGATTAATATATATTCAGTAGATCGCAAATAAATGATATAGTAGCACTAAATACATACAACGCCGAACTCACCAATACATACATACACCTATACTAAATTTGAAGATATACTTATGATACTGTCTGTATACATATAGGTGTATTTATGTTAGTAAAATTTAGTACATACAGGTACATATATGTACAAAATTTAGTTATATATAGGAATAAATGTACTTATGTATATAACTAATTATACTTAGTATATAAATAAATTTTAAAATTCATATATATATAATTTAGTATATATATATGTAATTTAGTATGTAACTAGGTGTATGTATGTTAGTAAACCTTAGTTATATACTAAGTATAAATTTAGTTATATATACATAAATACACATATTCTTATATATAACTAACTTTATTGTTCACTAAGCTGCTTAATCTGAAATTGTTAGAACTGGTTAACCTGAATTGTTACATGCTAATAAATACACTGGATTTGATAATATTTTTATAACCATACTTAATGAATTTAATTACGGTTTTTTAAAATATGAATACGTGTTTATTTGTATATATAAGAAGAATATATAGATATATTAATCATATGTTATATCTAAGTACATATACATATAAATACACTGGATTTGATAATATTTTTATAACCATACTTAATGAATTTAATTACGGTTTTTAAAATATGAATACGTGTTTTTTGTATATATAAGAAGAATATATAGATATATTAATCATATGTTATATCTAAAGAACATATTATAGTAAATACAAATATACATGTGTATAAATAAAGTACGTTTGTCAACGTACATGTATACTCAATCCTCTCATAGTTCGGGTGGGTTTCGAACCAAACCTTCGGCTCATAAGACAACGCTCTAACCATTGAGCTTACAGAACTTATCAACATTAAAAACTGCCCTTTTTGCCCTTAATTGTTTTTAGCACAAACTTGTAAGTTGCTGCTGTTTAACTATGAGAAGGAGGAGGCTGAGTTTTCTTAGTATTGTACACAAATACTGCAAAGACGAGTTTGATATATTATTTTGTAAAGCAAGTTTATTACTTAAGTACAACCAAGTAAGTTTATATTATGTATTTATAAATGCATGTTATGGTGGCACACATGGACCGTGATAAATTGGCAGATAGCCAACTTGTACTCCGTCAAGTAAGCTGGCTCTGTGTGTGCGTGTTGTGTGTCTGTTAAATAGCTGGCTTTGTATATGTATAATATGTGTGTGTGTAAGTAGACTCTGTATATACAACACACACATACATATACATACGTGTGTGCATGTATGTTTGCAGATTTTTGGATGAGAAGAAAGGCAACGGATGGAGCTAAATAAAACCGTATATATATTGTTTTTGATATATTAAATTTACAATATGTTTGTAAAAGACTAAAATTATCTTCACCCATGATTATTTAGTATATTATATATTTTAATCATTTAAAAGACGATATTAAAAACTCTTGTTATTAATGGTTGTCATGAGTTGTTTAATTTATGAGGGTGTAAGTTTCACCATGTGTTTTGACACATCCACAAAGAGATATTAATATTTGAATCAGACACTTTACCCAAGCATACAATGTATTAATATATATTCAGTAGATCGAAGTGTATGCAAATAAATGATTACGTACATACATTCACCCAATACATACATACACTATACTTAATTTAATTTTATACTTATGATACTGTATACGTATAGGTGTAATATGTTAGTAAAATTTAGTATGCAACTAAATACGTATAGGCACATATATCCTACATACATATGTACTTATGTTATAAAACTAAATACGTATAGGTACATATATTACAAAATTTAGTTATATATAAGAATATATTACTTATGTATATAACTAAATTTTACCAATTCATATATATTAACTATATGTACAATTATATGCAAATGTATAACTCTACATATATTATAAATATAGTTATATGTACTTATGTATTTATGTACCTATACGTATTTAGCTAGATATGTTATAGGGTATTTAGTTATATATGTACATGTATTTAGTTATATGTAATTTAGTATGTAACTAAATACGTATAGGTGTAGTATGCTAGTAAATTTGTAGTTATACTAAGTATGGATTTAATTATATACATAAGTAACAATTCTTATATATAACTAAATTTTATTGTTCACTAAACTGGTTAATCTGAATTGTTACCTGAATTATTACATGCTAAAACTGGATTTGATAATATTTTTATTTACCTGAATTATTGCATGCTTAATAAATTAATAAATGAATTATTGCATGCTTAATAAATTAATAAATGAATTATTGCATGCTTAATAAATTAATAAATGAATTATTACATGCTTAATGAATTTAATTACGATTTAATACCCCCCTTTTGTTTTAACCTAATCCTTTATGTTTTGTAAATTTTTTGAAATTTATTTATATTTTAGAAGCTAACGTTTTATTATCAAAATCTAGTTTCAAATTTACAATTGTAAATTTGAGTATTATTCTTTTAAATTTTATAATTTACATATAAATTATACATTTTAGGAAGAATTAAGTTAACTCACAAAACACACAGCCACACAGATGCATACAAACAAAGTACATATTAGCGCACAAAATAGACAGTATACGCTTTTATATATATATATATATATGCATGCATCAAGATTTGAATACTTTAGTGGTGAATATGTGTATAGACACACATCTATAAATTTCGTAATAAATGTTCAACACACCAGCACATTAGATAGTATCTCTATTTTCTATTTCTTAGTTGTATATTGTAAGAAGAAGGATATATAAATAATTATACTAATCTTATGCTATTTCATACTAACATTTAACATAAAGAACCGAATATATGTATATGTAATCTACAAATATACATGTGTCAACGAACATGTATAATATACACGTGTCAACGTACATGTATAATATACACGTGTGTATGTATGCATGTACAGTATCTGTTTATGCATATATACATGTGTCAACGTACATGTATAATATACACGTGTGTATGTATGCATGTACAGTATCTGTTTATGCATATATAAATGTGTCAACGTACATGTATAATATACACGCGTGTATGTATGCATGTACAGTATCTGTTTATGCATAACGACAATATACACATGTATTGACATATTAATTCTGATGGTTTTCAAACTCACAACCTTCGGCTCATAAGAGCAACGCTCTAACCAATTGAGCTACAGAATTTAATAACATTAAAAACTGCCCTTTTTGCCCTTTAATTATTACAAACTTATAAGTATTGGATTAATTTAACAAAAACTGATAAATATTCATATATGCGTGCGGCATGTGTGTGTGTGTGCAAAAAATGTGTTACATAGTATACAATAGTACTGTTTATACTAAATAAATACATCTGATATATTAATTTAAATAAAAATAAGTTTAAAAAATGTATTAAACATAGTACATGTTTTGATGAAACGTGTTTAGTGAGTTAACTGTGGTGTGTGTGCATGTGCATGTTTATTGGGACGGAATACTTAATATCTTAAGATGCATTGTTCATGACAAAAATGTTGTCATCGTTTACCACTTTGGTCCAAGGGCTCAATTTAAGACTCAATCTGATATATATAAATATGTACATATATTCAATAGAACATGTTTAAATAATATAACTTATTTAAATTAACATAATTCTTTGGTTTCAACTATCAGGAACCAAGTCAAAAAGACATAAAACACAAATTGGAACAAGACAAGAGACTTAATTTTTAAATTGGTGTTGAATTATCCTAATCATGTTCACCTTATATACTATAAGGAAAGTTAAATTTAGAGACTCTTATCCTTATCATGGATTGGATAACTTTAATGATCTTTATTCATATCCTTATCTGTATTTGTTCTTTATCCATATTTTTATTCATATCTATATCCATTTCTATGTGACATAGTTAAATCGTCACACTTAATGATTCTTATCCATATCTTTATCCATATTCTTATCCGTATTCATATTTTTATCCGTATCCATATCCTTATCCATATTCTTATCCATATCCATGTGATGTAATCAAATCATCACACACTACCCTGTCAGAGTTTTAACCCAAAGGGCCAACACGTGGCAACATGTGGGTGCCAGGTGGCCATTCGGCGTCATCACCCTGTGTGAGCAACGCTAAGTTTTCCAGAACAACCCTAACGACCCCTAAGGTTAGACTCTAATGCCCAATTGGACAGGAGACTTAGGGTTTAGCCTAAGTCTCCCTAGAGTGTCTACCCCCAAAACCCTTGAGAGATAACCCTAATTGACTTAGGGTTTAGCCTAAGTCTCCCTAGAGTGTCTGCCCCCAAAACCCTTGAGGGATAACCCTAGTTGACTTAGGGTCTTGCCCTAGAAGACCTAGACAGGCCCCCGTCAAGGAGACGTGTGTTCCACACATACCCTAGACAGAGCTAAGGCATCGTCACTTACCCCTTGAGGAATCACCCTCATCCGGGAGTACAACCCCTTTAGGGCGACAAGGGGTATCCTGAACCATAACTAACCCCTAAGGGTTTGAGTGGCCAAGTTATACCCTAGACCTAGGGCTAGTACTTAGTGAGGACACGAGTGTGTGCCGTAGGCGGACATGAGTGTTCTGCTAAG
>PUQB01000265.1:0-136170 GCA_003024785.1 Selaginella tamariscina
AGAAAAAGGATGCTCAAGCAAAGAATGTGTTGTTGTAATATGTAAAGAATTCTCAATTAAGAACAATTGATGGAGCAATAGATGCAACTAAGGTGTGGGAGACAGTGCTCAATGCCTATGAAAAGAAAGACATCGACTATCAAGTAGCTCAATTCAAAGGATTCTTCACTAAGAAGATGCAAGGAAAAGATCCGTTGGAGTATGTGAGTGAGATGAAGGTAAAGTTCACTCAGTTGAATATAACTTTGCAAGCAAAACTTTCAGATATTTTACTAGTGATGACAATCCTTGATAGGACTACCTTGGTCATATGCAATGATGAGGATCTATATCTTAATAGGAAGGATCCTTTAAAGACCAGTGATTTATTGGAATGGATCTAGCATGAGCATCTACTTGAAGAAGGAGGATTCGGTTGTGGCTCAAGCTTTCTACTCAAGGAGGAACACATGGGGCAAATATGAGGCTATCAACTCAAGGTGGAAGGATGCTACAAGTGTGGCGATCTTAGTCACATCGCAAGATTCTATCCATGAAAGAAAACAAATCTTCCAAAGGAGAAGCAAAAGGAGCATGTAGCAGATTCTGGGAGCAAGGGCAAGAGCATTAAGAAGCAGAACGAGCAACCTATTGTGAGTAAATTGGAATCTAAGAGTAGCAGTGAGGATCCAAGAAGTGAGGAATCAACCTTTGCATTTGAGGTGTTTGTTTGTTTTGTAGATGCCCTGATCAAAGAGGATGATGAGTCATGGTGGTTTGACTCATGTTGCACCCACTTCATGATGTTCAACAAAAAGATGCTCGAGGGGTATCAACCGTTGGAGACGAAGTAGGCCGTCAGAGTTGGAGGCAAGCATTAGTTAAGGATTGCTGGCAAGGGAGATGTCAGAGTTTTTACTTGGTGCCACAAAGGCGGCTTGCCAGGTGCCAACCCTGGAGATCCCCTCTCTAAAAACCCACAGAATCTAGTAAAATAACCTGTATTAGGAACCCAAGCCTTAGGAACTCAAACCCCTAATTGACTAAGTCCACGAACGAGACTCACCTTGTGAATTAGGATACATGGACTAGCCGAGATTTAAGTGTCGTTCCTAGCTTGGCGTGGTTAGGCGGCCGGAGCAAGGCCTCAACCACTAGTTTTGCGGAACGTGAACTCGGGCAATGCCTTTGAGCTTGTGAGCAGGTTTTCGGACCAAGGAATCTGACTAACTCTTTGGAAGTGACATGCCCTATCTCAAAGGCAAGATCCTGCCAACGATAAGGATAGTTTAACCCTAGGTGGGTTGTACCCCTATCGTGTAAAGTTTGGGGGCACAACGGAGGGTTGCACCTTGACGACACAAGCTTAGCTTGCACCGGTAGGAGGTTAACGAGCTCTCTTTTGAACCCAGGAAGCCTCACTACATATACTCTACCTTATTTATGTGATGGACCCCCCCCTCCCCACCTGTTTACCTAAGTGAGTAAGTGGGCTGGCACGGAAATGCCATCCCTTAGAGAAAATGGTTGTCCTAACCTAACCCTAAACCTAACCCCTAGGGGGGTTTAGGGCGTGGGGTTAGGTCAACCCTAGGGTGTCCCTAACCCTTATTTTGACAAGCTATACTTTGCAAAGAACCCTAACCTAGAACGTCAAACCGAGGGAGAGTTTCTAGAAGGTAAGTTCTAGCTTCACCTAAAGTTTCCTGCAAATACCTAATGACACCTGGCCGGACCATCACTAGATACCCAAGTGCACTAAATGGCATGTTTCCTACTACATCTAGGGTTTCCACACAACTCGATAAGTAACAACAATCAAACCCCAAAGTAAAGGGTCGAGTCATAGTAAAAACTATGACAGAAAATTTTGGTGGAGGCCAATTGAAAGTGTTGCACAATGTCTACCTTGTGCCAAAGTTGGGAAAGAACCTATTATTAGTTGCAAAGCTGGCGGATTTGGATTTGGAGCTGCTGCTGGTGGGTTCCATCAGCAAGTGTGTTGTTGGAGAAGGTACAAGAGTGGGATACTTGTACAAGCTCAAGGCATCCAATCTAGAGGCATTTACAATAATTCTGAAGAAAGATTATGTGGAGCTGTCCACATGGCATCAATAGTTAGGGCACCTTAATGAGCGGAGTTTAAGGCAAGTGCTTAAGCAAGAGCTGGGCCTGGAGTTCAAATCTTATGAGTTGGGGATTTGTAAAGGCTACATCTTGGGGAAGCAACATCATGAGCCCTTTCTACAGCGAAGTCAAAGTCATGAGAAGGAACCTTTAGAGCTAGTTCACAGGGATGTGTGGGGGCATGCCAAGCACACATCATTGATAGGAGTGAGGTATTTCTTGTTATTTGTGGATGATTTTAGTAGGAAGTGCTAAATCTACACCATGCAATGAAAAATAGAGGTGTTTGAGATATTCCAATAGTTCAAGGCTGCAATAGAGTTGGAATCTACACACAAGATCAGTGTTTAAGGACGGACAATGGTGGTGAGTTCACATCCAAGGTATTTGGGAGCTTTTGTGAACAACACGACATCAAAAGTTAATTTTCTCTTCCCTACGATCATGAATAGAATGGCATTGTGGTTAGATGGATGCAGACCATTGTGGAGAAGGTAAACTCCATGTTGAAGCACAAGGATCTGGGGTCAAAGTTTTGGGGGATGGATGTGCACACAATTGTGTACATTACCAATTGAGTTTCAACTAGATCGCTGCAAGATGTTGTAATAGAATCTACATGGAGTGGTAAGCCATGTGATTTGTCTAAGCTAAGATTAGAGCTTGGAGGTTGTTCCCAAAGAAGACAAGAAGCAAGTTGGATGATAACAACACAGAATGCATCTTTGTTGACTATTGTGATGATAGCAAAGGATACAAACTTTGGGATGTGGAGCACTAGAAGGTGGTAAGGTGTCAGCATGTCATCTTTGATGAGTATGACATTGCAGGACATGAGGAGCATCCAACAGAGTAGCTAATTGTGAAGGATCAAGGACAGATCGTGATCTAGGAAGAAGATTCCAATAACAGTGGTCCCAAAAATCTTCCTTCTATGGGAGATCAACAATAAGGGGAGTAGTTGGATGTGCAAGGAAGAACCTGAAGAACCAGTTGTCATATGTTCCAAGGTGTTGAAACAAAAAAAATTCTCGCAAGACATTTACGCTCTAAGATCAATGAAACGATCAACAGCTAGGGTTACATTAGAGTGTTTTAGGGATTTCGTGACACATTTAGTGGTGATCCTCACACATTGAAGGAGGCTTTGAGTGGACTTGATGTAGAGAAGTGACTAGCTACTATGAAAGAGGAAATTGAGTCCATGAGGAGAAACAAGACGTGGATCTTGGTGGACAAAGGGAATTTCCATAATCTGGTGGAATGCAAGTGGGTCTTCAAGAAGTACAATGCGGATGGTACTATGGAGCGCTATAGAGCAAGATTGGTGGCGATCAGTACACATAGACCAAAAGGCATTAACTATGATGAGACCTATTCATCAGTGGCAAAGATGACATCTATCAAATTGGTTTTGGTGATTGCAGCAAAGGAGGATTTGGAACTTCATCAACTTGATGTGAAGACAACTTTTCTTCATGAGATTTGGAGCATGAGGTGTACATGAGGCAACCTCCAAGATTCAAAGAAGCTGGGAGAGAGCATCAATTGTGCAAGTTGAAGAAATCCATCTAAGGATTGAAGTAGAGTTCAAGGGCATGGTACCAAAAGATCGACAAGTTCTTTGTTGATCATGGCTTTAAAAGAAGTGAAGTTGACCATAGAGTCTACACCAAAACTATAAGTACCCAAAGGATCATCATTGTCTTGTATGTGGATGATCTAATTCTTGCTTGCAAGAGGGAGAAGGACATGGTGGCAATCAAGAATTTGATGAGGAAGCAATTCAGCATGACAAATTTGGGCAAGTTGCACTATATCTTGGGTTTTATGGCTATTGCGATGCTAATTGGGGCAGTTGTCTTGATACAACCACATGATATTACTTCATCAAGTGTGGAGCAACTATTTCTTGGGCTAGCAAGAGACAACAAGCAGTTGCCCTGTTTTTATGCAAAGTAGAGTGCATGGGGATTATAGAAGTAACCAAGGAAGTTTTGTGGTTAAGATACCTGATGAAAGAACTAAGGAGGTTATCAGCAAATCATCCTACAAGGATCTACAACAACAATGAGAGCTGCTTGAAGATGTTGAAGAATCTAGTTTTCCATGGGAGGGTGAAGCACATGGAGCTGAAGCATCATTTTGTGAGGAGGGAGGAAGCAGGATTGCTAAAGTTCAAGTTCTTGAGATCCAAGCAAATGCATGTTCACCAAGGCACTTCCAAAAAAGACACATAAAAAGATGAGGGTGCAACTAAGTGAGAGTGTTAGAGAAGAATATTTTAGAAGATAGGATTGAAGAATATTATAGTTAACTAAATTAGTAAGCAAACGTGGCAACATAGTGAATTAAAAGATATAGCAAAGAGCATAGCTATGTTCATCTTCTTGTTGTTTTGATTCTAACACAAACATTATATTGAATCAAAGAAGTCTAAGAATACACTAGAACTTTATACCTTTATATTACAGTCTTTTGCCAAAATATACTTATGAAATACATTTCAACTCTAAAAGTTGTACATTTTAAAGTAGTTATTATACAAATAGAAATCGTGCATTTTAATGGTACAAAATGTACACACACACATATATATTGTGTGTGTGTACACATGTATTTATACCTTGAAATAGAGTTGAAGTTCATTACACAAAGCAACTCTTTCATATAAAAAAATCGTAAATTTACTGAAATGTTATATCACTTTTATAGCAACTCATAAATATACTTGTGTCTTTTACAAAATCTAGCATGTATGATTCTAAGTCAATGAACATCTATATAATATATGCCACATCTAAGGGATACATATATAATATAATGTCAAATACATGATATATGTGTGACCAAAAATATAAGTATGATTATCGTATTATTATAAACTTCACTAAAAACCCCAAAAGGCCACTATAGTTAGTTTTTTTTATATAGTTCAACCTTCAACTATGCGAATATACTATATGTAGTATCCTACGTACTCAATTAAATACTATACCATATAGAATAGTTTGATGTGCACCAATGCTTTGTGTAGTTTTTGGCATCAGTTTCCATGTCTAATCCTTGGTGTAGTCTTTTTTACCAATAAGTGATTATACCATGTATTGTTTTGGTCTTAAATTCACTCTTGCATTGCTATGTAAGAAAACTCTTGTATAGTTTGCCTACATCATATAGTTTTAATTTTCAGTCTTTACTATAACTATAGCTAGTTGATAGATCCTTGACTGATGTACTAGCCACTCCTCGACCTGAAAACTTGTACAGAATCCTGTTTGGGCTTGTTTGGCTGTTGCGGCTCCTTTGGTCCTTAGGCTACACTCAACTTGCTTCCATGGCTACTCTTGCTGTAGCTCAAGCTACGGCTCCTTCTCTAGATGTGACCACCATTGATGCGCCTCAAGTTACGATTGCTCAAGTACACAGACTGGGTCAAGGTCAGGTTGCTCAGCTACTTCTTCTTCATGTTGATCATCTAGCTTTGGCTATGGCTTCTTTTTTTTTTTCAGTGGTGGAGGGGAAGGAGAGTGCTCACTATGATCATCTAACTCTGATTCAGGTTTAGGCCATTGCTTCTTTTCTTTTTTTGGTGGAGGGGAAGGAGAGTGCTCATGTTGATCAAGCTCAGGTTTTGGCCGAGGTTTCTTCTTTTTCAATGGTGGAGGAGAAGGGGAGATCTCATCTAGAGGGGTTGCCTCTACAACACGTACAACAAGGAGCAAGCCTCATGCAATCAACACTTACTTGGTTCAACTCCATGCTTCCTCTTGGTGCCTCTAGTGCTTGCCTTTGCTTTTTTCTTGCCTCCTTTCTTCACTGGTGGATCAACCCTAGTTCTCTGGCTGCATCTAAGACATCATTCACTGAGTAGGGGATGAAAAGATTTAACCCTAGGCAATTGAATGCAGCTTGGTTTAAAATGAGTGGTTGTAATTGATTATATGTTACAGCAATAAAGACTTGCACAGTTTGTGCAAAGTGGGGACTTTATCTACATGCCTTTGGCTGGACGCTTTATTGGCATCAGAGCCAATCTTGCCCTATTTGCAAGAACAATATGCTGCCATAGACAGATTGGGAAACATGGCTGAGCAGGGACACTACAAATAGTACAAAAACTATACATGAGTTCTGGCATGCCAACCGTTGGTCTTAGATATCAGACTTTCTTGATCCATGAAAATAGATTCCCATGCATGTCAAATGTTGTAGTTGCAATATACTTGCGACAATGGCCCAAGCCACATGCTTGCTTTGATGGAGCTAAGGAAGATGAAGAGAGAGAGGTGACAAAGATCAAGTGTCCAAATTGTGCCACCACAATTGCATTCAAGCTTACATACTTCTCTAATGATTCAAGGAACTTACTTCTTATGTTGCACTTAGATGGTTTCCAAGTAACCAACACCAAAATTTGGAGTGTCCATGCAATCATAGTCGTGGTTTTAAATGGTGGTCTACATGAGGATCATGAAGCTAAGCAACTAATACTGCCTCTTATATTCATTCTGAAGGAAGATACTCTTAAAAGAGCAAACAAAAAATACTATACATGCACGTTGTAACTAAAGTGGGCATGATACGTGAAAATGGGAATATAAAATAAATTACTAATTAATACTTAAGTTTTAATTATTAATTAATCATTTAATTAATATGTAATTAAGCCTTAAATATTAATTAATTAATTAATTAATCCTTCAATAACCTTACTTAGTAAGGAATATTCCTAAAATATCTTAGAATATTCATATTATTCTAAAAAAGTTTACAATAATGAAGAAATACTATCAAACATAATTACAAATGAAATCATTTCTTATCAACATGTTAATTTATTTATAAATACTTTCTTCCTAACCATACAGAGAAATCTCCTCATTTTGTCTAAATCATCACTCTCCGGATTAATCAAATCATTTTGGTCAATATCTTGATGTTGTTGCCACCACCTAACACTCTCACGAATGCAATTGGGAGTTGCCATCCTTGTTAATACATAAGATGTAATAAGACCAGGTCTGCATAAAGGCTCATCTAAAAATGACGTTCCTTAAGAATAATATTATAAAGCGCCCGGTTGCTATCCTTCATTTTATAAAATTCAAAATCACGAGAAAGAAAAGCTTCAGGAAATGTTGATACGGTGGATACTGCTCACAAAAATTTTCGAGATTCTTCTTTCTGAGGCACGTATCCAAGTAGTTCACTAGCTCATCCATGATATCAGTATCAGAATATGGATCGAAAGTGATTGGATGAATACAAGCAATGTTTTGGTTGAGCATAGCCTTCTGAGGAGAGTCGTCTACTACTAACATCTGTGCGTTCTTCATTATCCTTAAGCGACTGATCTCCCCATGAGTTCCCATTATTCTTTCATTCTTGAAGAAGTACGGCTTGCTTTCCTTTCTTATATTGTGAAATTCGAGAGGTTTATAACATTCGCTGGTCAAAAATCCAATCTTTACGAATCACCTCTTCTGCAACACTACAATGTTTCTTAAGCAAATTCAACAGCGGTGTTAAGTTATGAATCTGCATGCATGACCAAATCCCCACAAGCGCACCCATCTCCTTAAGCTTTTGAAAGAGACGATCCAACCCTGGACGAAAAATAATATCATATCGAAATTTACCATGACAAGGAATGAAATCTCCTTGTTTGATTTCTTTTTTCCTATCCTCGGGCCTTTGTCGATGAAGCAGAACACCATTGACATCCAACAACACAATATGGCCATGAGTAACATGGATAGCGTTGCCTCTTGAATACTTTGCAAATCACTTGTTTGCTCCCTTTCACATTTATCCGTTGCCACTATCTCGTTGCCTATCCCTTCATCATTTAATTGTACATCATCCTTACAAGATTCAGATATTGCATGCGCTGAAGAAATTGATTTCGGAACTGAAGCCAATAAAAATGATGATGAAAAAACTGAAGTGGCCCCCATGGTAACGATGTTTTGAGCTGCATTATTATCCATTTCCTGCATGAACTCTGTCATTCTGACATGTGGCACAAGAAATTGTCGCCAAACCCCTCTCTTACCTCATGCCAATGCTGAAAATCCATGTTCTCAATTGTTTCATTACATCTGCAAAATGATAATTAGCTGACCTTAAAATTATCAAGGTATATTATTTACCTTGTTAATGTGTGACCCATGTTTGAACTAAAAGCTTCATTAATCCTTGAGAATTTATTTTCTGTACAAATATAAACGAAATATACAAAAATGCCTTATGTTACACTCATTTACAACTATTCGTCACTCTAAGAACTCATTAACAATTCTTCTTCGCTATTACCTTCTGAGTGAGGCGAAGAAGGTCTAAGCCGCTTGTGAGATGGTTCAAGATCTTCTGTATCTTCTATTGATGTTTCCATGGGTAATGGAGTGTGAATGTTCTGTACTCCTCGAGATAACTTCCGGTCTAATATCTGATTGAAGTTCGTCCTCAGACTCCGACATTGAACCAGATTCGTCTTCAGAGCTATCGCACTTATCGGGAGGGAACTTTCTCAAATACTCCTTTATGGATTCGTTGGGGTAGTCAGTTGAGAACCTATCTATCCACTTGTTCAGGTCCTCAACCATGGTCTTATCCTTTTCAACGGCAAATACACATGTATCCCGAAGGTAACACTCCTTCAAGACGGACCCCCTAGTGCAGTAGTCAAAAACCCACGCATCACTGTGAGGACCCCTGATCAAGTTGACGATGCTCCGTGCCGCTTGACTTGTGATGTTTGGATAACGTACATTGCCGAATACGTCACTCTCAGCTATCGGTGTATCGGATGGAGGTTCAGGGCCGTTGGAGTGCAAACAGATGCCTGGCCAGTCATTTGGAAGTTTGAAACTGTTTGGCGCATTCCTAACAACCAAGTGAACAACCGAATCAATGCACTTCGGATCAGCATCATTCATATAAAATCCTGTCCAACGATGTTTATTCCTCTTGGCAAAGGAGAAGGCAAAGGTATCGGTGACATGAGCAAGAATCAAGAAATAAATACCTGAAAACGTAGATATCAGTCAAGAGTGCAAGTATGAATTCAATAATAAATACCTTCTTTGTACATACTTGCACGACTAAGTTTCTCCACCAAATCCTCTAGTGTCCTGTCTGTCGAAGGATTTTTTGACACCCGCCGATCCATCACGAACAATTGAAACGGTTTCCTACAAGCAGTGATGGTACCCCATAAAGTCTCCGAATCCAACAACAAACATCTGTAGGGCTTGTCGTGATTCGTAGCATCCTCCTTTATAAGGTTCAACTCGGTTCTCCGCTGCTGAAGGACTGCCATAAGAGAAGGCGTCATCGCAATGTTCTCCTTTTTGGCGTTGGCGTGCAATAGATTCTTGCCCAGATCTTCCGATTGATTCACCCATTCGACAAGCATATCATCATTTGTCACATGCAAATATTTGCTGACCTCTTCGTATGTTGAAGCCGAAATCCAACCCAGTTTGTGGCAGTGTATTCCCAACCACTCCTTGAAGTGCCTGACCGTCTTCAACTCCATTGCCTTGAGATGAAAAGGAGAGGTGGGGCTGCTGTTGTTAATCTGTAATTTGCCATCAATCACCAAATCAGCCAAGACTTCCATCTCCTCCATCGTTGTTCCATTTAAAGGCTTCAACCATGTGAGCTTGAAATCGTTGTCTACATCCTTTATAGATTGAACAGACTTAGCCTTCGGCGTCTTACTGGGTTTCTTTGCAGACTTCTCTGAGGGCTCCACTTCACTTGTCTGCTTCTTCTTCAGTGTTCCTTTTGCAAAGGATTCCATAATCCCCAACCATTTCGCAAAGATCCTATCCTCGGGACAAGAAATCAACATCATCAAAAAGGATGTTTCCTTCCCGCCCACCTGGGCAAAATCAACTGCTACAATTTCTTCAACTCTCTGAGAAAAAAGACAGATTAATATACCGGCGAGATAAATCCCGCCCAAACAATTTGCTTACCCGGTATCCGCAGATTGTGTATTCCCTGCAGTAGCTCTTTGTGGTCGCTGAAGAGATTCCCACACGGCTCGCGTGTGTTTGAACTTCTCCCATATTTTGCTGTTGTAGTGGTTGGTGTCTAGCGTCCCATTCCGCCGATAACTTATGGTACTGCTCGATTGTGAGATTCGGCTTCGCTAAAAACGCCGATCTTTTCGTCAGCTTCTCACGGGTATGCTCGGAAAGTTTTGTTGCCATCGTTCCTTTGTTGTGTTCGTCGAGAAGTCGTTGGGCTGCCGTTATTGTGTGCTGGCCACTAATGATGTAGTACTTGATTGATTTTCTATTCTCCGTCTGAACCTTCCTCATTTGTTCCGGTGTTGTGATCCACACTTTGTCAGCGCCTTTGTTTCTCTCGTAGTATGCGCACAAAACAGCATTATGTGGAACGGTGTAAGAATTGTCGTCCTTCATCTTCTCCATGAGCTCAGCTACACGTTCCTGATTGAGTGGCCTGTAATTGAAGTTTGGGTTGACGCTGCAATACTTAACCCTACACTCGTAAATCCTATCATCCAACATCATTTCCTTGTGGCTTATTGCAGCATGGGACGCCACAGGTGCAGCTGACAAAACGACTAATGATTTTCTTCTACGATCCGAATCAACATGTGTGATCCCCGATTGATGCTGTTCTAATGTTCTCGGCACACTCTTCCAGCTCCCGAAATTTGCTAAGCAAATTGAACGTGATCTGTAAAGAACCTGAGACCAAGCCACCCTCTCAATCTCCTTATGTGTCGCTGTGTTCTTCTTCAATGTGAAGAGGGAAGATTGCTCCACTTGTGATTTTCTGTATTGTGAAGCAATCTCTGAAATACACCTACTCGATGAGTCTGAAGATCTTCGAATAACATCCAGTTGGATCCCCTCCATAGATGGGCTTTCGTTGAGTTGAAGAAGAACTCCAGGTCAACATCATTAGTGAACACGTGAACGTCATTATCCACAAGTCGACAAAACCACCCGAAATTAATGTTGTAACTGGCGACCTCTGGATCCGAGAACGTGACATTGGATGGAACAAGGCATATGTGTCGAGCATCGCTCAATCTGGGTTCAGCATGCTTTCGGATGCTTGACTAGCACACCCACTTTCCATTGTTTTGCTTGTCCATGCGATGTGACAGAGGTTAGTTTGACAGCAACCATGGTTGTTCCAATGCGCTTCCCGTTTAGTTTGAAATATGGCCAAGTTGATTCCAGAATCCCCCTGCCCATCTCTTCTCCTGCTCTCGTCTTAATGTCACCTCAATTCCACATCTGAATACAAAAATGATTAGTTCAAGCACATATCCGAGTATAACAGATTTTATTTTAATTCTTACCCAGAATTTGACGACGACTCCATACTAATGACTCGATCTCCTTGTTTAATTAAATCGTCCTTCTGCAAAATAATACACTATGAATACAAATCATATAAAAACGCACACACACTTGTATAAACCCGAATATACAAAAATAATACACAGAGAGAAGTGGACGGAATTAACTGTCCAAAGCTCACCTTTGTGCTAGTGCAAAAAAGATAATATTTCGTTTTAGAACCACCACAAATGTGAGCTCTGGACAGTTTTACATAGTTTCCTAGCTTTTACTCGAAATATTATGATAAGATGATAAAAGTAAATAAAATGAGATATGCAACTTATATATAAATACATATATATTCACATGGAAGGTGCGGCGGGATTAATCTCGCCACCCCTTCAATGCCTCCTGAAAGAGTGGGCGGGATTAATCTCGCCACCTTTCTGGAGGCCTTGAACGGGAGTGCGGATTAATCTGCCACCCTTCTCGGTCTCAAGAGAACTTGGCAGGATTTATTTAGCACACCCCTTCAGTGACTCCAGAAAGGAGGCGGGATTAATCTCGCCCACCATGTAAGGGATGGTGAAATGAATCTTGCCACCCTTCCCAGTCTCTCCATTGGTATGTTGTAAACCTTCTACGTTCAGACATAAACGTTTGGGATTGGTCCGACTCACCAAGGAGTAAAAAAGGAAGGGTGGCGGGATTCATCCTCCAACAGGCATTGAAGGCTCGGCGGGATTAATCCCGCCGCCAGGCCTTCACTCGGTCCCTATGCGGGATTAATCCCGCCGGACGCCAATGCCCTACGTGGAATCGGGCGGGATTAATCCCCGCCTAGGCCCTTCAGGCAGGCCTTTGGCGGCGGGATAAATCCCGCCCGATTCCGCAGGCATGCGTACGCGGCGGGATTAATCCCGCCGACGCCAATGCCCTGCGGAATCCGGCGGGATTAATCCGCCGCCTAGGCCCTTCAGGTAGGCCTTTGGCGGCGGGATAAATCCTGCCCGATTCCGCGCAGGGCATGCGTACGTGCGGATTAATCTCGCCGCCCAGGCCCTTCACTCGGGCCTTAGTCGGGGATTAATCCCGCCGCCTAGGCCCTTCAGGCAGGCCAATGGCAGCGGGATAAATCCCGCCCGATTTCGCGCAGGGCATGCGTAGGCAGAGGGATTAATCCCTGCCCAGCCCTTCACTCGAGCCCTGTGCGGAGGGATTAATCCCGCCGCTCATTTGGCTAACCGAATAACCTGCCTGAAATGGCGGGGATTAATCCCGCCGCCGAGTGGCTAATTATATAACGGCGGGATTAATCTCGCCGCTACACACGTCTCACCATATAGCGGCGGGATTAATCCCGCCGCTATACACACACAACACACACAATATATATATATATATATGTATATGTGTGTAGGAGAGTGCGTGTGTGTGCCAGAGATAGTCAAATCAGATAAAATTATACATATACACACACATACACACACATATATATGTATATGTATATGTATATACAGGAGAGTGCGTGTGTGTGCGAGAGATAGATAAATAAATAAAATTATAAATACTGGTACACATAATATATGTATGTATACATAGGTATATTATATTATATGTGTATATGTATATCGTGTGTATGCGTGTGTGAAACAAATAAAATCATACAGATAAACAACACACACACACACATATATATATACAGGAGTGTGGTGTGTGTGCGAGAGATACAATTAACAAATCAATAAAATTATACAGATACACACACACACACATATATATATATAGATAAATAAATAGAATATATATATATATATATATCTGTCACACAGATATATATATATCTGTGTGTGTGTGTGTATATATATATATATCTGTGTGTGTATATGTATACGAGTGTGCGTGTGTGCGAGAGATAGAGATCTATAGAGAAGAGAGAGAGAAGGAGATATATATATATATATATATATATATATATATCTGTGTGTGTATATGTATATGAGTGTGCGTGTGTATGCGAGAGATAGAGATCTAAATTATATTATTAAGATACACACACATATAAATATATATGTGAATAAAAATAATAAATAAACTCAGAGGAGTGTGCGTGTGAGAGAGAGAGAGAGATCTCACCTTTGTGAGAGAGAGAAGGAGATTTCGCCGCCGCTGCCTTACAAACCCTAGGAATATACTTAAACCCTAAAAGGAATAGAATATATATTAACCCTAATCGAATATTCCTTCTAAGAATATACTTAAACCCTAAAAAGAATAAACTATAGATTCGCCCTAAACGAATATTCTTTTATTATATTATCAACGTGTGCGTGTGCGTGGGTGTATCACATACACCCAAGAATAAATATCATGCAAGGGTTTAACACGTGTGTGTCCATGAGAGTGTTAAAGTTTCACGTGCAGCGATACATATATACACACATAGTATTATACACATAGACATACATACATATTAGTACATATTAATATTAAAGAGACAGAGTACAGGATCATGTATGGTGTGTATGTATGAGAGAAGAGTGACAATACATATTAGATCATGCATGGTGTGTATTTTGAGAGAAGAGACACAGTACATATTTACATGGATCATGCATGGTGTGTATGTATGAGAGAAGAGAAAGAGTGTTAACAAATTAAATTCATACACAATGTCATTGCATATATTATACACATATACATACACACGTGTATACACACAACATACATACATATTACATGTGTAAATTCAATGTGTTACATAGGGTTTAGGGTTTAGGGTTTAGGGTTAGGATGGATCATGCATGGTGTTTATGTATGAGAGGAGAGTGTTATACACAGATATACATTATACATATTACATAATATTGTAACATCAGTACATATTATGGATCATGCATGGTGTATATGTATGAGAAAAGAGACAGGCTACATATTATGGATCATGATCATGCATGGTGTGTATGTATGAGAGAAGGGATTATGCATGGTGACACTGTGTATGTATGAGAGAAGAGATAAGTGTTAACAAATGAAAACCGTACACATTGCATATAGTACACATATATACATACACACGTGTATACACACAAACATACATATATATTACATGTGTAAATTCAATGTGTTACATACACACAGATTGAGTACATATAGATCATATATGCATTGAACATGATGTTTTTCAATAAAGAAGCAACATATAATTTCTCAAGTTTGGTTTAGGGCAATGTGCATGTGTGTGCATATGTGTCTTTGTAAGTGCTTCTAATGCGTGTGCACGTGTATATATAAATTTATAATTGTGTTTATATATAATATGTGCAAAACAAACATCGAATAATTAAGAAAATAATATTAATATACACACTATGAACATATTTTAAATTATACATAATAATATATGATTTTATCTAATATATAGCCATATATAGTTTTAATATATATTAATTTAATATTGATAATAAGGTTTAACATTAGAATATTCTTGAAATAATAAGAAATTAATTGAGAAAATCCCATTAATATATACAAATGTAGATCAAGTATTGAAATAATTAACTAAATTAATTATGATAATCATGTTTAATATTGAAATATTCTTGGAATAATAAGAAATAATAAAGAATATCACATTAATATAAAGAAGATTAATTACTCAAGTAATTAAGAAAATGAAATTAATATACACATTATGAACATATTTTAAATTATACATAATAATACATCATTTTATCTAATATATAGTCATATATAGTTTAATAAATATATTAATTTAATATTGATAATAAGGTTTAACATAGGAATATTCTTGAAATAATAACAAATTAATTGAGAAAATCTATTAATATATACAAATGTAGAATAATTACTGAGATAATTAAGAATAAGACTAATTTAATTATGATAATCAAGTTTAATATTGAAATATTCTTTCAATATTAAGAAAATAATAAAGAATATCCCATTAATAGTAGGAAATATAAATTAATTACTCGAGTAATTAAGAAAATAATAATAATAAACAGACTATGAATATATTTTAAATGATACATAATAATATATCAATTTATTTATTGTATTAGTGTATATATATATATATATATATATATAATATAAACTCAATAATATATACTTGAATATTAAGAATGTAGAACAATTACAAAATTTCGTAATATTAAACAGCTTGAAGCACTTGAATAACATTAAATGCAATTTTAAAACACTCATTGGAATTGGAGAGTATTGTCGGTTATTTGTTTCAACTCATCTTAAATTTTCTTTTCTGTTATTTCAAAAATTTCGAATTTCTGACATAAGTATTATCAGTCTGACATGTAAATTTGAAAATACATTTAATTTCCCACTCAAATTCAGATCTGGTTCTTTCTCTGGCAAGGGTTTGTTCATTTCTTTATTTTTCACTCTTCAGATTTTCTTTTTTCTTCTTAATAATCAGCTCAGGAGCGACATTAAATTGGGTGTGCTATTGTTTATAGGAAAGCACGGCGCCTTCAGTGTTTTTTACAAGTAAGTATTATAAACAAATTTAGATATATTTATAAAGATTCACTCTCTTACATTCTCTCTTAAATTTTAGAATTTAGGGATTTAGGAATGCATTAGGATTACAATATATTCTGTTAAGGATTTATCCCGTTTAAATATACCTTTGACTTAATATTCTCAGTTAGCCGAGGCGACGGGATTAATCCGGCCATTTTTTTTGCCTCTTTGAAAAGGTGGTGGGATTAATCCTGCCACCATCTCTTTCATAGTTATGGCAGAATTAGTTCGGGCAATGCTTCTCCGCCTCTTAAAAAGAGCGGCGAGATTAATCCCGCCGATAACTCTCTCAATTAATAATGATTTACTTGAATTTATTAGAAAGAGTTGTCGGCGGGATTAATCTCACCAACCGTTTAGGAGGCAGAGAAGGGTGGCGGAATTAATCTCGCCAATACTTCCCTGTTTTAAATATTTGTGGGCAGAATTCATCCCGAATCTCTTTGAAATCATAGTTTCGGAGAGAATGGGCGGGATTAATCCCGCCGCTTATTCCCGTCGTCAGAGTTGTGGGCGGGATTAATCCCGCCTATTCTCCGTCGTCAGTTTGGGCGGGATTAATCCTGCCCCCACCGCCGAATCTTCCTCGTCTGTGAGAGTCGGCGGGATTAATCCCGCCGCAAATTCCTCGACGAGGAAGTGGGATTAATCCCGCCGGTACTTCCTCGTCGGAGGGAGCCCGCGGCGGAATTAATCCCGCCCTCTCTCCGACGAGGAAGTATCGGCGGCGGGATTAATCCAGCGACTCTCTCCGATGGGGTAGAGTCGACGGCGGGATTAATCCCGCCCATCAGTTATATTAATAAAGCATGAGATATTATCTTTATACATAATTATGTATTATTGCACATGCATATTATTAAGCAACCACAGTTATGATTTCTTAGAAATATTGCATAAACAGATATCATAAATAACACAATTATTTATGTGCAGGACAATATGTATAATACTGGAAATAAAGTATGTCTTCTTCGGAACAACGAGATAGTTGGCACTGGAACTGTGGAAGTTCGAAGATGATAATGCATCATGTCACAATATTGCCCAAGGATTTGTGTGTATGTATGGGTGAACACCATTTTCAAGCATGTTGAGGTTCCTGAAATGGAATTTGAGGAGGGTTCTCCTGTATTGTGGAATTTGGATGAAGTCAAGGCTAACACAGAATATACAGAGTCACAAACAAACAGTAGCACGAGTTTTCTAGATGATGGCTTGCCTGCTGTGATGGATGAGGTAATTCTCTTTTCTTCATGAGATTGAGGTTGGGAGAGGCATCATCACAGCTATAAATCCAATGGAAGCAGTGTCAGAAGAGAAACTAGGGTCTGACTTCGTGGGTGTAGTTGTGACAGAGGTTTCACCTAATGGCACTTTGCATCCTGGATCCCTCGTGAGGTGGCGAACATCTGAATTAAGACGGCAAGATGGTTCAACATATTCTGGGTTGGATTTTAATAATAACAACCTGGAAGAACAACTCATATTTGAAGAGGTTCCTTGCATTGGTCCTATTATAGAAAAAGGCGATTCATGGGTTGCAGATCTTCCCCTGCATGTTTCAGCAAGAGGGTGAAGATGGATCCTACATCTTCCGAAAGTGTTACGAGCATTTCCACGATTGACTGTTGCAAGAAGAAGTGTTGTCAGATGGCAGACCGGAATGAAATTACCCAATGTAGACATGTCTTCGTACGCTCACCCAAAAGCAAAGGCATGAGTTTGTATATGCTGCACTAACTGGGTGTATTGATGGAATGGCTTCGGACACAGGTTATTAGAGTACATTCATGGTATTTAATAAGGTGGCCATCTGCTTCAAAGCTTGGTACAGTATATACAGGATCCCAAAGACCACGTTCTACCGTCGGAGGATGAGTGGTTAGATGGAGCGCGAACCTCAGTACATGGGAACACTGGCTTGGTCAAAACCCGCTCTCACATTATGGCAGCCATAAGATACTCAAGGCTTTTGTGGAAGCAAATGCAGACAGGATGCCTCACAAATGCCGAACACAAATGCAGGGGTCAGGGAAAATCTCAAGGTTTTGCCTTCGATCTACACTCAATTGAAGCTGTGTAAACATGTGAACAAGTGCCTCAGCTTGATGGGGCTGCAAGCAATCTGCACTGGTACCTTCAACAACATATGGAATACTCATTTTAAGGATGTGAAATTGCAAAACACTCTAGCTTTTCCAAGTGTGACACTTGTACATCATTGAAGGCTGCAGAGGCTTGTGCAAAAACCTTGGTGGAGATCACTGCCATTCAAAAGAAGATGGAGGCCCACATAATTACACAACAAACTTGCCGGTCTCAGTACTATGCACACCACATGTTTTCTGTGTCACGCCCATCAGAGTACCTGTGCTTGATCCATGACAAGATGGATCATTCAAAGACCAGCATTCCAAAGCTCGTTGCAACACCAAAGTGCCTTGGAAATGTCATGAAACTTCCGATTTCATTGACATATGTGTTAACACATGGACACGGTTGTGAGTCATATGGACACTTTTCACTTCCACATTGGTCTAGCGACTCCAATTTCACTATTGGGTCGTTGGCCATGTGTTTCAGAAACCTTGAAGCCCACTCACAAACAAGCTATCAGTGATCTCAAAGTGAAGAAACAACACTTCAACCTTTACATAATGCTCTCATGAACACGTCTGCACTTGAGGCTACTTGGGAATATGAGAGGCATTGTCAGCAGCCTGCGCAAAAAACAGATGGCCTTGTTGAGAGTTCAGGTTCAGTGGAGGGATCTAGCTCAAATAGTGTACATGTGTCTTCAACATCAAATAAGCTTCCTCGTCATTTGCTTTTACAGATGGATAATTGTGCAGGCGAGAACAAAAATAGGTAAATCATTTTACTTAAGGGTTTCTCAAGCTCATACTTACTTTTATTTTCTAGATATGTCTAGCATATTTGTCAATGCTTGTTGCCAAAGGTGTGTTTGAAACAATCACGCTCAGTTTTCTTATGGTTGGTCACACTCATGAAGATATTGATGCGTTCTTCAGCAAGGTCTCCAACTCTACAAAAAGGACAAGTGCACTTACCTTACCGCATATGATGAATCTTTTTGAAAACTGCATCTCCAAAAAAAATTGTGCTTTGCTTGTGACTGAGGTGCCAGACTTCAAAAAATTTCTCAAGGAGTATAAAAGAGGGGAGTGATTCTTTAGTTGGTCACCTTGTGCCGCTACAATTCTTTTTCTCCATACGAGATGGTATACCTATTATGCAGTACAAGTTACAGCCATCAGAGCAGGAGTGGTTACGAAAGAAGGGTTAATGCTCTTCAAAAGTGGAGAGAATGGAAAGCCACTTCTCCCAGAAGGACAACCAGACCCTATTCATTGAGTGCCAGCTCAAGGAACAAGAGGTTATTATTGATGGCATCAAAAAATATGTGGCATGGGTTCAAAAATCGATGCCAAAGAATTCTGATAAGGCAACTGGTTACTCAAAACTATATAAGCATGTGGTCGACTATTGGGAGACTGTTTTCGAGAGTTGGAAGGGCCTACTGTCACAAGTACAGAATTGCAACACCCTTTTTGGCCTAAAACAAGGTGGCGAGAGGAGATTGAAATGACATCACTAAGCACAGACGACATAAAAGCCAGTAGTGATGTGGAAGTGCAAACCCCACACTTTGTTGGACAAAAACCAAAAACCTAAAGCATACTTTGATTGCTGCCAGGATCTTCAAAAACTAATGATGGTTCTCATTACTCCAGATGCGTCATATAATCAGCCTATTTGGATGGGTCAAATTATCGACACACTTGAAGTAATCACAAAAAATAGTATTGTTAAGGTTACATGGTTCAAACCACAAAAAAGGCGACACGAGAAGGAGAGCAAAAATATAATGAATGCCTAGAGAAAACATGGTCTCCCAATCAAAAAGACCCAGCATGTTTTATAAATGTTAAATCCATTCGATATGGGTGGATGTCAAGAAGCGTTGATAAAGTCACGATTAACAAAACTGCAAAGAATGTATTTTCTGAAGCTTAAAGTAATTACAAATTTAAAATATAATTTTAATATTATAAATTGTTTACTTAACTATATAAATTTAAAAAGATATGGAAGATTGACTATATTATTATAGGATTTTATATATTATTATTACTACTAAAATTTTTAATTAATAATGTTATATTTAAATATTAATATCTTAATAACAACATCAATATTTATATATGTACCTCTTATGCTTTCCTTAATTATTATATTAGGCAATATATTATATAATTTAATACCTTCTACTTTTATAATGTTATTAATTTTTGTTCAATGAATGCTATAATTTATTAAAGGGTCAACAAAATAGAATATTCTAAAAGAATATTCTGTTTTCAAACATATATTCTAAAGAATATTCCTTTAATATTAAAAAAATGCTAATTAAATAGCTAAAATTGCTAATTATTAAATATGGGACTATAGCCATGCCCATTTTAGTTACAGCATGCATTACCTTTATTTTGGATGAAAGGTAACAACTCACAATCACCCTTGGAGCATGCACTAGGCACAACGCATGTGCTTGATGACTACTGTGTTATAGGCCACATGGCGAATGCTAGTGTTACAAGTTTGAAAGGTTATTTGGAGATGTAGGGAAGATAAAGACAAATCAAAAGTAGAGATACATTCAACAAAGTTATGAACAACCTCTTCGTCTCAAGAGTAACCACTTTAAAATTCAAGAGCGAGATGGATTGTCAAGCCAACAACATTGGGAGTGCAAAGTTCTCAAAGTGCATTTGCATGCTTCTATAAAAGAGCCAAAAAAGGTAATCATGTTTTTACTTCATAACTAAATAACTAACATTGTATAGTAATTATATAGGGTATATTTGCTGCTCCTCCAACGAGAGGTTGTTTGGTTTATGGTTAAGATCAATTGGAACACTATGGGAAGATTTGTTATAGAAAAAGGAATCCTTATTGGCAAAGTTACTCAACAAGAAATAATTGATTAGAAGCACATAAGGGAGAACATCTTAAATAGGATGACCCCTTTGTTGTCACTAATAGAGAACGAGGGGAAAGAATTTATTGGTTCATTCAAATATGCAATGGTGGTGATGCTAAAACAAGTGCTAAAGTTTTTTCATGCACAATATTATCAGTATTGTGTCACAGCTTTAGGTGCAGAAGTAAATGATTTTTCAAGAGGTTTATTTTACACAAAGATATGCAACCTTTCTTCTTCCTAAGAATTTCCTGTTAGTTCGATTGAACGGGAGACATGTGTTCTGCCATTACAGATAATGCAAGCCATGTTACAAAGTCACACTAGAAATATATGCAAAATTTTCTTGGATGGTCCCTGGAGTTTGCATCCAAGAAGGTTTCTTATTAGCCATTACAAGGGATGTTGTGAAGATATTTGTGGAACTTAGGTTACTAAGATTAATAGTGTCAACACTAGAACCAAAAGATGTCTTGTTACATGGTTGAAGCAAGACAATCATTTTGGAGAGCACATTGTGAATAAAAAATATATATTAAAAATTACAAAGAGGAAAGCACTCAAAGATGGATTATCATTCACAAACTTTAAACATGGAAGTCGTCAAAAAGGAAGATGAGTTGATATGTTATAGCATAAGACTATACATGCCTATTGTGGTCATGTTGTTGTCATAATCTTGTGTGAAATGTTTCATACAAAAATTATATTGTCATTAAAAACTCACTTTGATGTCATAGTTCTAGTGCCTAATATAAACTATCAGAAATACTACACTCTGAACTTCACATAATCATAAACCTCATTGCAAAACTATCTTTAAATTAAATTATAACCCCAAACTTATAGTTTTCAGCTTATAATTTGTAAAAGATATAGTGGTAGTGGGGTTACTATAGTATTTATTTAAATGAGGTTTGTGATTGGGTTCTAGTGCTTTAAAAAGTATAAATAATATGAATTCCAAGAAATTTTATGCACATAGGGTGATGATATTAGATGAAAATGACAGTGGGTTACACTTACCATGTATGGGTGCACATTCACAATCTATGAAAACATGTCGGCACATATAATACACTACTTATTTACATCATGTCATCACTTGCATTAACCAAGTTAAAGTCTGGGAGTTCATCTTTTATACAGTAATTGTCATGTAGTGCTAATGTCAAGCCACGACCAAGAGCATAACACGGGAACCCCAAATAACGGTTTATATGTGGTTTTATAATATGTTTTTCTACCTTACACATACATGTTATTAAAAATGACAAGTTCTGGTCACAATAACATATGATTTTGTAATGGCTTTTTTAAGGATTGTTTTTGAAAGTTACTTGTAGTAGTTACTTCTTATTATGTTTTATTGATATGTTTATAAAGTATAAATTTATATTGCTGTTACAATATAAAAACACAGACATCAATAATATTTTAGATTTCTTTATATGTAACTTCAAATTATGTTTTTGTATTAATTTAGCTAAAAAATATACGTATTAAACACATGTGTTTTATATAGAAATTAACCGCTCAATTAATTTTACAAATAAAACACATATATCATTGTTTTAAGTAAACATTTTTAGTTACATTTAGAAAATACATAATAGAACTACTTATAAGACGATTTTAGTAAAATACTTATATTTTATTAATGTTATCAAAGGTTACACACATTGAGTTCAGTCCATTTAGCCTTCTTCCAGTCTTCATACTCAATACGCATATGTCCGAGACGGATGCTCTCTTCAACAAAAAAGGTGTAGAGCACTGGTGGTTCCAAATCTATCCAACCTATGTATGTCCACGGTTCAGTCTTTGTCATTATATTGAGATAGGTTCTTAGCTTTTTCCTTGTCAAGTTTGGGATGATCACGTTGCACATTGTCTCAATCTCTGCTTTTGTTCTCTTTCTCACAAGATCAACAAAGTCCAATGGAAGCTGCATGTAAAATTGTTAACCAAAATACCAATTAAACAACAAACTTACCTTCTGAAACGGCTCAACTGCCTCAATCTTACACCTTGGCCATCGGATGAACACTCCACGATAAGTTAAACACTTTCCCAAGTTGGAACAATCGGGATCCCCTGAATCAACCTTCATACGCTCATATCCTGGCAAGACAGCTATTACAGAAAGTGCAACATCATGATCCCCCAGAGGCCTGCATGCAAAAGAGTGATATAAAGAACCTCAAAACTATAGAAAACTTACTTGTTGTGAAGCTTTGCCATTCTATTGGCTTCCTTGATGATGCCTCTTCCAATGGTTTCTTTACCATTCAAGATGTTCACCACTTGTAGTGTCTCAAACTGCAAGAACAGGTATGTTGTAATGAAATAAATATTATTACAACTGAAAACAATACCTCTTCTTTATTCTCTTGATCTTCTCCCAAGTCGTCGTGAACGTCATCCAAGTCATGAATGTACTTTGGCTCATCATCATGTTCCATTTCATTGTCTTGCGTAAGCTCTTGCTCTGCTCCTCCTAGTAAAAAAAATTATAAAACATAACAAAGAAAAAATACTACTTTAAATCACCTCCAAGGCCGTGACTGTTACTTCACTCTTTTTCTTTGGCTCTTTCTCCGATCGTTTCTCTTCATTATCACCTTCATCATCCTGCTAAAACAAGTGTGCACACATATAACTTTAAAGAGAACTATGCAATGCTACTTACATCCGGCACAATACGACGTCTCGTCTTTAGCCTCTTTGATGCTGGCACTTCTTCATCGTCACAACAGTCCGCTTTAAGAAAGTTGCTATCCATCTCACAATCAGTAAGACATTCAGGCCAAGTAACAACTTCCTACAAATATATGTACACATTAGATATATCTAGAAAACACATGTAAAAGGTAAAACTTTACTTCCTCAGTGATCTGTGATGCTTCTGAGCCCGTGAGAGGTACAAACGCTCCAGAACTGAGGCCGCTAACTTTACTTACCTTCACCTTCAACATTATGATGTTGGATTCCACGTACCAGCTTTGAACAACTCCACGTCCCACAAGCACCTCACGCTTTATAAAGAATGGTTCCCGCTTCCTCCTATTCCTGAAGAGTTGCTGGCAGAATTCTACGTGTTCCAAGTCAAGTACTTTCTTGAAACCTACAAGAACCACCTCCGAAACATTGTAAGTATATGAGCGAGTATGAATTGTCCTTGATTGTGTTAATGTTTGTTGGAGCCTTTGACGTTTCCCATGCAGGAATATTGCAATGCGTTGAGAGACCCACTCCACAGGAGTTGTAAATGGTTCATGACCTTCAAAGACAATGGGCTGCATCTTCCCCGTGCTAACAAGCTCTTTTGCCAAAGCTTCCCGTGCAGCCAAATTCTCCTTTTCATTTTTTCCAAAACCCACACGATCAAAAAGTGGAAACCGCTCTTCGCATGCCAGCCGGATCTCCCTTAAGTTCCCAGACATTTGCTCATACTGTTCCTCCCAACCAACCGCATCAAGTCCGCTGTGTGAGTTGAAGTTGTAGTTCTTGAATAAAACTTCTTTTGAAGGCACCTCCCCACGGACCATGAGACCATATTTATGCTTCTTTTCCACCCTTTTGGACCTCTTTGAATGCCGTTTCACTCTTGTCCCTGGAGACGCTTGGGTAGGTGATTGAGACACATGACTATTTTTGTTGACGCTGGAAGGTGTTTGCTTGGGGTTCACCACCTTCAAACTCTTCGCTATGCTAAAAAGCTCCGCAGCTGACCCATAACAAAGGCCCAACTTAACCCAGTGCTCAATGTCGAGGTGAACAAAGCTAGAGCCACGGATCTTTTGGCTTACCAAAACAGAATGAATGCTATCCAAGTCCTCTGGTGCACCATGGAAATGCTGCTTGATATGGGTGAACAAAGCCTTGCTATCCCAAGCTTTGCTCTCCTCCAACAAACTTATGGATGACATTGAACGGCTGCTTAACACAACAGTTGGAGAACACGGTGGAGTGGGATAGAAGCTTAGTAGGAGAGCTCGGAGATGAAGATGGAGATGAAGATTGAGAGAATTTATGATACTTTGGAGAGCGCTCTGCCGACTGAACACCACTCACCATCATTAAATGTGTCTTTATAAGAGACTCTAATTATACTTGGGAAGTCTAAAAAAGACATATGTTTATTTAATAGTTTTATTTACTTACATTTGAATTTTTAAAATAGACATATGTTTATTATTTAAAAGCTTCGTTTAATTACATTTACTTTTAATACAGTATAAAATAACAACCGTACCTATATGGTGAATTCAGTTGAACTAGGAAATTACAGATATATATTATTACAGATAATAATTTCATTACAAATAATTATAGATGATAATTATAAGTGTATTTTATTTGTCGGAATAAAAACTTTTTTTCCGCTTCGTCTTGCCTCCATGCAAGGAATGACCTTGACAATGCTTTCCCATTCCTGTGGTTCTTTCTCCTTGTAATTTTCAATAAGAACCCCTTGCTGTGCTTGCAACCACGTAATATATACTTGTTTGTCTTCAACATTAACATGTTAATAAGAGCATACCATTTTTCACCATGGGAGCGTACATCTCCACAACTTCTCCATCTCTAGGCCAGACTGGAACAATGCCAGGTTTACCAAGCTTCAACAGTGCCTTTGGCAGTTCAGCTATTCTTGTCTCCATTGCAATCTTATATCCTGGTCTCTTACCATCACGACAAGGCAGCACACATATTTCTCTAAGTATCTTGGACACTGGTAGAATGCTGCTATAATCAAATCCTTCAACTTCTTTGTGCAGAATTCTCATCCCGGTAGCAGCGTCAACCTCAACCTCTCCATCCACTACACTATACCGCATGTACTCACCTGCAAAGAACATAACCGTCCCTGTACAAATGTTTGCTGTGAATACAAACTCCAGCTTCGCAATGTACTCAAGCAAATTGTCTGGAGCTTCAACAACAATGTAGTCCCCCTCACTAAAGACCGTGTCAGCTACAAGTACTGATGAGTACCTTTCTATGGTCTTAGATGACAACTCATATCTAAACGCTGCTAAAGCTTCTTCTTCCTCCTTTGATACATGTCTCTTGGTAGACCTTCCAATGGCTATACCTTTGCTAACGAACTCATCCCAGCATGTGTGTTTGCTAAACAGACGTATGTTCTTTGCTAAAGTTTGTGTTGGAACGCATATGTAACCATCTACAAAGACATGTATGTTACATTTATAACTTCTCAATATAAACAAATTTACCTGGAGCTCCTCCTTTGCAATATAATGCAACAAGCTTTTCCCATGCGTAGTAGGAAGTAATCCATCACAGTCAATAGATTTCAAGTTCATTAACTTTGTAAAAAAGGTTCTGCAAAATGTTTTAATATATAATCTTTAAAAAAACAATGAAAGCATACCTTTGTAATGCTCTGGTGAAGGATATTTCCATTTCTTTTTGGTTTGTGCAGATACGATTCACTGTAGCAAAGAAGCGTTCAAATCGGTAGCACCATAACAAGTCATGATGACCAAATCGCTCAACATCTAACAACATGTGAGCTGCTCCAACCATATGCTGGACAATAGATTTGTTGTCTCCAAAAGCAATATTTGATCTAACATGCCATGAAAAAAGAAGAGTCCTTGCAGTTGATATTGTTTCTTCATTCCAGCCATGAGTTCTACTGTAATCATAGAATAATTTTGTTATGGCTGATAGCACCTGCATACATATTATTTTCAGTTTAAGTACATGCAACACATATTTACATACCTGTAAAATGTCCCATAGAGCAGGATTTACAAGTCCTTCCAAAACATAGAGGCTATAGACAGCACTGAAAGTCTGGTGTTCATCTCCTTTCCAGTTACCTGGTCTGCATGTAGGATTTTCAGGAGCACGTTTCTTACGGAGGTAAGGTGTTCTATGCTCCAAAGCAGTCTCCAACCTGGTTGTTAAAATTCTTTTAGAAGTCTGTGAAGAGATCTCTTCCCAGCAACTTTCATGTGCCTTCTTTAGAACTCCCAGAGCTAAGTGATGCATTACGTCTATAGTAACATCACCAACAATCTTGAAAGCCTGTGTAGTGACCAAACCATATAATTCTGTTGATCCACGTACACCTGTCTCTCTTTGTGTCTCTTCTCCTTTGTTCCTTTTTTGTAGACAACTTTCATAATCAGCTTGAGTGCGAAGAGGATCTGGTTCTCTAGTCTTTAACCACACATCCTCAAACTTACCTCCATTTTCACAACGTACATGACAATATCGGCAAGGTAGCAATCCGCCTATTGTATAAGATTAAAAAAGAAAAAGTTTGGAAAGTGAAAATGTACCTTGTGACAGTTTTGTAATATCACATTGAGCCGGATGGTCTCCAACAACAGCAAGTGTCAATACGCGTAAGTTGAAAGATCTATCAAGTTGCAAGCCGGGGACATCAATTGCATACTGAACTGGAGTTCCTTCGACAAACAAATCATTCAACTCCGCAACTAGAAGTTGTAGATAAAGATCGTACTTGTCAGGACCATCTGGAAGATCTTCAGTTGTAAATAACATTGGTAGAACCATGTGTTTAACCTCTGGAATAGCGTTCTTACCACCATTTACCACCTGAATGTTCAAAGACATGGTGCTCCTTGTTCTCGTACTTGTGGCCTGAAACTTGTCCGAATGAATGATCACGGCAAGGTTTCTGGGATCACCCTCTGCGTATGCCCCAGAGTACATAAAGATGTTACCACAGATAGAGCAAGTCATGCTTCCATTCTCTGAACGTGTAGCAACAACGTTGTGTTCATTTGGCCAGCAGTGGAACATTGTCTTGCAGGTGGGACATTGTTGTGGAAGTTTCCACTGTGCACCTGGAGTGAAAAACGATTGATACTCACGCCACTTGCTACCATGCCAAAACTCTTGCATTTTTGAAGGTTGCTCATGCGTATGTTTTCCAAGCCAATCCTTTCTCTCTCGCCATGGCTGTAGGAAACTCCAAGCTACTGTTCTTGTTGACACTAGCATTTGAAGCCTAGCTGCAAGAGGGATGTACATGAACTGCTTTGCATCCTTGCGGATGTTTAAACATGAAGCACATGACACCCGGTTTGCTTTAGTGACTTGAGCTTCATCGTCTTTAATTTTTGGAAATATATATGGTTTGTCATCCTTATGGTAACACATTGCATATCTGTCAACCTCTGGAGCTCCCAAGTCTCGGCAAAAGCGTTTCATAGTCTTCACACTAGTTGGAACCTTATGACCATTCAACTTCCCTGACCAGTTGTTTAACGAAGCTATCTTTGATGCAAGTCCATCTTCTTTAAAAAGCAGTTTGTAGACTTCATTAGCTAATGCTTCAGGTGCTCTATGTTGTTCAAACAAACTTGCAAGGTCAAGAATAGAGAATAAAATAGCATCATTCACATCAGCAATCCTTTCTGTGGATGCAACTGTATCAAAAATTTGAATCATCAAATGGATTTTGTACTGCAATTTGTTGTGGCAATGGCTCCATACACACCTCAACATGCATGTCGTCATCTATTTCATTCTCCTTTGTATTTGGCAATGTTTCTTGTGTTTCTTCGTTGTAAATGGAACCTGTGGTTTTTGTTGTAAGGCACCCCTGTTTGCTGATTGAAGTATTTTTCTTTTAACATCCGCGCAACCAAATGCTGCCCATATCCTGTTCTAGAGTATTGCACCCCACCTAGTTCAGGATTTCTAGCTTTACAAAGTTGACATCTACAAATCCTGTAAACATTTGTAAACCTTTTTCTTGAAGATGCTACATGCAACAATTGCTTGTCGCGCTTTCTATGATAATCCCTTGTTGGTCTAGGAACCAATTTATAGCCACATTCCTCACTTCGACACAACTTGCATTGACAAATTACCTTGTTCGCAGGTGCCATACCTAAAAACCTAACATAACTAAAAGATATATGTAAATAATAAACTTAGAACTAAAACATAATACTCAAATAAGTAACAAATACAAGCCCTATTTAAAAAACATATCAGATTAAAAATAACATGTTATTTTATCTTGTTTACACTTCCATACTCCCAAATCACATATTATTTTTATAAATAATAACAAACAATAACAGTTAAACAAAAAATAATTTCTCTCACCTCTTGTTACAATCACAAATTATAAATGTTATTTTCAAATATAACTTCTTGCTGTTATTTTTAGAATGGGGTCCCGTGTAATAAGAACAAGAAGGCTTGACTCAAGAGCAAGGAACAAGGCAAGAATGATCATAGAATGACTGGTGTTGATAATAACTGATTGTACAACAATTAAGTCGGAGCTTTTATACTCACAACTCCAAGAGCTAATCTAGGCATAAGTAAAAATAATACTCCAAGAGCTAATCTAGGCATGAGCTAAAAGTAATGTCCCTTATCCTGTAGGTATATCCTGTAAGCATATCCTGTAGGTATATCTTATATCTCGTATCCTGTATCTTGTATCATGTAGGTTGTATCCTGTATTATGTATCGAGTCGTGACAGCACTTCTCCCTAAGGACGAATTCCACAAGTCCTGGGACCTAGTTTAGCATAATAACGTCGATGAAAGGCAACAATTTTAGAAGAAGCATAGAGTAAATTGGATGCAGGTTCCCAAGTGCGATCGGATAAGCAATAACCTTTCCAATCCACCAAGTATTGAAGTTTGGCGATGAAGACGAGAATCAAAGATGGCTGCAATTTCATACTCAAGTTCATCATCAATGCACAGGAGGGGGGAGTAAAAGCATGACCAGGAAGAAAAGAAGGATGATACGGTTCCAACAAAGAGGTGTGAAACACAGGATGAAGTTTTATAATAGATGGTAGCTCTAGTTGGAAAACTACAGGATTGACCTCAGCCGCAATCATGTAAGGGCTCAATCATTGAAAATCCAACTTAGAAGAAGGCATGTTGGTGCGAATATGCCTACGAAGAAGCCACACGAGATCACCAATCTTGTATGCAGGTGCTAGTTGACGATGAACATCAGCATGACATTTGTAATGTTCCTATGCCTGCTGAAGATGAACTCGGAGATTATCCTGTACCTGATGTAGATGCTGGAGACAATCCTGTACTGCAGGAATGGAAGAAGGAGAAGCATGAGAAGCAAAGTCAAAACGTGGATGGTAGCCTGTAAGAGCAAAGAAAGGTGTCTAGACTGTAAATGCATGAACGGAGTTGTTGTAAGCAAACTCTGCCATAGGAAGAAGGTCCAACTAGTTGTCCTGTTGGTAACTGATGAAGCAGCAAAGATACTATTCTAAGGTCTGAATCGTGCGTTCTGACTGTCCATCAGTTTACGGATGATATCCTGAAGAAAGATCCGCTTTAACTTGTAAACTTTGTAGAAGCTCTCACCAAAATCTGGACATGAATTGTGGGCCTCAATCAGAAACAATGCTCTTAAGAAGACCATGATGTCGGAACACTTCGGAGATCATCAACTCAACAGTTGTCTGGCATGTAGCCGTCTTGTTAGAGGGTAGGAAATGAGCATGTTTGGTGAAATGCTCAACCACCACAAGAACTGCATCAAATCTACGAGAAGGAAGATCTGTAAGGAAATCCATAGAAATGGACTTCCAAGGAGCAGAGGGAATAGGAAGAGAACGAAGAAGACCAGAGGGCGCGTGACAAGGCATCTTCGACATGTTGCAGGTGTCACAACTCCATACAAACTTTTCCACAAAACCTCGCAACCCAGGCCACCAATAGTTGCGAGTCACCAACTCAACTATCTTGGCCACACTAAAATGTCATATCATAACAATCCTGTACCACACGAGTCCTATAAACATCAACAGGAATGTATAGGAGACCTTCCCGGTATAGAAGTTCGTCCTGTATGGCAAACAACTTGTAGTCTGTACAGGAACTGGAGGAAGAGGAGCTTGCGATGTTAGGACTAATGTGTGAGAACACATTCTTTGTCAAGTCGTCTATAGCCAATTACAAATGGATGCCTTGTAGAAGTGTTGAATTTGCTGGAGCCTAATGAACTTGTAGTGCCGCAAGCCGAAATCGATCAGGACCCAACAACACTTGCTTTTGACAGTTATATGCAGAATCACCCGGGGTCGGTGCAAAGTAAGAGCGCCTAGATAATGCATCTGCTTTGCCATTCTGAAAATCAGGCATGTAAATGATGACAAAATCAAAACGTGATAGGAATTCTGCCTACCTAGCCTGTCACCCTGTCACTCCTCAAACGAATCCACAATGGCCTTGAGTTCCTTGTTATAAATCTCGTAATTGATCTTTGTCGAAAAGAACTTACGAGAGTGAAAGGCTATAGAATGGAGTAACTTGTCTTCTCCAGTTTGTGATAGGATAGAACCTACTGCAAAGTCCAAAACATCTACTTCAACGAAGAGCATGATAAGAACAAAAATGCTTGACTCAAGAGTAAGGAACAAGGCAAGAATAAGGAACAAAACAAGAATGATCGTAAAATGACTGGTGTTGATAATAACTGATTATACAACAATTAGGTCGGAGCTTTTATACTCACAACTTCAAGAGCTAATCTAGGCATAAGCTAAAAATAATACTCCAAAAACTAATCTAGGCATGAAATGTTCCTTATCTTATAAGTATATCCTGTAAGCATATCCTGTTGGTATATCCTATAGGTATATCCTGTAGGTATATCTTATATGCATATCTTATATCCCATATCCTGTATCTTGTATCATGTAGGTCGTATCCTATATCCCATATCCTGTATCTTGTATCATGTAGGTCGTATCCTATATTCTGTATCAGGTCGTGACAGCTGAAACTTAATAAAAAATACCTTTGTATATATGTTATTTATTTCAAAAAACTCCTATATACAAAGGGAAAAAAAACCTTCACAATAACCCCTTCACTTCAAAATAGGGGAGGACAAATCATCTTTTAAACCCCTTGAATCTACATTGTCAAATAAGCTTCCCTTGGTTTTTTTAGTTGTGCTTCAACATAATTCGTTAACAAAGAAAAAAATAATTAACTACACCAGACCTTTAGGGACACTAAACATGTTGAATCCATGGCTCTCACCTTCAAATTCAGCTCCGACTAAGAGACCCCTCCATACATACATAACCTTCGTTTGTATTTTTTCCATCCGTATACGTGCAGAAAAACTTTATTAAAACACCCCTTCTATACACTTACATCATATAAACCAATTTAAGATGTGAACTCCCCGGGGTTGAAGTTTGGTCCCTAGTATAAGCATTCTTACCGTTTTGATACACACTCCACAATTTTCTAAAATTATATCCCTAGCCTTATATACACTATTTAAAATGCCCTATTGCTTTCTAAGAAAGGAGAGAGTTCATCACGCAAAAAATCTCTGCTCGAATCTCTATGAACCTAATTCCTTAATTTCGCCCTCACAAACCCCATGACCTCTCTCCTTTATTCTTGCAACAATGGCACAACTAGGTCATGCTTCATATCCATCTCCAAACCTTCTAAAAAATGCCTTAGCCCCAAACGGTTTGTACGGAAGTACCAGCTCTAAATAATATCCCCTCTACCGTACATATATGTATGAAAAAAAACAACTCAAAAACATGCTTTTGATTATGTACACTTACTAATGAGTGGCTCACTCGAGAATAGACTTGTAATAATGAGTTAATGTGGGGTATGTTAGGTGTTTTTTATAAAATCTAAATCATCTTTAATTATATAAATATTGTAAATGACCATGAGCTCATGTTGGCTCATAATATCCATACAATAACATATTATAACGATAAATGTTATGAGATAAAAAAACTAATATTAGAGTGAGGGTGACAAACTTGTATTTTAATTATAGTACATGATGTTTGAGTATATATAATTATTAATGTGGTTGTATTAATGAAGCTACAAGGTTTTAGGGTATATGGGTATAGGATTTTTATTCTACTATGTATAAGAACTGGTTATAGACTTGAAAACAATCTTTTATATAATTATGATGTATATGTATGTATGCATATTTTGAATGTATACATATTATGCACATGTATATATATCAAATTACAAAAACCATGAAAAATGTATGCTATTATACTAACTTATACTTCTACATTTGTTACTAGCTTATAAAACGAAAATTATTACTGAACCTTTATACTTTATTTAAACACATTTATAAAGACATTAAATTTAACTTTTCTTCCGTATGCAAATCTAAAAACATCTTTATTAATTTAATTTGATCAATCACTTTAACTTTTAATTTACATAAATCATTTCTAGATATATGGGGTTATTTAGTGACAATATAATAATAAGAAGGATTTAAAAATAAAAGAAAATGTAGATATATGTTTACAAAAAAGTATGAATTATATTTAATTAAACTAGTTGGGGACATTCCCACTCCTGTTACATTGAGGACAATGTGGCAGAGGATAAAATATCAAATAATATTTATAGGCATCTATATTAATCAATGAAGTATTGACATACAAATTTTATAGATAAAAATTTTCATTATACAAGTATTCGACAGATGTTATGTACTGCTATGGTTTTATCTTAAAGGGAAACTACTTCCCATGATTCTCATATCTCTTGTAAAAGCTCCTTACATCCTTCTTAACCTGCTCCAGATCTTTCAGTAGCTCCTCTAAAAGAGTGTTAGCCCTTGCATTCACTTCTCCATGTGTCATCTCTAAGTTCACTTTCTGGTTAGGACATGCATTTTTCAACTTCCTCTGGAGCATGTCCGTCTCTTGTATACCTTTCTTAGTTTCTTTTATAACCCACTTGAGAAGCTCCACTTGCACCTCCAGGTTACTCATTTTTTTCTCGTAATTCTGCATCTTCTTTTCAAAGTTACTAAGTGGACGAGATCGGGTTGAGTAATCCTTTTTAGCAGGTACACACACAAGCTCTGTGTTTAGAATTCCATTCGGATCTGAATCTTGTACCATTGGCTTATAGCTAGGTCCATATTTTCCCTTCTTGGAAGTACCCTGCACATTAGAAGTACTCTTATTCTCACGTTCTTCTTCATTCACCTTATAAGTACCGTCGTCTTTGAATTTACGTCTGCGCTTTTGAGAACCACCTTCACGTGTTTTTCTTTTGTAACTAAGTACATGCTCTTTCTCCTGTATTTCCATTCTCCTGCACATCCTGATGAACTTTGCATGTAAATCTGGGAACTGACTGAAGCAATCCGATATCTTCTGCAGAGTCGCTTCCTTGCGCAATCCTTTGTCTTTCAGCGCATAGAACAACTTCATTACTTTGCTGCCAGCCTCCGGCTCTAATTGTTCCTTAACTGCAACAAGGAACTTACGTAGACCATCTTCATCATCTGTGTCTGTCTCATTGTCGTCTGCTTCATCTTCCTCATCCGACTCATCTATCTCATATGATAGATGTGTTTCAGTTACAATCTCAATGAAATCCCAATGCAGTTCCTTGAATGGCCAAAGCAAATCTGAGATTTCCTGTACAATCTTCATCCTCAGTTTCTTGTTCTTCAGTCTGCAAAACAACTCCATAACCTGCTTGCTAACCTCTTGCGGTAGCTGTTTTTGAACTTCACAGATCAGTTCATACTTCTTCTGGAGATCGTCTTTGTCTTTCTTTAATAAAACCTCTACACTGTGTTGGAGTTCCCATGCAGATTCGACATTCTTCTTCTTAGACATGTTTAGATGCCTGTTTATCTGAATATGAATGTATATATGTGAGCGATCTAGAGCGAATTGTAAGTCCTATCTAAATCACAATCATCACATAAGAAAATAAACATCAACATATCCTCACAAGATCTCAAGGGGAATTTGAATACCCTAGGATAAACACTCCTTGTATTGGACATATTCTCACGCAACGTGCGAAAGCCAATCCTACGGCACAAACAACTCAGTTGTATTTAAATAATCTTATATTTAGAATTCAGTGTGCGAGAAAGTCCAGAAAACTTACATGCTTCCAATTGTAATGAAATATAAAAAAACACCAAGAAATACGATTACCATGTGTCGGGTAAAAATTTTAAAAATACAGAAATATTCCAGATAAACTTGAGGGAAATTTTTCGGTTGAAAAGTCGATGGACAGGAAATGACTTAGTCAAATACTTAATTAATTAGTATTTAGTCATTTAAGAGAGTAAGGCTTTTAATGACCTCTTGTATGTTGCTTAATTTTCATTGGATTCTCACCACTTGTGGTTAGGGTAACCAGATGGATGAAAGAAGACCTTCTTGTGATGAAGTTGGTTATGTATTGAGAAAACTCTTACAACAATTACTTTGTTCAAGACAAGACTCCAAATGTATTTTTTGATGTTGCTTATATGGATTTATAAGGTCAGATGACGAATTGAATATTAAGCACCAAGCCATTCTTAAGAAAACAAGAAATAAATGAATGAGTGCAAAATGAATTTGATTGGCTAGAGCAAGATGTAAAATTGAGAAGATTTTCTACTCATTTGCAAAAAGGATAATTAAAATGGAACAATGTTTATCAAGGATGGAGCTGTAAATTTCAAAACAACTGTTTTTATAAATCATGCTGACATTAATGCAAAAAAAACATGCATTTTGGCAAGGTAAAAATTTGTTGGAGAAGACAAAGAAGGTGGTGAAGTTATTTAAATGTATTTATTTTCATGGGAAAGAATGCATGTTGATGAGAAAGTTTTCAGGTTTGATAGCTTTGTATAAATTAAATGAGGTGATAATTATTTCAAACCTTTACCATAATAAAAAAAACATATGTGAAGTTTGTGAAAATATTCAAATCAATTCATTTGGATATAATGACAAAATTGTAAATAATTTATGGTTTGGAATGAATCAATGGATTTAAGCATCATTAAGTATATGATTTTGTTTGGGGTTTATATGGAACTCAATAAAGGAATGATTCGAATTGTTGAATGTGATGTCACAATGATTTTTTGTGAGCTTTAGAGAATAATGGAAGACTAAGAACTTTATGAATTTGATGTAAGAAATGTATAACATTTGATTTAGATAGAACTGCTGTGATAATTAAAAAAACAAAGGTTGCAACAAGGTTAAATGATTTTAATTCATTCATGACAAGTTTGCACTATGTAGTTCATAACCAAAATTATGTGTATCTATTGTTGCAAAGAGAACAAGTTGAGGAATGTTTAAATAAATTAATGAATTAGTAAATAAAGTTGTTACATTTTTTTTTTTAAGAGCTCAACATAGTTGAACATTCTAGAAAAACTTTAAATTACAATTTTTTAAAGATAAAGAAAATTCAACACATATGATAACTTAGTAAGCATTGGGTCTTAAAAAGTTGTGATATTCTAGAATGCATGCTTAAAGCATTGACAAATCAAAAGCAACTGTTTTATGAATTGTAGTTTATTTTACACTTTCTTATTGACATTCTTGAGTATATGAGCTTGCTAAGCTTGGCCTTTTAGTGTGTTGTTGTTATATGTTGAAGATTTATGTAATGTCACAATCATGGGAATTATAGCTAATTTTTAAAATTATTAATTTGATTTGAACAAGACAATAGAATGCATCCTTTATTTTAGACTTGAAAAAGGTTGATAAAGCTTCAACATCTTTAATAAGAAGCATCCTAATGTTAAGGTTAATAACTGAGAAGATATGTAAGAAACTCTTGAGTTTTAAGAAAACTTCTTTAAAATACTAATTAAAGAAATTAAGGAAAGACTTTTAAACCAAATGGTATTGGTAAAGATGAAAGTGTTAGTTCCTAAAAACTTCCTTGCCAACGTAAAGTAATTAAGGGCCTGTGAAGTATTAAAGCAAATGTGTTAGCTAAATTTTAAAATTGTAAGTGATCTGCAAATAGAGATATTTACAAAATTATTATTAATTCCAAAGCTTTTATAAGTTTATGAGATGGAGAATGCATGCAAACGAATGGATGGAAGAGCTTTATGAATACCTAGGGTTTGATTTAAAAATGGAAGGTGAAATATCTAAATTTGGTAAAGGTAATAATTATTGATTTAATATAATGTTCTAGCACAACAATTCATCATGTTGAATCCTTTTTTACGTATAGTGAGCAAACTTTTCTTTTCCTTTATATATAGGGTTTTTTTAAAATAAAAAACATGTATACAAAGGTATTTTTATTAAGTCTCGGCACTCACACGATAGTTACTGTATGGTTAACGTAAGTGATGACATGGTAAAAATGAGTAACTTACCTATATGTGTTAACATGTTTCTATAGATTGTTGAACCATGTGCACCCATTGTCATTAGTTATCCAATGTCATTACCCTATGTGCATAAAATTTTTTAGAGATTCATATCATTTATAATTTTTAAAGTTTATAATACTTATATTTTTGGTCACCCTAGTATATTTATTTAAAAATTTTATTTTTAATTTATATGTAAGCATAAATTTATAAGAAAAAAGAAATTTCACATGTCAAAGTAACGTATAAATTAGTGATTATTAAATTTATATAAATGATATGATCAAACAAAAAAGAACGTTGTAACTAAAATCAACTGTGGGATTGAAGGAGATAAAAATATATATATATATATATATATATAATAAGTAAGTATATAATATTATTATTCTGAAATATCAATTTATGTAAGCCTTTTCCTCACTTTGCCTTGCCATCCATTGGTGATCAGTCTACTAGCATAGGTAACAACCATGAGTACATTACATTTACGACTTAGAATATACTTACCAAGTCATCCTGATATTATATATATTATATGGCAATGCATATAGGTCACTTAATATTTGGCTACACATCTTAGTCTATTTTAATTGTATTTCATATACAATTTCAATTGTTAATATCCTAAAAAAATCATAACTAATGTAAGTTACAAAATATTAAATATTCTAAACATTTATCAAAATATTAATTTAAATGTGAAACCAACTTAAAACTCAACTTAGGTGTTTGTGATTAACAGTTTGTGCATATTATAATATAATATATTTAGTTAGTTTTGTTTAGTGTATTTTAGCTATTTGGACAGTTAAACGTTCTATACTTTTACTTGCCCAAACCCTTCTACTTTCCTCGTATATAGTAATACAGATACAAGCACTTCTATACGAACTATAACTCTACGTAAACACGCACGCACGCGCGCACACACACACTCGTAGGATATTGAGGCGAGAACAAGTTATTCACACTTGTGTACATTTTATTTATATTAACTGAACCTTACAAATATCCACATGTTGCAACTGGAGTTCAAGCTGCTTCTTATGTAGAACATACTCGAGACGCTTTAGAACGCTTTCCTTCTTGTTGGTAAGCTTCCCCATTTTTAAGTTAATCTTATCCATTCTTGCTTAATTTATATAGCTCCCAGTCTATTGTCTTCTTTTTTTGTCCACTTTAATAATATTATTAGTATTAATAATATAATTAATTTTTTAAATTAATTTCTGTAAATATATAAAATGAATAAAATTACGTTGTAATAATGCACTTACCATCTGACGATGAATCTTCAGAATACTTGTCTTTTTTTTTCTTCTTTTCTTTACTATCTTTCTTACCTAATTAAAAACATATTCAAGTTAATTATCAAATTAAATAAATACATTAGGACCAAAGTAAAATAAATATAAAATATTATGAAAAGAATATATATTATTGCTAATATATTATTGTAATTACCATCCGATGGTAAACCTTCGGAGACGTTCTTCTTTTTATCCTTCTTCTTGCCTTGTTTATATTCAAGTATATTAAATTTGTCAGTTAAATATTATAATATATTTTATATATTCTTTATACATTTATATATTAATCTACTTGCCTGGTCTTCGCGCACCTCTGGCAGCTTCTCCTTTTTTAGGTTCTTCTGACCTTTAACAGTAATTAAGTATTAATGCGTGAGCACACATGCCATACATACATACAATGTGTGTGTGTATATATATATTTATTTATTTAGCAAATTATCTCAAATAATTACAATAAATCGTGTTAAATGATGTCAATACTTCAATTATGGATTTTATGTCTATATAGGATTATTTGACAGTATATGTATCTTTACCCTCTTCCATGTGTTGTTGTTGTTTTGATCCTCAGACATCTTTTCCTCCTTTGAGAGTGTAATTGGAAAATCCCCAACTTCAACTACCTGTATATAATTTTAATCAATTCACAAATTTTTATACATATATACATAATCAACACACGCACGTATATAGTATACCACACGAGAATACCTTGTCCTCCATTGTGTATTGATACAAATGAATGTGATGGAAGCTTTCTTAAATTTGTAAGCAAATCCGATCTGTCATTGACAAGTGTCACTGTGGGACTTTGCCACTTCCTCTCACGACTTTACCTCTTCTACTGATGAATGGCAGTTACAATTTCTTCGTATCTATCTTTTATGAATTTTTTTAAGTATTAAATAAACTGTGTATTATGTCTTTGAACACGTGTACATGTGATGTGTATGAATGAACACACTATACCCGTGATTATAAAGAAAATATACATACACACATACACATAACACAAGATGCCCGTGTTCACACGTATTCACACACTATAAAACATATGCTAATAAAGATGTATACGAATTATACGTTTATGAATCTAAGTTATTAAAACTTACTGTAGTATGCCTTTAGTATGAATTGTGATATTATATAACTTCTTCTTATTATAGTGTGTTTTTAATTTTGACTTAAATAATTATAATTTATAAGTACTTATAACTTAAGCCATAAAGTTAAATAATCAGTTATACCATAAATAGATACATTATCAATTTAATTATTAAAAGAGACATAAAGAAATTCACAAAGCATGTATATGAAATCACACACAACACACACCAAGTAAATTTAAATAAATTATTATTGTATTAAATAATAATAATAAAATATAATTTTTAAATATAATACATATTACACATAAAACATATTTATTGAAAGCATATTACAGTATGTCTTGATACAATTTGATAAACTTGTAAATGTATAATTTATAAAATTGTATACATTGCTATATTATGCAAATATAAGCTTTATAATACACGCCGGAACAATACTCCCCTTCAATTGTATGATATGTTCAAGTTAAGACGTTTGAGATATGACATGTATGCTTCAGTGAAGGCTTGTGTCGAAATGACTTTGGCATGGAGATTATGTGAAAGCGTCTCAACGAATATTAAAAATCAATCACAATTTATTTTTTAAGGGATTACATAAAACTGTACTAATGACGTGAAGGCATGTGTTCAGTCAAATAGACAGTGGTGACTAACACCTCTCACTCGAAAAATTGATTCGAGTCATTAAGCAAGGCAACACTTTTAAAATCTCCAGGATAGGTATAAAAGTCTATTCCATATTGACCACACTCAGTAATGTTTTATAATTTGAGCAAGTTAAGAAGAGAAGGGCAACCGATAGCTTAGAACTTACAGTGTTGCAAAGCGAGAATTTATGATTATGCAAGAGACATAAGAATGTGTTATTCACGAGTTGCAACTAAGATTTTTAGGAAGCACTCGAAGAAGGATCTTGTGGGATGCTCTAAGATGCCACCAACACTAGATTGGCCATTGCAACACCAGTCGCATGTGAAATTAACAATGCAAAAAAATGCATAGCATTCTTACAAGAGTGGACCTAAAGAATTGAGCCGGTCTATCATCTCACTTGTATAATGGTGAGAATGTTTGAGTTTCTAAACATGTTTACTTAGTTTAACATTAAATATTACACATGTATGTACTCATTTTCCAGAACGAGCGAGGTCCTCAAGTTTTTGATTTCTTGTAAAATAAAAATTAACAAAAAAATTAATATGTTCTTAAAATATACTCGAATTGGTCATCTTAACGTAGATGGTGACCAATTTCATATATCAATTAAAAAAATGACACTAACTTTGATTTTGAACTAAATAAACTAATGAGCATAAAATAATCAATATTGCTTATGAAATTCAACACGGTGACCAATTTTACTCTTGGTAATTGCATATCCATCCTGGTGATCAACAATGCTTTTTAACAAAATAACTTGGTAATCAACATAAATAAATGAATTAAGTCTCTTATGTGAGAGGAAATTAAAAATTACAAATTATTATGAAGTGAGTATAATGTTGTATTAGTTAGAACAATGAGAAAAAATTAATCTTGATTATATCATTAAAAGACAAGATGTTTGGTTGCATTGCCTATTCTAGGCAAATATAATGCATGGAGCACTACTATTATATAATCATAATCACCTATGTTACACAATGTAAAAAACTCTATATAACATTAAGGCATTGCAACTAATGAATATAACATAACATGAATTTAATCCTTCCATTATACAACCAATAATATAAAAAAATATTGTCTTGACTCTCCATCTAAATTGTCACATTGTAATCTCTTACATCTATAATTGCCACGTTTCCATTATTAACCCTATTTAAACCTAAAATGTATGTACATGTTACATCAATATGACATGAAATATCTAATAAAAATCTATGTATATGTCCCATCATCCCCACTTGAATGTATTATACTTTTGACAATTGAAGGAGGCATATTGGGCATTTTGTGTTGTGTATTAAATATATTTTACATGTGTATTTATTGTGTTAGCGTCTATATATACTAGGGGTAAATATATGTGCATGTTATAATATTCTTTTTAAATGGAGTTGAAGACTTTTATGAGGAACACCTTTAGCTTCCAAAATAATATTTTTAGTGAGGACTTTAACCACTAGTATAAGTTTAAATCTGAATATCTAATTTTAAATCTAAGAGTTCCTTATCTTAGAATAGTTTAAGGGAATATTTTAGTGTTGACATTAGTATCAACTTGGTATATTCTAGTGGTTCATAACACCGTACCCTCTTTTCAGCGGCGAGTTCCATGAGTCAAATCAAAGTTGGGTTTAAGTTTGTCCAAGTATTGAGCATAGAATGTAGTAATGACTTGCTGAGCATTACCCAAGTTCTCCAATGCTCCCAAGTGTAGTTATTAAGAAAGTAACTAACACAAATCAATAAAGTAATAAAGCTTACCTCAATGAAATTTAGAGTCAAAAATAGAATGAACTTTATATTTGAGTTCACCATCGAGTTCAATAGGTAGTGGCAGTGGTACTGTACGATTGAGAATATTATTAAGTGTGTATGGTTCAAAGACAAACACATGAAACATGAGGTAGATCTTCATAGTAAAGGAAGTTAAAGACAAAACACAACCTCATTAACCTTATTAATGATTAAAAATGCCAAGGCATTGATAATCAAGCTTTTGACATAATCAAGTAGTCTATAAATTATGTTGAAGGAGCCAAAAAATAGAGGCATTTTGACGATGTTGATCAATAATTATCTTGTGGGAGGCTTGGGCATGATGAAGATGATAAACCAACTCTTTATGAATAATTTGAAGGTGGTTGAGATGATCTTTTGCTAATGGGTTGACCAAAATATCAACACGAGCATGCAACGACCGACGGGATGTTGACCATGGACTACAAAGAATGGTGACTGACCTATAAAAGCATGCACTGAGTTGCTATAACGCAAATTTTGCAAGGGGCAAAAGTTCAACCTAATTGTCTTATTAGTAACTACTAAAGCATCGAAGGTACTACTCCAAGATCTGATGGTCCATTCAGATTGACTATTGGTTTGTGAATGATACCCTGAGTACAATTTACACTCAATGTTTAAAAGATAAAATAATCACTTTTAAAACTTGATAGCAAATTGAGGTTCATGGTCAATGACAATATCATATGGTAGACCATGTAGCTAAAAAACCTCCTTAAGCACTATTTTTGTTGTTCCTCATTTGTGATGGACTTAGTGCATATAAGAAAATGAGCCATCTTGGAGAATTGATTCACCATAATCAAAGCCACATTAATGAAAATTAAGACTAATTGGAATTTATAATGGCTAAAGCAACTCGTACGGATGATGGCAAGGGGCTTTGGACCAACAACAATATCACAAGTGCATATAAAGTTTATTATATATTTTCAAATTTATTTAGAGTACCAATTTGAATTTCTTGTGTGTACTAAAGTGTCTAGCAACATAACTATTATGACAGTCTTGCAACACTTAAAGATGACATGGGCCATCTAGAACATAAACAAGATTGTTGTAAAACAACAACCTATCATAAGTTTAAACTAATTGTAGTCACCATAGTTATATTAGGGAATCAGAACTTAAGCCTCAGTTTGGAACAATATGATTCAAAACATCTTGAGCAACTAAATTTATTATAATGTTGTACAAACCATTTCAAAAACACTAGATCCACTGGAGCTTGCAACACCTCAATAACCATCAGCTTTAGTAGATCTAATCCCATAAAAACTTACTGATGTTGGTCAAAAGCTAGGTCACTAAGACAAGGAGCCAAGTAGACTATCAAATAAAGCATCTGCTTTACCTTGTTGCGAACTTGGTTAATACATAATGAACAAAGTTGAACTATGTTAGGAATTAAGCCTAACAAAAATTATCGATGACTCAAAACTCGTTGTAGAATTATTACTTGATGTAGCAAACCTTCCAAGAAGTGCCTCCATTTTTTAAATAAATCATAATAGTCAAAAGCTTATTGTCATGTATTTCATAATTAATCTTCGATGCAAGAAACTTGTGGGAGTGAAATCCTACTAAGTGTATTTTTACCAACATAAGACAAAATGTTACCAATAAAAAGTTTAATCCATTAGCCTTAATGACAAAAGGTCTATTAAGATTCGAGTGAGTCAATATCAAAGCAAAGTAGGTTTGTTTAAAGGCATTGTACAATAATATATTATCACATGTTAGTATGGGTTAAAACTTTAACAGTAACTCATATATGTCATGACTGAAAAAGAGATAATACCATGCATGAACCACTACAATAATACCTTTTTAATATTTTAAAGATACTCCATGGCATTGTACATAATCCTACCTAACAAGCATTATACTTCTTCAAAGTTATGTCTAACTCACATTTCAATTTATGCCTAACCTTAATAAACAAAATAGAACCGACCCGCAGGTCAAAATATACATTTCAATCAAATATACATTTTAGTTTATGCCCTAACCTTAATATAGAATACATACGAGTGTGAGTGGAAACACCTTATGATGTAAATACTTTCACATGGAGTTCAAATGAAAACACGTTTTAATACAAAATAACATAATATAATGCAAGATACTCAATTTATATCCACACTGAAGAACACTCAAGCCCCATCCTATATCTTATATTTTTTTTAACCTTAATAAGAAATTGAATTTGTCAAATAATTAAAAAACTAAATGTAAAAGTATTATTTCTCTCTATTTAAATTAGTTATAAAAAGATCAATCAATTATTATGAGAAGTCCTTATATTATTTAATTTATGAATAAGAAAATGAATATATTAAATAATTAAAATACTAAACGTAAATGTATTATTATTTTTTTATTTAAATCAATTATAAAACGATGGATCGATTATTATGTAGAAGTTCTAATGTTATTTAATCTGTAAATGACATATAATATCATTACTGTAACAACATGTCATAAATCATATAATGATAAACTTAAAGTATATATGACTAAAATCTGATCAAACTTTGACCTCTATACATTTGAACTTTGGTAATTTATATCAATAATATATAAAACATTTTTAATACTTACTTTTAAATTTTATTCAATAGAAAATATAGTATATTTGATTAACTAATAAATATACATAAAAGGTTTATTCATTAAAGGCATCATTTGCATATAAAAAGGGTCAAAAAATATAAAGGATCTTAACAAACATGTTTGTGTGTAAGGTGACGAAGGGGGGAAAACGCCTTGTGCTTAACATAAGCAACATTACAAAAGCATGTGAGGAACGTAAGGGCAAGTGTGATATTCCAAGGGATGGCATAAAGGGTGACAAGGGCAGTAACCGAGAGAGTGCTAGGGGTACAACCACTCTGAATCCAATAAAACATGTTCAATAAACACTCGGCCCCTTTCGTATGCACGTAGATAAGTACATATACGCCGTAATTCTCCACGCGCACTCACACACACGCATGCACAGCCTGTTTGTGTTAACGAGTGTATGTATATAAAATCAACTCATTGACAATTGACAATTGGTATCTAAACAACTCATAGCGTATATACAGGTCGTTTCCATACACAGATATACATATATGAATCTAGATACTGTATGGATATGTGCAACAAGAGAGTGTGTGGGCTTTCTTTGTATATACACACACAAACACATACACATGGTGTGTAATCAAATAATCAATTAATATCAACTACCTCTCCTCCTCAATGGCATCCCTTACTACTTTGTCAACATCCCGATCCAGCTCGCAAACCGTATCCAACACGGTCTCCATAACCACATCCACACAGAGGGGACTCGGCCTTGCAAAAACCCTAGGGTGGTGATCCCCCGGCATGAGCACAAGCAAAACACCATCGTACTCCTGGCGATCGTGCTCGGCCAAGTTAGCCGAGCTCAAATCCATGTCCTCCTCTCCACCACAGGTATTGTGCGTCTCCTATACTTGTAATACGAGTAAAACAGCAGCAGCGAGGCGATTGTTATCAAGAAGATCATCACACAAAGTCCTGAAATTACAATAACCATGGTAGGTACCGGTTCCTCGCATCCCACTGAGCCGTCCGGGCAGACATTGCTGGGTGGATTTCCTGCAAGAACACGCCTCGATGTTGCACCTGAAAGTTCCTACATAGTTAGTAACATAATCAACTGAAAACATGTACATACACCTAGCAGCACCATAGTTTTTACATAAGAAAAAGACCTAAAAGACTTTATAAAACAATTTTTGAGTGAAATACACACGCATACACATACCATTGATTGGCCTCGCAGCAACGGCACCCATTAAGGTCCCATTCCGCCATCCTTGCGAGATGACTATGGGGCAAAACGTTTTTAGGGTTCTTAATCCGCACCCTTCACATGTTAGAATATTCTCGCGGCGGCGAAGAATCTCTTACGAATATGCTGAGGTATATTAATGGGATATTCTCTAGGGTTCACCTGCATTCTAGGGCAGAATAATATGGCGATCGATCGATTCTTCAGCTTTATAGCTGCGATTCATTACATTTGATCCTCAGGCAAGCGATTTAATCTAATTTTTGCATTATAATGAGAAATTTAGTTTTTTTTTTCATGCAAATGTGTAATTTGTTCTCATAATATTGTTTTTTCAAAATCGTAGGAAATTTGCAGCGATTTTGATGTAAAACTTGTGTTTTGTGTGCTCTTGATGTTAAAATTGTTATTTTTCACACATCCAGGTGTATGTATGTTGTACGTGTACGTTTGTTTCAGGACATTGTATTTATAATATATTATGAGATATATATTAACTCATACTAACATATATATCTACAGGAAGAGGAGGAAAATGGGTTCACATTCGATGCTTGGAGAGTTTAAGCCTATATGCAACAAGGCGCAGGTGGATGCAGTAAATTGCTACTTGTTCTGCATCAATCCGTCTAGTTATGGCGATCTGCATGTACTTGTTTCGGATTTTCATTCGAACACCTGGCATGCGAGTTTTGATTACGAGTATCTTCACAAAATGGTAAGTTTACTATATGTTATTTTGCACCTATATCGGGCATTACACATGATATATGGTATATGTGTACATACATACATACATACATTTCTATTGATGTGCATTTTATACAGCTGATTATGGATTACTTTATACTGGTTTTTGCAGAAGAATGAGTTGGGAATAATCGAGAGTTTTGCAATCTACATGCAAGATTTGCACGAAGGGTTTTCATCTAATCAAGTCAAGTTTGAGCTAAATGAAGCTGCACCAACTGGTATGTGTGTGTGTCAGTTTGGTGTGTGGGCCTATAGTAATAGGAGAAGTCCAGTATCGTTTAATCCACAATAACAAACGAAATATACACGGAAACGCATTTTCATACATACAGATCGCGCCCCCCCCCCCCACACACACACAATGCACACCACTAACTCTTGAGATTAGGTGGTGCTTCGGCACGGCTTAAGACAAGGATTTCATTAGGAGCTGTAAGGGAGATTTCCTTAGAACTTGGACTTTCAGAAAGTAGATTTGCTAGTGACAATATGAGTACTCTCGTTTGGGAGGTCTTTGACTCTTTTTTGGCAGGTTGGTCCATATATATATTCATTGTATGCATGTGTCTGTGTATGTATGCACATATACACACATGTATTAGTTTATGCATATACTATAGATTATAGCAATAGTACATTGCTGATGTAGGCTGTTTGATTTGAAGCTTCTTCTCGCAGCCAAGAGCCGAGTTTTGCAACTGGAAGCCTCTTTACAGGAAGGAAAGGTACACTGTTTATTATGTATATAAATGCATATTGTTAATATAATTTTCCATTCTATATATTGCATATGTCAGGTAAAAACTTCCAAGGTCATGGACGCTGTCGAGTGCATTCGTGAAAAACAGAAGGCTATGGCAATAAACATCAATCCTTCAAGGAGACCTCTAAACCTGCAGCAGCGCGCAGCAAACAAAGACAAGGTGAAATCATTGTACTTCTAGTACGATATATGCATTACATATGATGTTTTATATAACCTGATGTATATATTTGATTATGTAAATAATATAGCGGTATTGATATGTATAATTTAGTTTGAAAACTTGTTCCTTACTGCAGTTTATCAAAGCTTCATCCGCTGAAAACTATTTTCTTGGGGAAAGTAGTCCATGCACAGACCTGAAGATGGAAAACACCTTCTGTCAAGGTAATCTACCTACATGCTTGCGTACAGACAGACGGACACGTAGTTGTCTTGTATGAGATATATGTACATATGTACCTATACAGGCATAGACGAATTGTCTATTTGATTATCTTACGTGCTCCTGATAGTTGACGAGATGACAAGCAGTATTAGTAACCACTTGATTGAAACTACATCTACCAATGAAGAGTTTCTTTCTTCGATGGAACCTCACGTGGACAAGGAAGAAAAGAATAGAAGTATTTGCAGCGACTTATGGGCAAGGTAAAATACTTTGTGTGTGTGAGAGTGAGTGAGTGAGGGAGGAGGGAGTTCATACTTACATATTACAATGCAAAATGTCTCAGGAGACACTATGTAGAATGGAGGAAGGAACAAGGATTGCCTCCGTGCCAAATAGAAGAGCTCTCACTGACGGAAGTCGCTGATAGCCTTGTAAGTTTTTTCTACATGGTGAAAAAACGAAATGGGAGCCTTTTTCCATCTGAAAGGTATGAAATCCGTCCCCTCCCTGCCTCTCTTTCTCACACACACATTCTCGCACACACATATATAATCATGCGTAACAGTTAGCTTACGTAAGTGCTGCAGTCTCCGAGCAATGTTTAGAGCTTTTGGCAGAATATTAAGATCACACTACAAGAAGCTACAGCTAGAAGGATTATATGACGGGTCTATTGTGGACATAAGCAGAGATCCTTTGTTCGAAAAAGCGAGGTTAATATATACTTAACAATCTAATCGTATTTTAACATATATGTTATATAATATGCAATAATTACATATATTGTAGCATATATAACACAGACATTGATATATCAACTAAATAAAATGTGTTTAGATTAGCATGTTTGGAGGCAATGAAGTATAGCAAAATGCATGGTGGAAATATAAAGCGCAGGAAAAAACCTGATGAATGGGTTCCGGCACCTGAGGAAGACATTCTTTGTCATCCTGCAAACCAGGTACATGCAAATACATATACTAATATGTGCGGTATATATTATAAACATTCGTAAACTTCTCTTTGACGAATTTCTGTTACTATATCATAATTATATATATAAACGTGCTTCTCCGTGTGTGTGGGATGTGTTTTAAGAGAGATTGTTTGGGTGTGCAGGTGACGGATCCATATGGATTGTTAAAGAGGCTTTGTTTCTACATTATACACAAGTTCCATGTATATGGACACATGGAGCTCTATTACACAACGGACGTAGAATTCAGAAGATTTATTAATGGTGATGGTACTGCTAGCTGGGAGTACGTAATCTCTCTCTCTCTCTCTCTCTTAATTTATACCTGCTGTTTATATATTTTCAGGATTTGTTTGTATATATATAATTCGTGTAATGAGTTTCGTATGCAGGTATAATGAGAAGAGAGCAGCAAATTATAAGCGTAATCAACATTTAGAGATGCAGTTTTGTGTTCAGAAAGCGATGTGGTGTTGTGTTTGGACAAATACTTCTTCCATGCACCTCCAAAATCCAGTCAAGAGGAGCCACGTCAGCTTTTTCTAGCTCCTATTAGCAAACCCACCTCCAACGTAAGTAACAAGTAACATGCAGGCACACATACACGCACCCCGCGATTACTTTATCTTATTCTATCTGTCTCTCTCTCTCACACACACGCACGCACACACACACACACATATATGCACGTGGTAGCTTATTATATAGATAATAATGTAAATCTAGTGTGTATATATACATTAGCATGCTGAAATTGCGTTTCAATTTGTGTTTTATTATTTTTTCACATAGAATTATAATATTTGTATTAAAGTGTATTTCTTAATTACAATTAAATATATTACAAAATTTTCAGATTTGGTACCGGGACCAGATAATGAATCTTAAGACTTTGCGTGGATGGTATAGATACATGGGTCCAATGCCGTGCATGGCCGATTCTGATCCACAGTTGAGGTGCTTAACACACACACCTCCGTATTTAAACTATACATGCATCATGTATGTGCGAGTTTCCGTGCCTTTCTATAGAATAAGTACCATATAATTTCCACATAGACTTTCTATTGGTTTGATGTTATGCAGATGCATATCTTTATGACATATTGTGTTGCGTGTGCGTGTGTGTGTGTGAGAGAGAGAGAGAGAGAGATTGAGAGAGAGCGATCTGAATAGACGGTGAGCATTACATATGTATTAATATGTTCATGGTATCATTGTAAGTTCAATTGTTTGGGCTAACAGAAATTTCCACACACACACAGGTGCTACATAAGTAATTGATGTATATTTTGTTGTAGCAGTGGCGTGTCACAGATGGAGATGATGTACAATGACATGGAGATAGGAGGGAATTGTGCAGATGCATATTTAAGTACACCCAGAGAGTTCAATCTCTTCGATAGGTGTGACCAAGAAGAAGGTTATGATGGGTTTGATGCTGATTTTACTGATAATGAACTAGAGGCCCTTTGATACGTGTGTACGTGTGTGTGTGTGTCTTGATTGAAAGATATATAACTATATATTTATCACATGTACTATACTTTTTAACGTTTTAATATTTTCTGTTTCCATTTTATAACCATGTTTGATATAATTGATTTAGTATATCTTATTTACTCATTTTATTATGGAAATGAAATAAAGGAAAATATTAATATATGCTAATTTATGTAATTTCAAATTTAGAAAAGTATATCATTTTATTTTTAAATTATATATATATGTAATTTAGTTAAAATCACATTTATTATATTAAAATTAAATTTATAAATTAATTATTTTAATTTTGACTTTAAAATTAATAATGAGATTTTATGTTTAGATGTAAATTCCATTGCTAATTTAAATATTAAAATTAAAATTAAAATTTATAAATGGAAATGATGAAATGAATTTCTATTTTGTTATTATTTTATCGGTATCTTAATAATTAATCATTAAAACATAAAATTCTTTAACATATATATAATATTATTTTCAAAATCTTTTAAAGAAAAAATTTATATTTGTGAAAAGTAACTCGAAACTCAACTTAAACCTGGCCTATCTTTTAGATGGTGTGGATATGCATATATGTATACACAAAGAAACTTACATGGAAAATCAAATCATGTTTGCTATTTTTTCATATGCAACAAAACTCATAAAGAAAATTTATTTTTTTTTCCAACATAAAAAACCCTACAAATAAGCTACAATAGCCAATAACGAAGAGGTGGTGGTTCTCAAGCCATAGGAGCTCTTGATCTAGATGGCAATGGTCCTTTCTAAAAGGGAGTCTCTATTAGCATTTTGAAAGAATCCCACGACAGGTTATGTGGGAGGATGCATTTACATGTTCAAGCTTACTGCAAAAAAGATTTGGGAGCAAGTGCAGCAAATTCCCTTGTTGCTAGAGCTAGGTAGAATATGTGTGAGGAGAGCTCGAACAAGCATGGGATAACATATGTAGAAGGCTCATGTTTCTAGCGATTATGGTTGATGAAGCTCAGGCACTTCTCAAGTTCCCTTTGGTCTGTTAACCTGCTCAGAAGCCTGAAATGGAATAAGAATAGTGATTGAGGCCTTGCTCCATCCACTTCATCCAAGCCAAGTTAGAAACAATACTTGTAACTTGACTAGTTCACACATCCTGACTCAACATTGTTTATGGACTTGGCCAATTGAAAATGTAAATTCCTAAGAGACAAGTTCCTAACATGGATTAGTTTACTAGATTTTATGGTGTTTCTAGAGAGGGTTTTAGGATTGGCATCTGGCGAGTTGCATTTGTGGCACAAGGTAAAACTCTAACATCAAATTTAAAAGCATCCACAATGTTCAGCTTTTTTCATGGCGCTCCTGAATATCATGAGTTTCTTGATTCAATGAGATTGACATAGGGATTGTTGCTCTAGAGTTTCTTGCATTGGAGACATTTGTTGATCATTTGAGAAAATATAAGTTAAACTTACTTGTAAATTATTCTCCATCCACCATGCAAGCCATGTGTGTAGTTTATATATTTGTGTCTATATTGCATTACTAGATCTTTAAAATATAATAAATTCCTCACTCAATTGTTGTTGCTCTTCATAGTTCCTACTATTTGTTAATCTATGGCATAAAGGTTGATGTTGTTTACGAGTTTCTAATAGAATTATATATTTCTGTGTAATGTCGACTACATTGTGTATAATGGAACTGGCATCCACGTTCCTATACCATATTGTGACAAACTTTCATCACATCACTCCAACTAGTTATCGCTTCATCACCCATGAAACCATGGATTTGTGGTATTTAGAATCTTGAAGTTTACAACAACATTAACAAGCTTATTCTAGCATAGTTAATTAGCTATAACATCTTTAGTCTCCATCTCACAAATAGCAATCGTCTATATGGATTTTAAATTGCAGAAACAATTAAACTTAAGTAAAATAATGCACTTTTGATACTTTAATGTGATCGTGAAAAAATATATTATTGATACTTACAAGTGTGATCATAAACAAAAATGTCCATGTTAAAAATAAAATAATAGGAGCATAAGACATCCTACTGTGCAGAGAATAAGGGTAAGAATGTCCATAAGAAGCATGGAAGGAAAGGTTATGAAGAAGAAAAATTCTTATCGAAAGGAAACAAGAGTAAGGAAAAGAAAAGGAAAAGAAAGTCTTGGAAAGAAAAGGATAATGTGGCAAGAAAGAGTAGTTAAGGATAATTAGGACAAAGGAGAAGGAGTCTCCACAAGAAGTTATAACAAGAGAGAGGTCTCCACATAAAGTTTCAACATGAAAAAGAGTCTCCATGCTTTATTCTCTTGTATTCATGTTAGAAATGAAGGTGCATATTATAATTTTTGTGTGTGTGATATGTATACTCTTAATGAATGGATTTAATAAGGCAATAGAAAAATCCCTTTGACTTTGGAGACCAGTCGTTGTGGCCCAATAAGTATGGGAGAAGGTGATCTGATATGTATATAATATGTGTGTGTGTGTGTGTGGTGTGTATATGTGTATATATATATTTATATATATATATTATATATATACGTTGAGAGTTGATATAGAAGGAAAGTGTGAAGTGTTTCTTGCCGGTTGAGAGAAAGAAAATGATTAGACAAGAAACGGTGAGTTTTCTTTTTTAACATCCACAATGGCTAATGAGTAACACTATGCATATGATCAAAACAATATGCATATTGCAAGTTTGCATTGGGACACATTCTGTTAGACATGTGAAAACTAGAACACGTGAGGAACCTCATCGGCATACTAACTTTATCTCAAAGATCTCTTCAATTTGAATAAATTGTTCAAACCATTGTTTATGACAATTGACTTTTCTTTGTAGAATGTAAGAAATTCTTAAATCTTGCAAGAGGAATAATGAATAATTAATTACATAACTCCATAAAAATTATTTCCTTATTAATGCACTAAATTATAGAATTGGTCCTTGGTGTTGAGGACCAAAATTTATCACTACAAAAATCCATCTTTAATGCCAAGGATGGAGGTTATTCTCTATAGACAACCATCCATGGTGTCGAGCTGATGGCATACTTGAGAAATTCCTACCCTCAACATTGAGGATATAGTGAGATAGTTTTGTGACTCAAACAGTTTTTGTTTCAGGGTACTAATAGATAAACCCTTTTAAGGGTTTAAGTTATGGAACAATTCCTATCCTCCTAAGGACAAACCAATCTAAACATTAACCCTATTTAGGCACAATAAAATGGACCTTAATGTGATGACAACATCTTCGATGTTAAGGATGCAACTTGTTACAATTCGGGCCCATCCTTTAACACCAAGGATATTTAAGTAAACAAACATACTTATGATTGTTAATGAGTGAAAGAATTCCATCAAAAATGATTTGCAATTCCTTTTGTGTCAACGGAGTGTTGGTGTATGGATTGATCTCAGTCAATTATTCAAAAATGAGATATGACACCACATTTAATTAGATGGTGCTCAATGTTACTTTAGGAATCAAAACAAAGTGTTTATCACTTTCTTCAACATAATTCTTAAGATGTACTAGAAAGAACATAATGATTATACTGACCAATGTGGATGAATAACCTTGCCATGTTTGTATTGGAAGAAACCATAGAGTATTATACATCATCACATGCACACATGCATTCTGGTTGAAATCTATAAAATTTACACCTCAATTTTCCATGACTACAATTGAGTTATCTTTTATATGGTTTGTACAACAATGTGTAATTCTAGAATTGTTGGTTGGTCCCCATCTTCTTGTTTAAATAAAGACAATTGACATTGTTGCATAAAAGATGTCTACTGCAACGACTAGCTCAAGCATTATAAATAACATCCTTTAGTGCGATTTATGGCTCCTAGTCCAAACATGGTCATTCTTTGTTTTTTGCATTTATGTCAATGAATCCTTTTTCAAAGGAAAGTTAACTAAATTATTCTCACAACATAAGGCATTGTGCAGAGTTCTTACCTGCCCGGATCAAGATAAAACTACCTCAAAGACTTTATGCTTTGGATCATTGCATAAAGTTTATTATGAGTACTATATGAAAAGGCTATTTGAAAAGACATGAGAATCAGAGACAGAGAGCAATGTTGAAGTTGTTGACTCTCTTTCGAAGGCCACACACATGATCATTTATTTTAGGGTAAGTCTAGTTTTAGTTAAATTAAGGTTGATGGCCTTACAAATGACATATGTAATTATCCTTGACATTGAGGATGACTATCATTTATATGGTCATCCTCAACCAAGGATGACTTAGTATGTCCTTGGAAAAATCATTCTCAAGGATGATGGTTAATGTTTGAAGACGTTTATGATGTTCTTCCTTTTTTTTTTTATAGTAGATTACGTGATAGAAAAGAGGGAGAAGGTGAAAAGAGTTAGGAGGGAAGGAAAGACAAGTGTGGCCATGATAAACAAAATCAAGCAAAATGTGCAGAACTACTGAATGATAACAACAAGAAAGTATTTTTCATTATTAATGAGAAGCTGAACGAACTGGAATTTGTAAAGAAGGTAACAAGATTTTAGTGGTCAAAGATAAGAAATATAAATCTTAAATTGAAAAAGTGGATTTCTCTAGCCAACCGACAAGGGACACATTCAAAATGAAAGTTATGGATGTTATGTTTGACTTTGCCAGAAAGAACTTAAGGATACATATATCAAACAAGATGATATAATTTCAAGTCACGGTTATATATCAAGTGGATGCATTTTTAAGTGATTGAGAAAAGCATGATCGTCTACCATGCTTTGACCCAATGTATTGAGGGTATTATGAATAATATCACCAATCGACTCTAAGATTTTCTAAATAGAATCCAAAAGAAATTTCCATGTCTCTCGTGGTATTTGTGCATCCAAGATCTTTAGAGTATTGAAGAAGGACATGAGGGATCTCTTTCGTTTTCTAAGATGCTTCTGAGATAAGCACACATACATACTTGTAATATAAAATAGGATTGAAAATTTTCAAGGTTTGGTAAATTCGACAAACAACGCTCATCTCTGCCTTCATTCATGCAATGGGCTCATGGTTGTCGACAATGGGGTATTGATACATTTGCATTCATACTATGAGGTTGACAGAGTGTTTTTATACTTGGATCTTGATCTCATTTTAGAGGATGAGATGAATTTTTTCAATGATATACATTCATTGGGTCTTAAAGGAAGTCAATCAAAGGCAAAAGACTAGCTATTGCAAGTTCTCAATAGTTGAAAGATGATAACATTAATCATAAGTTAATTGTACAAATTGATGAAAGCTCCTTCCTTCTGTTGCCATGGAGTTTGATGAAGAAGCCTAATGTTTTGAAACTTATGTCTTGTGACGTCACGGTTATAAAAGCCTCGATTTCCAATTTGAGATTTAATGATGTGAAACTAAATTTCACTATTTCAGCCATGATATATAGATTTTACCAAGCAACCAAGTCAAGTTCTCTACATGGTGCATCGATCCCCTCTAGTGATTAAGCAACATAATCTAGGAATGTGGTGTACCAACTCATATTTAGTATTTCCTTATTGGTGTGTCAAGAATGAGTAAATGGGGATTTTAAGTCATGGACCTTGTAATGAACTTCTGACAATGAGAAGAGCATTTTTGCCGTATGTAATATGTACTTAGTTGAACATGGGTATGTCATTATCATTTGTAAAGCGAAATGATGTAGTTTAATGCTTAATAGAAGTTCCACTTACTACAAAAGATTCGTCTCTTGAACCTCAATAAAACTAGTCGAGGATACAACATCAGGTTAATGTATGTTTTAATTTCATAACATTATTAGTTCTTCCTTTCATACTATTGTCTAACCTCCACCACCAAAAGTATGCCCTCTAATACCCATGGTATGATCATTATCTAGCCTCCATTGTTCCGAATCATCCTTGGTTGAGAAATAAAAAATACTTCGATATGTGAAAAATATAGAAACTTAAAAAGTCAATATAACACAATGGGTTGATTCATAAGTTTACTTTCAAAGTATTAATTTCGATTAAAAAAGAAATTATGAGATGATGAATACAATGTAACTAACAACCCTTATAACATATAAATCTTAATTATAAATTAGCTTAAAGTAGATCATGGATAATTTAGTTTAACTTTAAACTTTTTCTTATGAAAAGTATGGTGTATATGATGACTTAAATAAAAAAAAGTTAGTAATATTCTAGAATTAAAGTATATAATAATAGTAATAAACATATTATAATGAACAATATCCTTGAATTAAATTTATATTATTTTTTAATTTCATTATATTTCATAGAAACCAAAATTATATTTTAATCTTAAATTAAATGTTAATTATTAAAATTAAAATATTCTAATAATATCTTACGGTTAATTAATTTAAGATGCTGTGTTAAATTAAAACCCTAATATGTATATATTTATGCTACAGTTTCAAAATATTTCATACTTTAAAAGAATCATTATCACAACTCTATAATTCTCTTAAATTAATTTAATATAAAATATTAATTATATATATTTTTCAAACACATATTAATCAACTCCATAGTCTACGCATATAGACAAATTAATTTTAAAGAGTGTTAATAAACTACAAAGTATGTGAATGCACAATGTAAATAAAAGGTCTTTTCTTTTTTACTTTAATGTTTTGAACTACATTGATTGTTCACAGATGGTGGTTGTATACAAGTTGCATAGTAGCATAAAGAAATTATGTGCTCCAATCATAATATTCTTTTTCTTCATGTTGTTTAAATTCGATATGATGTGAGTTTAATTATATATAATCAGATTTATCATAACATAATACTCTCCATATAAGTGTAAATTTAATTATTTTGTAATAGTTAAACCTTAAAATATTACCATATACTTTCTCGAGATGCTACTAAGCACCTTGGATAATGACAGGGATTCTAATAATCTTGATTTTTGTTCATTCAGATTCGATATGTGTGTTGTGTTGTGCGTGTGCGCTTTTATATGTAATCTCTTTGATTTATACACAGTGTGTGTATACATTCTTATCCAATGCTCTTTGGAAAGCATGATGGTGTACAGTTTATATAAGTATCCACTGTAATTCTTACATATATAATGTTTAAATAAATAACTTTAAAATAAATACTGTACATACATATAATTAACTTAATTCCTATTAGAAAAATGGTTTTTTTTCTCCTTAAAAAAAATTTACTTCATATTAAATATATATATATATATATTATATATTTGATATTTAAATTATTTATTTATATATTTATTAAGAAGATGTGATCTCCTGTCACTATGGAGAACGTTGCATGAAGCACCTTCAAAATGGAACAAGGTACAACAAGGGTTGACATCAATAGTCATGCTTTTTTTTTCTTTGCTTTTTCATTGTCAAGTTTCACACCCAATAATAATAATATAATAATAATTGTTATTATTTAATTAGATATTTAATTATTTATTAATTAAACATAAACTAGAAAAATATGATATAATACAATTTTAATTATTTAACTTTTATATGTGATATAAAATTAATAATTAGCTAGTTATTTTATTAAATTATTAATTTAATATAGTAGCTAATTGACGTCAATTTTACCCACTATTTTCCTGTTTGTACGACAGCACATTGGCAATGCGTGATGGAACAAAAAATGCGAAGTTAATTAATATTATTTAATATCTAACTAATTGTTTTTCTGTTTCACAAAACAACAAAACCACACACACACACACACACGCACACACACATATATAATATAATACATTTGTATAAAATAACTTGGAAAAACGCACACAAATTTTTAAATTGAGAAGTTAACTCATTCGTATATTTCGACACAAAATTACAGCTGATTAAACTCGGACAAACCCACCACAATAACCGTCCGATGTAGATACAAACTCCTTGGCGGCCGTTGATCTAGTCTGCCGCACCTGTTTGTACCGTCGTCCGATCTAAACTGCCGGTGTCTAGGCCGTCCGAACTGCTTGTCCGATCTAAACTGCCAGAGTCCGAACTCTCCGAACTGCTTGTCCGATCTAAACTGCCGGTGTCCGAGCTCGTCCAACTGTTGTCCGAATACAGCTCTATAGGCTGTGCGAGATGAGTGGGTTTATCCTCTCCAGCGAGAATGACTACAATCTTCTCAGGGGAAGCAGCGAAATCATTCTTCGAGGATTGTAAGCTTGCCATCTTGGGATTGTCCTCGTTCCCCCCAGTTGCTGGGGAGGAATTTCTGTCCAGGGAGAAGTATCCTCGCAGATAAGAACACGCAAGGATCATCAGAGAGATTACCACGAGGAGAACCATTGCTGCCGGCCAGCTAACATGTATGGAAGTGGAGACTGTATGCTCGGACATGGATTGTCCCCGGCGTTTATTGTCTGCTTGTTGCACGGTCCCCTCGATCTCGAGAGTGATGAATTCCCACTTGTTTCTTCAACTAAGATGTGCTGAAAGCGTAGCAGTTTCCTCATTTCTAAAGAGTTTCTTCACTGAACAGCTATAAGAATTGTATGAAATCTAACGAGAAATGCATACAATCTTAAGAAGACTATGATGGGAGAAAATATGTGAGGAATCCTTGTTATAAGAGGGAATTGGATAAGTGGGGGAACTTCTTCTATGTTTTTAATGCATTTTTTTCAAGTAGAAACGGCAGAAGGAGCAGCTACCCAGAAATATATTCCCTCGTAACCGAACAGGATTGTCTTTTCTAAAGGAGAGGATTATATGAATACGAAAATGTTTGATGTGAAACTCAGTGTGAAACTCAAATAAGAACAAGAAGCAACAAACGCTTCTTGTATGGGGATTTATGTGAGAAAATATATATACACAACATAAATATATTAAAATGCTAATAATATTTATAATTGTGTATTTTGTTATTATGATTTTATATAAAAGCTATATTGTCGGCTTACCTGTTATGCAGGGAATCCGAGCACTACCTACTGTTTTTTATTTACGTAGATTCTTTCCTTGCACTTTGTAATTTACTTTTAATAAATATTAATATAAAATTTAATTAATTATTTATAAATATCAAATTAAAGTTTATAACAATATTGTAAATTTTACCATATAATCTTTACGATTATAAGCACAGTATAGGATAACAAGTGGATTCCACATTTACCATTGTGGTTTATACTTGTCAAGTTCAGAGCAAGCAGCATCCACTATAATAACACCACACACACCACGCACGCACACACTCCACACGCACGCCCTCTTCATATGAATCAAACTTGTTTAAAGATAACATGCATTTACTATTTTTGTAATAAGTCTGGTGGCAACTTTATACGTAGTAAAGAATACAATCGTTTAATTATTTTAATATATATATTATATAATTAAGATTAATGGAACCATCTTTTACTTTAGTAGTTGTAAACTAAAGTAAAAAGTTAAGGGTAAAAGGGGGAACATACTTTATTTTGAAGTTGAAGTATCTAAAAGATGTTTGATTCTTGCGTGTAGTAATATAATTAAGTAATGTTAAACTAATTAAAAGGAGATTTGAGTGTTTAATAATCTAACACGTATACTATGCAAGCCTTGACCACATTAAGAAAGAGTTTAATTAAATTTTATTATTTTCATTTAGTTTATTTACACAATGGAATATACTAGTGTATATACGTATTTTTAATGGTTATAAATATAAAATTAAGACGTTCTTGACTGGATGATCTAGATAGTTGACAAAGTATGATTAAGATCTAATTAATTTAATATATTTATGTTCTTCCAGGTTGTAACGCTTTAAGTCATTGCAGCAATTTAGAATGGAGTTTTATTCATTGGATAGCCATGATGTGAAGGATAATGTTATAATTTTTTAAATAATTATTTATAAATATTTACCCTTATGTACTTGCTAAGATTAAATAATTTCCATAAAATATTAACTATAGAACATAGACAAACAAACAGGGACCAGTTCGAAAGCCCTTTTAGCAAACCAAAAGTTTACAAACAATCATTTGAACAAGAGTAATTAACTATAGCTAATTAATTAATTAGTTTAGCTTAAGTAATTATTAACGTTCAAAACCTAGTATAGCTTTTTACGTGTTCTTATAGCTTAGAATGCGTATGCAAAGCACTCCAGGATACTTATCTTAGGATTTGAAACTCATGCACGCCAAGTAGTGGAGCGTTTTAATACTATTGTATGAAATTATATAGATAGAGAGTGAACTGCAGCATATATAGTATAAGTGAATGTATATTTACAAGCTATTTAATTAAGTTAATGTATTAAAAGATGATGTTTTTTTATATATATTTTAATTTTTTAAATCTGACAATAGGTCCCATACAAAGGGAATGCTACAAACACTATTTTATGTTTGCCATTAAGCAGACAGTAGACTGCACGGAAATTCCAAACACGGTACAAGTGTACTGCGGATTATGTATACAATCATCAGAGTGCAAAAGCACAAAAACATATTAAAACATGTTTATTCGCTAAGTCAGCAGAGTTTGGAATGAAAGAGACAGTCCACTAAGCAGTATTAATAATTAAATTAAAGTTTTACTTTTAATTATATTTAATAAATTCCTGTATATAGCAGCTTAAACAAAGTTGTTTAAATAGAATTAAGATTAAATTAGTAATTATTAATTAGTATATTTAATTACCCTTTAATAAGCTATTTTATAATTAGCTAAAACTAAGTTCAAAGGACTTTGGAACGAAAGAGACAATCTTCTAGGCTTTATTAATACTTAAGTTAAAAGTTACATCTATCAATTATTATAAAGATTAAATTCAGTATCAATTCATATGTCTATGACCTAGGTAGTAGGTTTAGGGTTTTAGGGATATATATATAGTGAGAGCTCATTACTTATATACTTAATTTATTGATGTATAAAACAAGTTTTAACTTATGTTTATATATTTATTTCTGTAAAGCAAAGATGACGTATATATTCTTTCCAGAATAATACATCAACTCCATAAACCTAGTAATGCAAAATGAAAGAGACATATACATTGAAAACTAGCTATATATCTCTCTATAGCTAGAATAAATTAAATTAACATATTAATTATAGATAAAAGGCCATAGTGGATAAAGATGATATCAACAAAATCGCACCTAGAGGTTAAGTGGGCATCAAAATGGCGGGGCCGGGAATTGACCCCTCGAACTTCCAAAATACAATCTGTCTGAATATTAAAAACATGGTGGCTGTTAAAGTTTTTAGATGCGGCGATTTGAAGCTTTTGTTGGTCTGTGAGTAGTAAACTCCATTATCTGCTGCAGCAAAAATTGACTCAATATGTATACCAATGTATATACACACACACATAATAATGTATTAGATACACACGCACACACGCACACAAGCACACAATCCCTGTAAATCCCTGACTATTGTATCTGCAGAAATATTTGTGTCATTGGAAAGTTTCGCTACGAATCTATACCATTGATCAGCAAATGGAAAATCTTGACCGTTAGATCTGAGTGCACGTACAATTTGCATGCAGATCTCTACCGTTAAAGCATCAGGACAGGATACTTGCGTGCATATATGTACGCACTGTATATGTAGAATACGAAGAGGAAAAGCCAATGTAATACAGAATGCATGTATATATATAGCAATAATTATCAATTAATATATAAAAGTGATACAGAAAACTAGTATATTTTTTTTTTCACATTATTATCAAGTATATAAAACTATAAACTATTCAAAATGTTGTTTCATATTAACTTATTTTGTAAAGAATTATAAACGAATGCATAATTGTTTTAAAAGAGATGCAACATATGTAAAGGTGACAAAGCTTATACTAAAGCTTCTGAACCAACTTTTGTGTATAGAAATAATATATATTAAGCAATGTTAAAACAAAATAAATGATTCATTTATTTATTTTTAAAAATATAATATTTTTTAAAATATATTATTAATTTAATATATTTATTTTAATTATAATTAATATAAGTATAATATATTATACTTCAGCAGAGGGTATTCAAAGTATTCTAATGCAAAATAAACGTATAAATTTCATTTCAATATACGTTATAATGTTTATACTAGTAATATTGATTTTAAAAAATTAAATTTTATAATGTAATACATTACCTTTAAATTGTCCATCAACATAAGCTTGGACCCAGTATATCATAAAACACACCAGGCTTTCTTTTCAAACGTGCACATAACTCCTACAATATTAGGAATTAATAAATAAAAGATTAAATATAATATTAAAAATAATAATTATTATAATAATAATTATTATTATTATTATATTATATACACCTCAAATGCTGACGCAAGCTGAAGCAATGTAGCTTCTTGCCATGGTTTTCCAATAAGTTGGAGTCCAACTGGGAGGCCGTCCTTATCATGTCCAACCTTAATAATTATAAAAATTATTTATTATTAATATCTAATATATTATAAATAATTTAAATATATTATAATTAATTTAAACTTTACTGGAATCGAAATAGCAGGCAGTCCAAGGAAGTTCCCAGAGATTATAAATCTCATAAGATCAGCTGTAATAAGAAAAGTTTAAGTTCCGACGTGGCTATCCTGTAGCTGATTTGGCAATTACACATCACTTTGCCATTTATGACTATTATATTTACTTAAATATGTATAAGTTTACCATTTGTTGCAAGGTCAGTCTCTCCGGTACCATAGCATCTTCAGGTATCAATGGAGCTGTTACACTGGTATAATTAAAAATAAGTTAATATTTAATATATTCAAGTTAATTATAATATAAATTATTTAAACATAAATTACAATATAATTTTACCCCGTTGTTGGAGTAGCAATTACATCTACTTTCTTAAAAACTTCCATGTGGTAAAACATCAGCCTCCTCCTAATAAAATTATAATAAAGATATAAATATATAACATAATATAGTAAAATGTATTTAATAATATATAATAAATTTCCAAACCTCAACCGTTGAGCTGAAATATAAGAGCTAGATTGAAACTGCTTGAAGAGTGCTAAAGTTACACGCGTTTCATGGCACGTACTTTGTCGTCTGTAACCGTACAAATACACACACACCGTATAAATACACACGCGCGTAAACACACAGTTTACGTTGTGTGTGTGTATACGTCTTACCCATAGTCATAAATCGAGTTAAAGCATGTCCATATCTCAGAACCTGTTGTTACAAGGTGTCCATTCCTCAACTCCATTAGTTCAGGTATTACAATGTCAATAACCTGCATAATATAATGTTTATTTAACTAAATTAATATTATTGATTTATATAACAAGAGTTATTAACATACTTGAGCAGAATGTACATTACAGAAGTGGTCTATAGCCTTCTTGCACACTGTAGCAACTTCAGGAGGAGATACATCAGAAAACCACTGCATATTCGTATATAATATTTAATTAGTATATAAAAACTAATAATATAATTATTTTTTACAAATAAAATCTAATTCTGATTTAGTAATAAGTATAAATAATAAAATTTATGCAAATATTAAATATATGTATAATAAAAACTGAAAGCTCTTACATCTGGATATATTCCGAGTTTAAGCCCATGAATAGCCCTGTTTGTGAGTAAAGGAACACGAGGACAAGGCTGAGGACATATCAAAAAAGATTAATATCATATTTAATGATATATTATATTATCTTAACGATAATATATTTAAAATATATGACTCACTGGCTTTGAGAATAACACGTCAGATGGTATATTTCCCAGCATTCCAGAATATCTGTACATAAGAAATTAAATATTATCATCTTTAAAATTTATATTAGCAATTCAACATTTAATGTATATATGTAGATATAATATTAAAATAATATAATCAGATCATATTATATACATTTATAATAAATTTAATTTATAAATTTTAAAACAAAATAACTTACACTATCATAGCATCTTCCACATTAGCTGCAAGTGGACCTACACATTCTAATGTCCAACCAACTGGAACAAGCCTGTAGAATACTTACAAATATGTACACACACACACACACACACACACACACATTAATATATAATTTAAATTACCCAGAAAGTGTAACACGTCCAAATGTGCCTTTTAGTCCCACTAGTCCGCATAAGGATGATGGTATCCGTATGGAGCCTGTGTAATATATTTATATAAATTATACTTATATAAATAATGTAATTATATAAGAATTTATAAATATTTAGTATTTTCTATTATAACCTCCAGCATCTGTTCCAAGCGATGCAGGACAAAGCCCAGAAGCAACCACTGCAGCTGAACCAGATGAAGATCCTCCAGCATATCTCCTTACATCATATGGATTCCTTGCTACTGCGTACACACACACACACACACACATATATAAAATAATTAATTGTTATTTATCATATATGTTATATTATATCAAAATATGACATAACATTTTAATTAGATAAACATTAATAAATTAAATTTTAATTAATATTTAACTGACCCAGAATATGGATTATTTCCCGTAGTTCCCATACCAAGCTCATGCATATTTGTTTTCCCTGCAAATATAACTCCACAGTCTCTAAGTCTTGCTACACATACTGCATCCTTGGTTACCTCTCTACACTTATGTAACCATTGAGTTCCTCCTATTATAAATAAATAAAACATTAAATTAATTATTAATTAACTCATTAAACATATAATAAAATACTAACCTCTACTCTGATGAGGAAGACAGTCTATATCATCTTTCGTAACAATAAATATACCATCCAATGTAGATATAGGACATCCTGTCAAATAATTATGTAATTTATATACTATATATACATTAACATTATATAACTTATATATTTATATACATTAACATTACCTGATGCGAAACGTTGTGTACATACTGCAGCTTGTTTACGAATATCCCAGGCATCAAATGATATGAAGTATGCCATTGGTGGGTTTAACATCTCAGCTTTCTCTACTGCCTCGATAAAACGTTCGGCAACCTAGTAATTAGTTAATATTAATATTAAGTGTGTTACATAATACTTAAAATATGTTATTAATACACACACTTAATTAATTATATAATTAATATTAAGCGTGTATATTAAAAAGAATTAGTTAATATTAATATGTTAAGTAGCCAGGTAAAATTATATTACCTCTGCTGGAGTTGTTTTCCCAGATCGATATGCATATGCATAATCTCGTATACTCCAAAATTTAAATGGATAATTAACTTCAGTTAATTGATTCCTTGGAATATGCGGTGGAAGGCACTGTACAGCAGTGTCCACACGTGAAACTGCGTCATTTGAATCCATATACTTAGAATTAGGTTCCCCACCTGCACACACACACACACATGCGCATATACATACATACGTACATACATATGTGTGTGTGTGTGTGTGAGAGAGAGAGAGAGAGCTTATACTACATATGCATATACATGTACATATATGTGTGTGTGTGTGTGTGTCACAGAGAGAGAGAGAGAGAGTTTCTGTATGCTCTCTCTCTCTCTCACACACACACACACACGCACCACGCAGAAGCAATGCGAGATACTTACTGTCTTCCGGGTACTCAGGGAGGAACATTGGTGCATCTGGAATATTGATCTCTGAAAGCATCTGTATAAAACCATCTATAATATATACGCACGCACACGCACGCACGCACGCCACACACACACACACCTGTGGTAGGCGATTGAGTCGCATGAAATATGCCAACACAGCCCTCCCAAAGAGACGTGATTCGACAATCCACACAAAAAGTCTCAGCATTATCCCAGATGACCTTGGTGCTGAAAATATACATATACATACACACACATATGAAATGACATATAGCTGTGTGTGTGTGTGTGTGTGTGTGTGTGTGTGAGAGAGAGAGAGAGAGAGAGAATTAGAGGCATACATACAGAAGCATTCAGCAAAATTCTACTCTATATATCCACATAGTGATACACTGTCATGGAAATGGGTATGTGTATAATGTGCAAAACAAACACAGATACACATATAATATACACTCGCACACGCACGCACGCACACACATGGAAGATCATAGATCGAACAATTACCTCCAACTCGCAAAGGAGCATACTTGACGGGTCTATTGAGAACCTCCTCTACCGGAAGCATGCTCTTAGCTCCCATCTTGGAAGACTCTTTTTAATTATAAGAACGTATATATATACATAATACACATAATACCAGAGAGCAATAAGGGAGAACATAAAAGCAGTGTCAGTTTCCAGCTGGATACGAGTAAATGGTTGGTAGTTTTATATTTAGTTTAGCTTAAATAGATAATAACTTAATTAACTACATCTTTACATATAATTTATAAGGTTTATATACATATACATATACATGTATAATACAAAGTTACAGGAAAAAACATAATAGAGAATATATCACATATTAAATTTCCATTGATAAGAATATTAGTTTGATAATCTAAATTTCAACATTACGATGGTCATATCACAATGTATTGTGGAATATAATTATAAATATACCTAAACCATGCGTCCGCGATTGTAAGAAAAATGGTTACATGTATCTTTCACTACTTGGACCTCTGCTTGGGTGAAGGCCAGTTTGATATTCTCATTGTCCAGCACAAGAGTGATCTTGAGCTTTCCAGGGGCAACCTCTTTGAAGGACCACTTGGGCAATCCCTCCAGTACCCGGAACGGATCAAGCACAAAGCAGAGATAAACATCTGGAACCCAATCCACTCCGGGTTCCATCTCCACAAGATGACCTCCGTCCTTGACAACAGCTCCCTCCCTCCAAGAGAATACGTGCTCCTTAAGAAAGTGAAGATGATGGAAATAGCCAACAATCATGCCAGTGCCATCAAACACGATCCTCCCTGCTGCACTTGAAGTGGAGAAATCCTTGGCCATCCACTGTAGAAATGTGCACCTGGGCTGCTCATCACAGAAGAAGTTTTCAAGTTTCACCTCGTCGCTCATTGGTAGCACACATTGTTCATTGTTGCTCAAGAAAGCACTCCTGGACTTGGACAGGACTTTCAGCTGCATCGGGCACTTGTCGTCCTTTAGTAGCTCCTTGAAGATGGGCATGTCTTCTAATACCCCCTTGTACTCCTTCCACATTCTCAGGAAGCAGAAGGGAACCAAGTCATACTCTCTGGCCGAGTTGGGGGCCTCATCCTGTTTCTCGGGTTGAACCGGTCGCATCCATTCGATAGATGTGACTCCGTGCATGTTCTCGTAAGCCTTGCGAACTAGGTATTCGTCGCAGATAGCCAAACACGGTTCCCTCTCACCAGCACCCAGTCTCGCTAGGCCCGACTCAACCACTTCCCGGACTTCAGCTTTGCGCCAATTATTGCGCCAATCTCCAAAGACAATAGGACCTCCTCCCAGCACGGAATGCTCGAAGAAACCCCAGCCGATGATGGCCCGGCAAGCCCTTGACAAGGACGCAATGCTCTTGCAGAAACTAGTCACCTCAGGGACACCATCTTCCGTGGTGGTATAACCTTTCTCAATGTACTCTGCTGCATCTCGCAGGTTGACGTCCCTGGACAGCATCACCTCCAGCATAGAGACCAAAGGCGTGAACCTGCCTTTGAACCTCACGAACACACATGTCCTCATAAAGTCTGCTTCCTCCTTGCTCATCTTTTGCAGCAGCACCCGCTCACTGTACTCGATTGCCTCGTCTGCTGTCTGCCAGCATCCCTTGGCAAACACTTGCACGACCTTCTTCTTGTTCTTGGTCGCGCTATAGCTCTCAAGCAATTCACGGTTCTCAAGCAATTTACGGTCGCCAGCAGCCCCGGAGAATACAACTCTGCCACCAAGTTCCTGGAAAAAGGCTCCCAGTGCTCTTGCCAACCCCAAGCCCACAATGTCATCCTCGTCACTGAAGCACCCGTGTAAAGCCATCCGGCATTGTTCAATGTCGTCTATCACACATACGGGCATCTTACTAACAATTGAAGTAAACCGCTCCCCCGGCTTATACTTCTGCTTGCAAATCTTGGCCAAGAAAATTTTGAACACGTCTCCTGCTTCTCCAACTGGTGTACCATCTGAGTAGACTAACGCCCTGCATGCCGCCTGTAGCACCAGCCACTGCCTGTCACTCAGCCTGTCTCTGCAGTACTCGTAAATCCTCATCCTCGCAGCCAGAAGCAGCTTCATTTGGTCTCTAATCTTATTGGAAGGGAGCGAGTGTGAATATGAACGCTTTCCTCGCCAATCTGGCTTAATCGGTCTGAGCAAGCCCGAAAGAATCTCCGTCACCAAGTACTCAAAGTCAGATGATCCCCAGTGCTCTTCTGATTTGCGAGCAGTCAAGTACAGGCCACCTCTTCCTCCCTTGCTACACAAGTATTTGTAGAGAAGCCTTGTCTTTCCAGAACCATGTCCACCCGCAAGCATGACCATTGAATCTTGCAGCTTTTCTTCTAGGACACCCAAGTTCTCCTCAGTGTCATCGCCCAGATGACTAAGGAGCAAACATGGCTTGCCTTCACAGCTCACAACTTGTGCACCACCCTTGTACTTGGCAAGACTCAGTTTCCCACTGGCATAGTCGTCCAACACCTGCTTTACTTCAACTGGTAGCTCAAAGTCTGGCTCTTCCCGATCATTATCGAAGAAAGTCCCCTGCAGCATCTCCTCGAGCTTACTCTTCAACGCATCGTCATCTAGCCCACTAAAGTATCTCTCCTTTCCCATCTTCTGCAGCCTGAGCAGGACGCATAAAACTTCGACATCAGGACTAGCAAAGCGATAGTAGGCCTCAGCTTTCAATTTGGATGCGATGCCTGGACCTAAGGTCAACACTCTGTCGATCCACGACTTGTGGTCCGAAATAGCAACAGTGGAGTCATCCACAACGAGTGACACCACCACCGTTATGTCATCTTCCTTCCATCCATTAAGCCCGAGCGTCACGAGGATCTTGGCCAGAGCTTGTGGAGAAGCTCCATCTCGAGAAAAGCGACTGGACACTACAACCACCTGCTCCAGGGTCCTGCTATTGAAGAGCCCGTCGGTTGCACAGATGACAATGTCTCCTGACTGAACCGGCACCCTGAGTACCTCACCAAACATGACAGGGTTCATGGCACAAGTTTCATCCCGGGGTCTCTGCGAGTTGCAAACCTGGAAAGGAAAATTGATGCCAGCCGTCTGGAAAGTGGATTTGGCAAGCAGCTTGCCATTGCGAATGACCAAACAGCCAGAGTCGCCCATGTTTGCAATGTGGAGGACGTTCTTGCCGTCTGCCAAGCCTCCGGCAAGTAGCACTGTCGACGAACCAATGGGCTTGGTTTGCCGCGTAGCCAACGCCATCACCTTGAGCAACCCATTGTCTTCGTCCTTGACATGTGGCATCACAGCGAGAATTTCCTTGCACTTGGTCATGAGCTCCCTTGCAAAGTCGCCTGCATCGATGCGTTCTTCTGTGTACCAGGAACCCACGCCATCGGCAACCCCAACCCAGTCTCTGTCGATGAAGTAGGCATCCTCGCTGCGCCTGCCCTCCTTCTTCGGTGCTGCGACTGCGGCTGCTCCCGACCATAGGAAATTGCTTCTTGAAGAGCTTTTTGAAAAGCTTTTGGCCGTTGTCAAGCCTAAAGCTCGATTCAAGAATGCCCACCTCATCCTAGACCCTAAATCAAGATTAAATTTAACGGTGGAGATCAATGTTTTTACAACACGTTCATAAATTATAATGTTTTATTTAATATTCATTTATTTATAATACTAGGAAATTCATTAATATAACATAATAATTTACCATATTCAAGATGGAAAAACTCATCATATTATTATTATAATATTCTAATTGATATAATAAATGTCTTAACATAAAATTTAACTATAAATGGCTAATTTGTTTAATCACCATGATTTTTATAATTAGTATTAAACAAAGCTAACTATTAACATAGTGTGACAGTAAATATACTTGATATGTACAATATATTATCTATGTATTCACACTATATGCACAGATGTTCATGCTCTTGCCACTGTCTGAGCCATTTTTTGTGTTAAATGCTTTCTTTATGAAATCTCTACAAGAAACATATTGATTAGTATACTAATGTAATAATATAGTTTGGTAAACTCCAACCTTCAAGTAAATCCGAAATGAGTATTTTTATGTTCAAATATTGATAATGCAGTTTTAATTTAAACTCACAAACTCTTAAACTAATATTATAATAGTGCTATTTAATAAAAAATTTTTGAATTATTGTAAATGTCAATTTCAATGGTTTTGAATAAGATTTACATACTTAATAATTATATCTTAAAAATCTGATTCAAACGCTTTACAACCCATATGGTTTGTAAATGAAAAAGAAATGTGAAAGATTATTGAGATTGTTGAATTACCGTATGTGAAATAAGAACCTTTAAACTTCAGCAGTAAAAGGTTTAGAGTATACTAAACTATACTATTAGTTTCACATTAGTATACTAATCAATTTTCATTAAATAAATATTTGCAGTAATGGAGCAGTGCAAGCCGGAAATATTTGACGGCAGAGTCCAGAAATATTAGTCCTATAAGGCTCTTCCCAAAAACTGGTACCGGAAAACTCATATTAACTATTTCCGGAAATTAACGATAAGACACTCCGATGTCCCTTGAGGTTTGTTAATCTTAAGTGTTCAATCAATGATATATATATAATATAGTATATTATAATCAATAAATGTCATATTTAACTTATAATTATACTTGCCTAGTATTATATAACAAACATATACAGACTAATATATAATATAGTGATAAATATATACAATATGTACCTACATAACTAGTATAATCTTGTTCAGGACTGTTTCTATCGGTGGGCAGCTTAAGAAAGGAGTGTATGAAAAGCATCGAAAGACCAAATTAAGTATATATATATATATATGGATCATTTTGTATTATATAGATAACATAGTTATGTAAATTTGATTTGTATTTTAGTTTATTTTAATTCATATGGATAGTAGTTTAGTTTAAAGTACACAAATATATAAGATTTACTAGTATAAGTAAACAGTAACATATTTAAGTTAAATATATTAATTATAATTGTTCCTATATACTAATAATATATAGATGTACTAAATTATAATTTTGCCAAACAACTTGAAACTTTATATATATGTGTGTGTGTGTGTGTCTATATATATATATATAAAACATATGGTTCTTGCATATATTATTTATTTAATTAAGTTCGTTTGATATAAAAAAAGTATGTAATTAAACTGTATTAAAATCATTAGATCGCTATTATGTATTCATAGTATATATCTCCCGGGTAAGCTGAATATATAGAGAGTGAGAGAGGTGTATACATATTATATATGGAAATAATAAGTATATGCCTCAGAGTTTGACTTTTACGTGTATACATATAAATTTAATATATATATATATATGTATGTGTGTGTGTGTGTACAGCTCAATATAATAATAGTATTACTGTATATATATATATTATATTATATATATTATACTGTGTATATGATTTTGGAACTACCTTTAACTTTATATAACATTAAATAATATTTCATAATAAGCTGAATACCTATCTCTCTCTCTCTCTATATATATATATGTGTGTGTGTGTGTGTGTCCACACACACACACTCCGTATATGTAGTTACCTTCGACAGTTCTGATTAGCTCATCCATCCATGGCTTTGTCACTTTCTGAGTGTTAAATAGATAGATAGATATATATGTATATATATAAAATAATATAAACATATATATTGTGAAATTAACCTTAACTCTTATATATATGTGTGGTGTGAAACTAAATCTAACTCCTAAAGAAATTTAATTCAGCTGATTAGGGCTAGGGTTTAGGAGCGAGCGATGTCCAAGGGGAGCACTTGCCTATGGTCGGGAGCAGCCGCAGAAGCGAAGAGCGGGGGCAGGCGCAGCGAGGATGCGTACTTCATCGGCAGCGACTGGGTTGGGGTTGCCGATGGCGTGGGTTCCTGGTACACAGAAGAACGCATCGATGCAGGTGACTTTGCAAGGGAGCTGATGACCAAGTGCAAGGAAATTCTGGCTCTGAAGCCACATGTCAAGGACGAAGACAATGGTTTGCTCAAGGTGATGGCGGAGGCTACGCGGCAAACGAAGTCCATTGGTTCGTCGACAGTGCTACTTGCCGGAGGCTTGGCAGACGGCAAGAACGTCCTCCACATTGCAAACATGGGCGACTCTGGCTGTTTGGTCATTCGGAATGGCAAGCTGCTTGCCAAGTCCACTTTCCAGACGGCTGGCGTCAATTTTCCTTTACCAGGTTTGCAACTCGCAGAGACCCAAGGATAAACCTTGTGCCATGGACCCTGTCATGCTCGGTGAGGTGCTTAAGGTGCCGGTTCAGTCAGGAGACATTGTCATCTGTGCAACCGACGGGCTCTTCGATAGCAGGACGCTGGAGGAGGTGGTTGTAGTGTCCAGTGGCCTTGCTCGAGATGGAGCTTCTCCACAAGCTCTGGCCGAGATCCTCATGCTGCTGGGGCGTTATGGATGGAAGAAGATGACATAACGGTGGTGGTGTCACTCGTTGTGGATGACTCCACTGTTGTTTTTGGGACACGTGGGCCAACAAAGTGTTGACCTTCGCTTCAGGCATCGCAGCCAAATTGGTATCTGAGGCCTATTATTTCTTTGGCAAGCCGGAGGACCACGTTTTATCGGTCCTGCTTAGGCTGCAGAACATGGGAGGAGAGAGATACTTTAGTGGGCTAGATGACGATGCCTTGAAGAGTAAGCTCGAGGAGATGCTGCACGAGACTTCCTTCAATAATAATTGGAGGAGGCAGAAGACGGAAGAGCCAGACTTTGAGCTGCCAGTTGAAGTAAAGCAGGTGTTGGACGACTATGCCAGTGGGAAACTGAGTCTTGTCAAGTACAAGGGTGGTGCACAAGTTGTGAGCTGTGAAGGCAAGCCATGTTTGCTCCTCAGTCATCTGGGTGATGAGACTGAGGAGAACTTGGGTGTCCTCCAAATTTTAGAAGAAAAGCTGCAAAATTCAATGGTCATGCTTGCGGGTGGACATGGTTCTGGAAAGACAAGGCTTCTCTACAAATACTTGTGTAGCAAGGGAGGAAGAGGTGGCCTGTACTTGACTGCTCGCAAATCAGAAGAGCACTGGGGATCATCTGACTTTGAGTACTTGGTGACGGAGGTTCTTTCGGGCTTGCTCAGACCGATTAGGCCAGATGGCCGACGAAATCATTCATATTCATACTCGCTCCCTTCCAAGAAGGTTGGAGACCAAATGAAGCTGCTGCTGGCTGCGAGGATGAGGATTTACGAGTACTGCAGAGACAGGCTGAGTGACAGGCAGTGGCTGGTGCTACAGGCGGCATGCAGGGCGTTAGTCTACTCAGATGGTACACCAGTTGGAGAAGCAGGAGACGTGTTCAAAATCTTCTTGGCCAAGATTTGCAAGCAGAAGGATAAGCTCCGTGACCACTGGAAGCCGACGGAGGGTTTACCTCAGTTGTTAGTAAGATGCCCGTTTGTGTGATAGACGACATTGAGCAATGCCGGATGGCTTTACACGGGTGCTTCAGTGACAGGGATGACCTTGTGGGCTTGGGGTTGGCAAGAGCACTGGGAGCTTTTTTCCAGGAACTTGGTGGCAGAGTTGTATTCTCCGGGGCTGCTGGCGACCGTGATTGCTTGAGAAATACAAATACAGCAGTTACAACAACAAGATTGTGCAAGTGTTTGCCAAGGGATGCTGGCACACAGCAGACGAGGCAATCCAGTACAGTGAGCAGGTGCTGCTGAGAAAGATGAGCGAGGACGAAGCAGACTTTATGAGGACTTGTGTGTTTGAGAGGTTCAAAGGCAGGTTCACGCCTTTGGTCTCTATGTTGGAGGTGATGCTGTCGAGGGACGTCAACCTGCGAGATGCAGCAGAGTACATTGAGAAAGGTTATACCACCACGGAGGATGGTGTCCTTGAGTGACTAGTTTCTGCAAGAGCATTGCGTCCTCGTCAAGGGCTTGCCGGGCTACCATCGGCTGGGCTTGCTTCAAACATTCCGTGTTGGGAGGAGGCCCTAGTGTCTTCAAAGATTGGCACAAAGCTGAAATCCGGGAACTGGTTGAGTCGGGCCTAGCGAGACTGGGTGCTGTGAGAGGGAACCGTGTCTGGCTATCTGCGACGAATACCTGGTTCGCAAGGCTTACGAGAACATGCACGGAGTCACATCCACGGAATGGATGCAACCTGTTCAACCCGAGGGACGGGTTGAGACCACCAAGTCGGAGGTCACCAAGTCGGCCGAAAAGTATGACTTAGTTCCCTTCTGCTTCCTGAGAATGTGGAAGGAGTACAAGGGGGTATTAGAAGACATGCCCATCTTCAAGGAGCTCCTAGAGGACGACAAGTGCCCGATGCAGCTGAAAATCCTGTCCAAGTCTACGAGTGCTTTCTTGGAGAACAATGAACAATGTGTGCTACCAATGAGCGACGGGCTGAAACTTGAAGACTTCTTCTGTGATGAGCAGCCCAGGTGCACATTTCTACAGTGGATAGCCAAGGATTTCTCCACTTCAAGTGCAGCAGGGAGGATCGTGTTTGATGGCACTGGCATGAGTGTTGGCTATTTCCATCATCTTCACTTTCCTGAGAACTACGTATACTCGGAGGGAGCTGTTGTCAAGGACGGAGGTCATCTTGTGGGATGGAACCCGGGGTGGATTGGATTCCAGATGTTTACCTCTGCTTTGTGCTGGTTGATCCGTTCCAGGTAGTGGAGGGATTGCCCAAGTGGTCCTTCAAAGAGGTTGCCCCTGGAAAGCTCAAGGTCACTCTTCTGCTGGACAATGAGAATATCAAACTGGCCTTCACTCAAGCAGAGATCGGGGTAGTGAGAGATACATGTGACCACTTTTGTTTTCGCAGACGTGTTTATGGAAAGTGATAAAATTAGTAATAATAATAATAAAACAAGTTTGGGGATATATGTTCAGCGCGCATACACAGTGTGTTTGAACCAAGATGTTCATGCAAAACCACCCACACACACACTGTTGTATTGTAAAACATAGTGAGGACTAGATTCACACACATATAATATATCCGTACTTTAGAAAATTGATTATGAATATGTTCAATAATTAAGACTTTTAATAATGTTTTTATCAAATAATACATATTGAAATATGTAATATATCCTCTATTATGTTTTCCTGTAATTTTGTAACATCTCTTTCTCTCTCTCTCTCTCTTTATATATATATATATATATATATTTATATATAACTCCGAATTACTACACATCAAGGAAAATATAATGCATTATGGCATTATATAAGTTCTTTTAGGATGTAAGTACTAGATAATTCATATGTATATATAAAACATAATTCCAACATTTCTAATTAATTAAGTTATTAATATGAAACTACCAACCTGAGTATTCCACCGCATATTCTAAGGAATCAATTAAGTGAAGTTAATTATCCATTTAAATTTTGCTCCAGCAGAGGTAATATTTACAATAATATACATATTTTAATTTACTGGCTACTTACACTTAATATTAATATTAACTATTATTAATTGACGGGGTTAGTTTGCAACTTCAAACTTTCAACGTCCGAAACCAGCATCTCCAATCGCACACTTAAACAAACATATCATGTGTCTATGTATGTATGTATGTATCTATCTATCTATAAAAGTACTTGAAACAACATAAAAGACCAAAAATACACATAAATCTCTTATGTTAGTATGTTAAGGTGCTGTGATGTAGTCATCATCACGTCAGTCTAACACACTGAAGGTCTCCAGTTCAAACGTAATGATGGAATATGCTTTAGACAACGTGTATTTTCATATTAATATGACATCTAGACAAGATTAATATATGTATATATGTAGACATGTATTTCATTGACATATCATGAATATATATTATATTAATATTGATATAAAATACTTAATAATGGAATATGCTTACGAAATGCTCGTTGCTCTGGACAACATGTATATTCATATTAATATGACATCTAGAATAAGATTATGCTTTTACAAATATATTACGTGTGTGTGTGTATGTAGACATGTATTTCATTGATATATCATGAATATATATTATGTATACTTAGCATTTTCTTGGTTTTTATTAATTTAATAAAAGGAGTTAAAGAAATTATAACATAAATGAAGTATCATCCAGATACTTCATTAAGATACATTTTGACAGGTTTCACATATAAAGTAAAAAACACAATTACTAGCGCATGTGTATAACAATAAGGTCTACACAATTACTAGCGCATGTGTATAACAATAAGGTCTAGACATTAATTAACTTATAATATTAATATTATATTTAATAGTATGTGTATCATACTTATTACTAACTAATTACATATACATTACTGTTAGTATTATATACTGCACACACATTATTAGAGAAGAATATTTTAGTTAGCTAAATTAATAAGTACGTGGTTGCATCATGAATATAAAGATATAGCAAAGAACAAAGTTGTGTCATCTTGCACTCTTTGATTTTAACATGGTACAGAGCATGTGTGATTTGTTTTCTTTCTTTTATGAAGAGTGTGTGTTGATTTGTAAAGGATTTGACTCATGGGTTTTTTTTGTACTGTTGATGGATTGTATAGCTAAGATGGAAAAGAATTTCGAGCTGAAGTTCAAGATTGATAAGTTAAACAATAAGAATGTGTTCGAGTTGAAGATTAAGATGAAAACATGTTGAAGGAGCTGGGGTATGAAAGATCTTCAATGGACTCTATCTACCATTAGATCTTACTGATCCAAAGCACAAAGAGTGAAAAAAAAAGAATGCTTAAGCAAAGAATATGCTATTACAATATGTAAAAGATTCTTAGTTGGAACAATTTATGAAATAACGGATGCAACTAAGGTGTGGAGATAGTGTTTGATGCCTACAAAAAGAAAGATGTCGGCTATTAAGTAACTCAATTTCAAGGATTCTTCATTAAGAAAATGCAAGAAGTAGAAGATCCATTAGAGTATGTGAATAAGATAAAGGTTAAAGTTCACTTAGTTAAGTACAGCTTTGTAAGCGAAACTTTTAATACTTTTCTAGTGATGGTGATCCTGTTAGGATTGCCTTGATCCTATGCAATGATGAAGATTTGAATCTCAGTGGGAAGAATCCTTTAAAGACCAATGATTTGCTAAAAAGGATTTCGCATGAGCATTTACAGTTAAAGGAGGATCTGGCTGTGGCTCAAACTTTCTACTCAAGGAAGAAAACAGGGGGCAAATTCAAAGCTACTAGCTCATGGTGAAAGGACATGATATGCTACAAGTGTGGCGATCTTGGTCATATTGCAAGATTCTGTACATGCAAAAAAATGAATCTTCCAAAGGAGAAGTAAAAGAAGCATGTAGCAGATTCCGAGAGCAAGGACAAGAGCATTAAGAAGTAAAACAAGCGTCTTATTGTGAGTAAACTAGAATATGAAAGCAGCAGCAAAATCCAAGAAGTGAGGCATCAACCTTTGCATCTGAGGGGTTTGTGTATTCTGCAGATGCCCTGATCAAAGAGAGGATGCACCCACTTCATGACGTTCAACAAAAAGATGTTCAAGGTATCAACTGTTGGAGATGAAGCAGGCTATTAGAGTTGGAGGCAACATCAGTTAAGGATTGCTGGCAAGGGAGAAGTGACTTTGAATTTTGGTGGAGGCCAATTGAAAGTGTTGCACAACGTCTACCTTATGCCAAAGTTAACAAATTTGGGTTTGGAGTTACAATTCAACAAGTAAGGAGTGTTGATGGTGGGATCCATCAGCAAGTGTGTTGTTGGAGAAGGTGCAAGAGTAGAAGACTTATACAAGCTCAAGACATCCAATCTGGAGGCATTTACAACAATTCTGAAGAAAGATTTCGTGGAGCTATCCATGTGGCATCAACAGTTAGGGCACCTTAATGAGCGGAGTTTAAGACAAGTGCTTAAGCAAGAGATGGAAATGAAGTTCAAATCATGTGAGTTGAGGATTTGCAAAGGCTGCATATTGGGTAAGCAACATCATGAGCTCTTTTTGCAGTAGAGTCAAAGTTATGTAAATGAATCTTGGGCATGCCAAGCACACATCATTGACATGAGTGAGTAATTCCTATTATTTATGGGTGATTTCAGTAGAAATGCTGGATCTATACCAAGCAACAAAAAACAGAGGTGTTTAAAATATTTCATAAATTCAAAGCTACAATAGAGTTGGAATCTAGACACAAGATCAAGTGTTTGAGTATAAGTAATGGTGGTGAGTTCATCCAAGGCTTTTGGGAGTTTTTGTGAATAACACGCCATCAAAAGGCAATTTTCTCTTCCCTATAGTCACAATAGAATGGCATTGTGGAGAGACGAATGCAAACCATTGTGGAGAAGGTAATACTCACAAGGGTCTGGGCCCAAAATTCTGGGAGATGGATGTGCACACAGTTGTGTACATTACCAATCAAGTTCCAAACTAGATTGCTGCAAGATGCTGTACTAGAATATGCATGAAGTAATAAGCCATGTGATTTGTCCAAGCTAAGAATCTTTGGATGCAAGCTTGAGGTTGGTCCTAAAGGAAACAAGGAGCAAGTTAGATACAGGGAATGCATCTTTGTTGGTTATTGTGATGATAGCAAAAGGTACAAATTTTTGGATGTGGAGCACCAGAAGGTGGTAAGATGTCGGCATGTTATCTTTGATGAGCATGACATTGCAGGACATGAGGAGCATCCAACAAAGCAGTTGATTGCAAAAGATCAAGGACAGATTGTGATCCAAGAAGAAGATTCCAACATCAATGGTCCCGAGAATCTTCCTTTGGTAGGAAATTAGCAGTAAGGGGAGCAGTTGGATGTGAAAGGAGCTGAAAGGGGAGAACCTAAAGAACTTATATAGCAGTAGAAAAGTTATCATATGTTTCAAGGTGCCGAAACAAAAAAAAACTCCCATAGGACATTTACATCCTAAGATTAACAACAAAATGATCAATGTTGGGTTACATCAGAGTGTTTTGGGATTTCATGATACATTCAGCAATGGTTGTGAATGGTGATCCTCACACATTGAAGGGAGGCTTTGGTGGACCTAATGCATAAAGTGGCTAGCTACTATGAAAGAGGAAATTGAGTTCATAAGAAGGATCTTGGTGGATAAAAAGAATTTCTAAAATTTGGTGAGATGCAAGTGGGTCTTCAAGAAGAAGTATAATGGGGATGGTACTATGAAATGCTATAGAGCCATATTGGTGGCGATTGGGTACACACAGACAAAAGGCATCAATTATGATGGACATATTCACCGATGGCAAAGATGACATTTATCATATCGATTTTGGTGATAGCAGCAGAAGAGGATTGGAGTTTCATCAACTTGATGTGAAGACAGTTTTTTTCTTCATGGAGATGAGGTGTACATGAGGCAACCTTCGTGATTCAAAAAAGTTGGAAAGAGCATCAGTTGTGCAAATTGAAAAAAATCATATGTGGATTGAAGCAAAGTCCAAATGCATGTCTATAGTCCTTTTTTTAATAATTAATAATTTTAATTATTTAATTAATATTTTTAATATTAAAGAAATATTATTTAAAATAATATATGTTTAAATTATTTTGAATATATATTTAAAGATAGAATATTCTTTAAAACATTTTATTTTTGTAAATGTCCCTTTAATAAATTATAACATTCGTAAACAAAAAATCCATAACACTACATAAGTAAAAAGTATTAAGTTATTTCTATGGAGAAATGTCATATAAATCCCTTTGACCGACATGGGCTTTTAGATATTATCTCAAAATGAATTGTTTGGAGAGCTTCCTGAGCCATTGGGAGTCAGATCCTTGGTCTTCGCTTTCTGAGACTCTCACATAACAAGCTCTCCGGTCAACTCCACCGAATTTGGACAACCTAACAGAACTGGAGAGACTCGACTTATCCTATAATCAATCAGTGGGATAATTCCAACCACATGTCCAAGATGACTTCTCTTGCCTACTTCAATGTTTCCTTCAGTAAGTTACAAGGCCCAGTTCCAGAAAGTGGCCAGTTTGATACGTTTGGCTTGGACAGTATCAGGGAACTTATCAACAGTGAACGGTACAAGCTCAAGTCGTTTAGAACGGTGGTTCATTATGGCATGCTGCAAAGGATTAAGGAATTTTTATCGCTGCCTGCATTTGCATTGCCTGTAGTGACTAATTTCTCTTTGATGCTATGGATTATAGCATTCTGGACAAACCATGGGGAATCATTTCGGTGTGCGTCGAAACGCCTCTCAAGAATTATTTAGAGTGTATTGCCTTTCGATTTGGTGCATCCTAAAGAAAATACACACATAATTACTTAGTACTTAATATACCCAGGTATGATAGACGTGGTTGAACTGAGCATGTTTAACTAAAAAAAGCTGTGTAACTTTATCCAGGATATGTTTATTCTGGACATACGTTGATCACACAGAGTTACATATATATATCTCACACACACGCGCGACAATTAATTATATATCATATATAGAATTACAGCAAAAAGAAACAATACAAAAATTATACAATTATTAGTTTACAGTTTGATAAACGGAACACTTTTTATCCATAACGTGTGTGTTGGTGCGTGCGTGCGTGCGTTTGTGTGTGTGTGTGAGAGAGAGGTATGCATATAGTTATACATAACTCTGTGTGATCGCATGTCCAGCCTCGTGAATAATATATTACTATGACTATGCCACTGCTTGACAACTATAACTTTTTTGCTTTCATTAATTATGAAATTACTTTATTTTAAATTATTTAATAATGTAAAAAATAAAGGTATATCCTAATATCTTTTGAAAATTTCTCTTAACTAAATAAGGACGATTTCACACCAAAACATTCAAAAAGAAACTTTAGAAAATTGGTAGTAGAAATTTAAGATAATTTTTATTTATATACATAATATTCAATTAATTAATTTTTAATTTATTCTAGCAACAGCATAAAACCAAAGTAAACATATACTGGTATAATATACTAATCAGATTCTTAAATATCATCAGTATATTACTAAAAGCAGGTTGAACAAAATCTTGTTTTAATTTGTGTTTAAAACAGATTAGTGAGGTGATGTTTGTTTTATATACAAATCTATATTATTATTATTGTTATATACATATTGTGTCTCTAGGAAGATCAATATATGCGGAACTTTTATGCAGCCAAGTTCTAATAAGGTTAATTGTTATATATGGCTGAATGTGTATACTATATGTGTGTGTTGATGTAAACATATATGTACACCCCACACAAATATGTTTGTGTGTGTATACATAACTTGTTTAAGGAAAAGGTTAAGTTTAATTTATAATATAAATGCTTCGCTCTAATAAATGAATAAATTATTTAACAATTTTATTATTTCACCTAGAAAAACAATAACGTAATTATTTGTCTATTATTGACACCACTTCATATTATATGCTTTGTAATATTGTATATATATATATATATTATTATATATTATATAATATATGTATATATATATAATATGCGTATGGTGTAGTGGTATGCATGTATGAATCACGACTGATTATAATTAATGTGTCCGTGTGTGATAACGTAACCTAACATATAACAATATAGTCCATGTAATATAATCTGATGTTTTAGCTTATTCTTATATTCTTTTACAGTGTCCAATTCTATTAGTACCCGAGTAAACATAGCGTATAGTTATATGTATACAGTTTATATAATATAAAAATATAAATAATGTAGAATATTTCAAATATATATATATATATATATATATATATATGATTTAATAATATACACATATATACCACTTATTTGTCACTATCATTATCATTTTAAATTAAAATATCATATAAAAATACATAGCAAACCTACTTAACATATAAAAATAATAATAATGATCTGTTTGATTATAGACATACATACAAATATATACATATGTATGTATGTATTAATGCTAGTAATCTTATATATTAAGTAATGGATAATGAAAGTCTTCACGTCTTCATTTTTCTCAAGAAAAACCCTGAACACCGGTTTACTACGCGATATCGTGTCCCGTCTGTGCCATTGCTTAAACCTTAACGAACTCAACCTCCTTAACTGCGGTACAAACACCGTCGTTAAAACCTCACTCTTCCTCATTGCAACTTTGCGGTATCCGATAAACAACTGGTAAGACACGTTTGACACCAGTCGACTCGTCAACCACGGTCAACCTTGCTCCACAGGGGGTTCAAGTCAGAGATCGGACTTGCTGTACATATATTCCCCACTAGCAGTTCACAATAACGATGTTAACGAGAAGATATCCCTACTGGTATGAAAAGAAAGAATGTCACTGAAGAGTGCAGGCTTCAACAAGAAAACGATGGCTAACGCTTTCAGCTCATGGAAGCAGAGACAAAACGAGGAGTTTGTACAAGAGCCTGAAGGTATGAGCGCTATACAGACACATACATACTCATATATGGCACATATATACATATTTGTATAGATAGATATATACTTGGAGTTTTATGTACAATATAGATATGTAGAGTTACATATGTATGTATCTACGTGGATTTACAGCTCTATGTGCATATATACATTATAATTTTCACTTTTATATAAGCTGTATGTATAAAATATATGCTCAAACATATTTCTATATACGAAGTTTTGTGATGAAGACCCCAGTAAAGCTCGACATGCCAACAATGGTACATCATCAAAAGCTCGAACTATTGACTCAGTCTCAACTTCATTCAAGACATCGGATCATGGTTCAACAACAACAAAAAGCAGTTGTTCGCAAAAACAAAGGTTCACAGAGACAGCTCCACAGCCAGTTTATAGAGACCGAGCTGCAGAACGGAGGAGTTTATATGGATTGAGCGTTCCAGGATCGGAAGAAATAGAAGAAATGGCTAGAGAAAATCGTGAATAATGTTTGTGTATATATACGTGTGTGTGTGTGTGGGGAGAGAGCTGCTAAATATTGATATATTACTTAGCTACGATGATATGTGAAATCTATAATATGTTATATGTTAGAGGTGGTGGAGGTTGCCAGTGCGGAAGCTCATACTCATTCTTACGAAGTTATCAAGCTATTGACGAGAGGAATATTGGAAACAGGATGCTGCGTTGGCAAGTAAGCTATATACATACATATATATAACTGTTAATATACTTGGATTATCAGATTGTATCTATGCTAACTTAGTTTAACTTAGGAAGAACTTTAGTACGATTATTAGATAGAATGTAAGAATTTTTTTCTATTAAGTACTTATGTAAGCTATTATATATGTATATATTATATATATAAACCATATAAACACACACACACAATAAGGAGGGCGGCCGTGCGATTATTCAGAAGAAATTTATTGCAAGATGCTTTAAGGGGGAGTATATGTGGTATTTAAGTTGTAGGCTTATTTCAACATTAAATTTACTCATGTTTTTATATTTAATTAAAAATTAACTAAATGTTTCTTTGTTTAACATTTTGCTTTTAATGGTAAAAATTATATTAATTTTATTTATGTACTAATTGATTTATATGGTTTACAAGTGAAGCTATATAATAAAGAATTACCATGCAGCAGTTCTTATATGTGTGTGTGTGTGTGACGGGTCACGGGTCTGGGCACTAAGTCTTGTGTTTGTGTGTGACGTAGTCCTCACGGGTGGGTCTGCGGCATTAAGACTTGTGGTTTGTGTGTGTGACGTAGTCCTCACGGGTCGCGGTCTGCGGCATTAAGACTTGTGGTTTTGTGTGTGACGTAGTCCTCACGGGTCACGGGTGCGGCACTAAGTCTTGTGGTTTGTGTGTGTGACGTAGTCCTCACGGGTCACGGGTCTGTGACACTATAAGTCTTGTGGTTTGTGTGTGTGACGTAGTCTCACGGGTCGCCGGTCTGCGTCACTGTAAGTCTTGTAATAAAAAGTGTGTAGAGATGCAGTCTGTTTGCATTTAATAAGAATTTGATCTCCTTTTTTATTAAGAATGCATTCGTATCCATTGATGTTAGCAATCATTCTTCATATTTATGTTGCTGCCACTAAGTCTTCTATAAGTTCTATCTAAGAGGAGGTTGAAGCACTGACTGCTCTCAAGCAAGCCATGTACAACAGCACAGCAATCTTACCCGACTGGACTCCAAAAGTCTCCCATTGCTCTTGGATGGGTGTCGAATGCAACGATGCCACCGGCCACGTTGTCAAACTTGAGTTAGGCTTAATCGGCCTTATGGTTCAATACCATCTCAAATCTCAAAACTATCTTCCTTGCAAGTGTTGGATTTTGTTATAATTTTCTTGATGGCGGCTTGCCCTTGTTCTTGTGGGAACTGAGGAGTCTCAAGCATTTGAATCTTACACATAACAGGTTTAATGGTTCCATCTCACCGCTGATTTCTCAACTTACAAAGTTAGAAGTGTTGGATTTGTCATGGAATTCACTTTCAGGAGGCATACCATTGACATTGTGGGAACTAAAGAGCCTTAGGCATCTGAATCTTAATAGCCTTAGGCATCTGAATCTTAATGGTAACAAGTTCAATGGTTTCATCTCACCATTGATTTTTCAGCTTACAAAGTTGGAAGTATTGGCTTTGGCAGGGCATTCACTTTCAGGAGGCATACCATTAATATTGTGGGAACTGAGGAGCCTCAAACATTTGGATCTTACTGATAACATGTTAATGGTTCCGTCTCACCGCTGATTTCTCAACTTACAAAGTTGGAAGTGTTGGCTTTGGCAGGAATTCACTTTCAGGAGGCATACCATTACCATTGTGGGAACTGAGGAGCCTCACAATTTTGAATCTTGGTTCCAACCGATTCAACGGTTCCATCCCATCACAGATTTCTCAACTCACTCACTTACAAGAGCTTGATTTGTCATCCAATTCATTCTCAGTGGGAAACATACTGTTGTCAGTGTGTGAGATGAAAAGCATGAGACAGTTGCATCTTAGTAACGTTAGTTTGACAGGCCCTCTTCCTTCGAACTTGGGAATGATGCAGAATTTGATTAAATTAGATCTCAGCAACAATATGTTAACAAGCCTTCCTTCGAACTTGGGAATGATACAGAATTTGTTGAATTAGATCTCAACAACAATATGTTAACAAGCCTTCCTTCAAACTTGGGAATGATGCAGAATTTGAGATTTTAGATCTCAGCAACAATATGTTAACTGGTGAAATACCTCCGGAGGTGGGATTGCTACAAAACTTGAGCTATTTAATTTAGGTTCCAACAGATTGCATGGTACAATACCTTCCACATTGGGGAATTGTAGCGGTTTAAGAGCTTCGCTTGGACAACAATCAACTTATTGGTCATATACCGACCAGCATTACTGGTAAGCTCTAAAAATCAATAATTGTTCTTTGCTTATATGTGGGCTTTGCAGAACTACCACACATTTACTCATAAACCTTGAGAACAACCGTTTGATTGGACATGTCAATCTCCATCCCAACAGTTCGCTTTTTCTTGTATCTGGGATCAAATCTCTTGACTGGTAACTTTCCAAGGTTATCGCAGTATCTTGTTATTCTCAACATATCAAACAACTTATTCTCCGGTCAATTTCCCTTGGCTACAAATGATACAATTGACCGATTGGAGATACTTCTGCAGCAAGAAACCAGTTCATTGGAAGCATACCTAGTTGGATCTGGAATCTTCGAGGTGTTTTCTTTCTAGATCTTTCACACAACCAGCTCCGGGGCAGGATTCCATCTAACTTGAATCTCACATTACGGTCCAGTTCTGGTTGGATAATAAGGTATTCTACGATTAATCAATGTGAAAGGGCGAGAAATGGCATATAAATTCCTTCGACCGGACATGGCTTTTTGGATCTATCTCGAAATGATTGTTTGGAGAGCTTCCTGAGCCATTGGGAGTCAGATCTTTGGTCTTCGCTTTCTGAGACTCTCACATAACAAGCTCTCCGGACAACTTCCACCGAATTTGGACAACCTAACAGAACTGGAGAGCCTCGACTTATCCTATAATCAATTCAGTGGGATAATTCCAACCACATTGTCCAAGCTGCACTTTCTTGACTACTTCAATGTTTCCTTCAATAAGTTACAAGCCCAGTTCCAGAAATGGCCAGTTTGATACGTTTGACTGACAATCTAGGCAATCCAGATGTGCTGTGCAATGTTACCACATAAGTGCATATCAACAGTGAACGGTACAAGCTCAAGTCGTTCAGAACCGGTGGTTCATTATGCATGCTGCAAAGGATTGAGGAATTTATGTCGCTGCCTGCATTTCGCATTGGCTGCATGACTAGTTTCTCTTTGATGCTATGGATTATAGCATTCTGAACAACCATGGGGAATCATTTTCGGTGTGCGTCAAAATCTCAAGAGCATAAAGCAATTCATATATATATTTAATTATCTATTGACTTAATGAATGTTTTATGTTAATCTTATTTTAATAATCAGCTATAAACATATGTGCAATCATTATGTTATTAAAGGTTGATAGTTTAAAGGTGTGAAACTCCCGTGTAGTGGTATCCAAACTAAACCAGCCGTGTATACCACTCTCTTGCCTGCCGCTTTTAAATGCGAAAACGCTGAAGCTGTCAAAACAATGGTGGCTCTCCAACAGCTTTAGAAGAGTGTATCGCCTTGGATTTGGTGCATCCTAAAAGAAAATACACAACTTTTTAATTAAATATACTTACACACACATTGAACTACTTAGTTATAATTATACTTAATTATATATCTATATATATACACTATACGATTATTACTTAATATACTTAATTCTATCCAGGAGGTATGATAGACGTGTATGACTTGTGTAATTTTATCTAGTGTATATATATATATGTCACATACACACACACACACGAAAGTTAACTAATTATATATCATATATAGAATTACAGTAAAAAGAAACAATACAAAATATCATACAACTACAGTTTGACAATACAACGGAACACTTTTAATCCATCATGTGTGTGTTGGTGCGTGCGTGCGCGTGCGCGAGAGTGTGTGTTGTTGAGTGTGTGTTGTGTGTGTGTGAGAGAGAAGAGAAGAGAGAGGTATGCATATAGTTATACAAACTCTGTGTGATCAACGCATGTCCAGCCTCGTACAAAATATATGTATATATAGTTATATATAAACAATAAATATTACGTATACACATGCTTTATTATTGTATACTATGACTATGGCTGCCACTGCTTGACAACTATAAGCTTTTTTCTTTCATTTAATTATGAAATTACTTTATTTTAAATTATTTAATAATGTAATAAATAAGGTATATCCTAATATACATTTCAATGTAAAAACAATATATTCCACAAAAAGATTATTATGATTTTAAGCTATAATATCACAATTATAATTAACTATATATAATATATGTATTATAACCACATTATAAATTCAATTTTTAAATAACGTGCAATATATTTACAATAAATCTTAACCCTCAAAAGAAAAATATTAAAAATTGCAAAAGAATGTAAGAAGTGCGTGGTCAATGTATGTGTGTGTGTGTGTGAGAGAGAGAGAGAGAGGCGGGGGGGCGGGGTTATGCCCGAATATCCTATATACATGTCTGTGTGCGTATATATGCATCTTCTAAATGCACGTGTGTAGAGAACATACCATGTAGGAGCCTAAGAAGCGGTTGATGTTGTGTGGGTAGATAACCAGGGGGTGTTTTCTCTTTTGACAGATTCGCATGTACTTGCTTAAACCTGCTGTTTAACAGATGAATCTCCTTCCTTAATGCATCAAATGCCACATCCATAAATACATCCGCCTGTTATAAAATGTTAGTAACCGCACATACACGCACGCGGCGTACATCTAGTATGTATGTCTGTATGTGTGTGTGTGTGGTGTATAATACGTATATATACATAAAATAGACACGCATATGCACCTTGGGATGAGCTAGAACAACAGGCATTCAGTCGTAACAAAGCAGTAAGCGCATGCAACCAATCCCGCATGTAACCCTGCCAGAATGCTCCCCAGCGGCCATCCTTCATTAAACAAATTAGTAATTATATGTGTATGGGTATACACTCTTTGTATTAGTATAGCATTTTGTATATGTATACCTGTTCTCCGTTTGCGAGAACAACAAGCGTAAAAATAACAAAGTCAAGTATTTGCTCACGTATCTTGATTTCTAGCATCAATATTTGGAAAATAAAAGCATAATAAGTATAATTAACGTATATTTAGTTGTACGATAAATTATGCAACGATTATAACATTGACTAAAACCGTAATTATACTAATACTAAAATTAATACGACGGATACCTGTTCAAGTTTTGGATAACGAGAAGCCAGAATGCTAAGAGAGTGTGGAAGACGAACACCTCGTAAGAGATGAGAGAATCGAGGATGCGTCATGCTTGAGGCAAGAGATGCCAATAAGTGCAAAGGTAACTTGCAAGCTTCTCTACATCGACCTGCAAACACAATGTAAGTGTGTGCTACGTGTGCTTTTTGTTGGCATGTGCATGTGTGTGTGTGTGTGAGAGAGAGAGAGAGAATACAGCTACGGTATCCACTGCATATAAATTGTTATAATACCTCAGACTAATTTATATATATATATATATATATAAGAGAGAGAGAGAGAGAGAGAGAGAGAGAGAACATCATGTATACATACATTAACAAGAGCACCCTTTGCACAGTTCAGCCGCACGCTGAGATGCGAATCCTTCAGAAATTTCTTCATTTCATGCAAGCTAAACCTGTGAAGCTCCTCAACCGCAGTATTTATATCAAGCTCCTGCAAAAGGGAAGTATTAAAAACAAATATATTCTAGAATACAGGCATACATATATTATCTAATACAAATGCAGGATGTGTTTATTTATAATCATATAAAATCAGTTAACTAAAGATTTTTTTTTTCTGTTCCGTGAGTAGCATGTGTGTGTGTTTGACATACTGTACTGGTAATTTCATGTGTAATAACGTTGTGTTTACATGATATACGTATATTTCATTGTGTATTTTAAAATATATATGTATACATCATTACTGTATATATTCCGTGTTACTTTGATCATTTCAGAAATTGAGACGTAGTGTGTGTTCGTTCTGAATATATATTGTAATGTCGTCTGCCAGTAGCTTTGGTATGATAATTGTCACTAATTCTTTAAAATATAATGCTTCTATCTTCTGCTATGTTGGTTTTCACGCACACACACACACATTATGAGCCTTTTACGTTGGTTTTCACATATATCCTTGGTTCTGATTTATAGTAGGCTATATATGAACACCTATATTGTGGCATATGTTTATTTATGTGTCCAAGTAAGTATAGTTCTTTAGTGACTGGTTTTCTTATGTAGACTCTTCTAACAAGATGGCGAGGGAGGACGGACGCATTGTAAGTTGTATAGTCCAGTAGATTTTAGTAAACAATATACGTTATCATGTATAATATTACCAGCAGAAAACACTGAAATATATACAGGTAGAACAGTTAGATGCATATACTACTACACCTTATTTATGACACATGAAAATACCATCACTATATGCACAAAAAGTTAATACACAATGTATATACACCAAAAAAGTAGTATTGCCTCCACTTTACTTGTAAAACCAGATAACATATAGTTCATAAGTTCACTGTGACAAATATATACAGCTTTTACCACTTTGTATTTAATCCTTACAACAAAAAACCCAATTTATATAGTAATGTTCTGAAAAAACAGAAAAGCCCAGAATTATATATAGTTAATTTTGACAAACATATTATATAATATTCACACAGAGGATTACTGCTCAGTGCTTAACCGATATTATAATTTGTATGAAATTATGCAATAAGACGTATGTGTATGGATGTAATACGTATGGAACTGAGTATGTTTAACTAAAAAGTTGTGTAATTTTATCCTGGACATACGTTGATCACACAGAGTTTTATATATATATATATATATATATATTATATATATATATATATATATATCTCACACACACACACACGACAGTTAACTAATTATATATCATGTATAGAATTACAGCAAAAAGAAACAATACAAAATATCATATAATTATATAGTCTACAGTTTGATAATACAACGGGAACACTTTTAATCCATCATGTGTGTGTTGGTGTGTGCGTGCGTGTTTGTGTGTGTTGTGTGTGAGAGAGAGAGAGAGAGAGAGAAGAGAGAGAGGTATGCATATAGTTATACATAACTCCGTGTGATCAACGCATGTCCAGCCTCCTAAAAAAAATATGTATATATATGATTATATATAAAATATAAATATTTATGTATACACACGCTTTATTATGACTATGGCTGCCACTCTTTGACAACTATAAGCTTTTTTTCTTTCATCTAATTATGAAATTACTTTATTTTAAATTATTTAATAATGTAAATAAATAAGGTATATCTTAATATCTTTTGAAAATTCTCTTAACTAAATAGGACGATTTCACACCAAAACATTTCAATGTAAAACAGTATATTCCACAAAAGATACAATTATAATTAACTATATATAATATATGTATTATAACCACAGCAATATATTTATAGATATTAGATCTACCAAAATAAATCAAAGAAGAAATATTAAAAATTGCAAAAGAAAGAAAGAAGTGTGTGGTCAAAATGTGTGTGTGTGTGTGTGTGTGAGAGAGAGAGAGAGAGAGAGAGAGAGAGAGAAGAGAGAGAGAGAGAGAGGGAGAGGGGGGGGCGGGGGTTATGCCCGAATATCCTATATACATGTCTGTGTGCATATGTATGCATCTTCTAAATGCATGCGCATAGAGAACATACCATAAGAAGCACAACATCTGAACTTTCTCATAGTGTGTGGATAGATAACCAGGGGGGTTGCTACCTGTGTCCTTGTTTGCACGTCCCCATTTATACTCCTTGAGAGTCAGCTTGTACGTGTTATGTTGTAGCACGGTGTGGACTATAATAAATAAATAAATTCATAAAAGAAACTTTAGAAAATTGGTAGTATAATTTTTATTTATATTACATAGTATTTAATTTAATTAATTTTTAATTTATTTTACAACAGTACTCGGTATAACGAATATATTAATCAGATTCTTAGAATATCATCAGTATATTACTAAAAGCAGGTTGAACAAAATCTTTGTGTTTAAAACAGATTAGGGAGGTATGTTTATGTATATACAAATCTATATTACTATTATTGTTATATACATATTATGTCTGTACGAAGATTAATAATATGTTATATACACACACACAAATAGTTAATATATGGCTGAATGTGTATAATATATCCATATGTGTGTGTGTTGATGTAAACATGTATGTACACCCACACAAAATATGTTTGTGTGTGTATACATAACTTTTTTAAGGAAAAGAGCATTAAAAAAATTATTAAATTTAACTTATAATATAAATGCTTCGCTCTAATAAATGAATAAGTTTGTTTTATTATTTCACCTAGTAAAACAATAACGTAATTCATTTGCATGTTATTGACGCCACTTCAATATTATATGCTTTGTAATATTGTGTATATATATATATATATATATATATGTGGATATGCGTATGTGTAGTGGTATGCATGTACGAATCACGACTGATTATAATTAATGTGTGTGTGTGTGATAACGTAACCTAACATATAACAATATTAGTCATATAAATATAATCTGATGTTTTAGTTTATTCTTATATTCTTTTACAGTGTCAATTCTATTAGTACCCGAGTAAACATATCGTATAGTTATTATGTATACAGTTTATATGTAATAAAAATATCAATAATGTTAGTTGAATATTTCAAATATATATATATATATATATATATATATATATATTATATAATATATATATATATATATATATATATATATATATATGTATATGTATATGTATATGATTTAATAATATACACATATATACCACTTAATCTGTCACTATCATTATCATTTTAAATTAAAAAATATCATATAAACATACGTAGCAAACCTACTTGTAACATATAAAAATAATAATAATGATCTGTTTGATTATAGACATACATACATAATATATATACATATGTATGTATGTATGTATTAATGCTGAATCTTATATATTAAGTAATGGATAATGAAAGTCTCCAGTTTTCGTCTTCGGCGCCCGTCTGTGCTATTGCTTAAACTCCTTAACGAACTCAAGCCTCTATAACTGCGGTACAAACACCGTTGTTAAAACCTCACTCTTCCTCATTGCAACTTTGCGGTATCAGATAAAGAACTTGTAAGACACGTTTGACTCCAGTGGACTCGTCAACCACAGTCAACCTCTCTCCACAAGATATCCATAGAGGGTTCAAGTCAGAGATCGGACTTTCTGTACATATATCCTCCCTAACAGTTCACAATAAACGATGTTAATGAGAAGAATCCCTACTGCTATGCCTATGACTAAGAGGGAGAAAAAAGAAGTTAAAATGTCACTGAAGAGTGCAGGCTTCAACAAGAAAACGATGCCTAACGCTTTCAGCTCATGGAAGCAGAGACAAAACGAGGAGTTTGTACAAGAGCCTGAAGGTATGAGGCATACATATATACTCACTTAAAGTTTTATGTAGATATGATATACAGATGGTATGTATGTTTGTAGAGTTACATGTGTAGAACAAGAGCAAAGAAAAGGGCAAGTTCGCCGAGGAAACATAGATGAAGACAACCGCTCAAGTCACTTTCTTGGATGAACAACCCAAGTTCATTCTGAAGAACACTCACCAGGGAAATAGGAAGCAGTAGAATGGGCTCAATCGCCTTGTCTTCTCCAAACAGGTTCACCCAAAGATCTGCAACGAGATCTGGTTCCTAAACACCTCCGCATGGATAGCGTCTCTGGTCTCGGTCTCCTTCAAAGACCAGCAAACGAGAACCAAGCAGGAGCAGCAGCCTAGATCAAGGACGAGGAAGGGGTCACCTCCCGTTAATTGACCTCCATCAGGTGGTATTGAGGATAACAGGTAACCAACGTGTTTCACAGCTAGGGAGATCATGGCAGTTCATAACCTCTCTTCATGACAATTCTCACTGTCAGAACACAGGTTACTTGCTCACGGCCTCAAATACATCCCCACAAAACCTTACAGAAATCCATTGTGCCTTCGATGATTTTGTAAGGACAGCTCGTCTCACTTAGCTCTTTAGGGACAACGATACTCTTGCACCTAGGTTCTACATTCCATCTTTTGTTTCCCTCAAGGAAGTAGAGTTAAAGACTTTGAAAGAAGCCCTTCTCAACAAGGTTCCACAGCTGGCACCAAAAATGTTCCACAATAGTAAGTTTCTACAGGCACTTTTCTCATTGAAGCGGAACACCTCAATCGTCGTTAAGTAGTAGACAAGAATCTTGGAGTAGTCCTCCTCAACAAATTTTGGTATCAAAAGAGGCTTATAAACAACTTCAAGATCCTCTGGTGTACAAACATGTTGACGAGGTTTTGTTTGCTCTACTCTACTCTACGAACGATTGGAGTCCCTCGTCAGAAAGTACAAAAGTTGCACCTGGATTTATGAAAATACTTTACGATTGGAGTCCCTCGTCAGAAAAGTACAAAAGTTGCACCTGGATCTATGAGAATACTTTAGGTACCTTCTCCACAAGTCAAACTCGGGTTTTTGCCCGTGCTAGCTCTACTTCCTCCAAAGATCCACAAGAATCCAGTGAAGGGCAGATCAATTGCTAGTTACAATGGTTTATCTAGGAACATCTCTTGATGTGGTTGCACCATCAGCTGTTCAATCTTCTCAAGGAACAACCAACAAGATTTGATGTCACTCATCTTTGCAACTCGGCTCCCCCGGATTGCTTGCAACCTTTGATGTCAAAGCCTTTCATGGTTTTCACCCGTGCCAGCTCTACTTCCTCCCAAAGATCCACAAGAATCCAGTGAAGGGCAAACCGATTGCTAGTTACAATGGTTTTATCTGGGAATATCTCTTGATGTGGTTGTACCATCAGCTGTTCAATCTTCTTAAGGAACAACCAACCAGATTTGATGTCATTTGTCTCTGCAACTCGGCTCCCCGATTGCTTGTTTTTCACCTTTGCTGTCGAAGCCTTGTATCTAACATTCCAACACAAGGACTCCCCAGGCTTAACAAGTTTGTCTTTGATAAGTTTGGGCACACTACTGTTAGCGTGCAAACTCAAAAGGTTATCAAACTCGCTTAGAAACCAGCCAAAATTACAGAGAAACAGCTAGCCTTTATACTACTTGTGATCTCCATATCTGGCTCTCCTCCTGCGGCCTTACAAGGCTGTCGTGATCTTCAGATCCATATAAGCAACTGTAGCCTTAAAAGGTTGACCTAAACTCCCTCCATTTTCTCTTGATCTGGCGTTCCATCTTGCAAAACTTCACGACAAGGCCCCCTGTGCAACTTGGCTGGCTAGCAAGCCAAGATGCACACAATGCCTTAAGCTTCCCTTCGACAGCGAAATAGCTTGAGACGATATTGATTCACTGGATTTTTCACCTCTCGACCCTGCAACGTTCGTAGCTTGCAATAACCACTGGGGCTCCACGTGTGAACAACAAACGGGCCTAACCACCTGGGAAGAAACTTCTTGCTCCAACTCTTGTCCAAACGGCTATCGTAGACAAGGACTAAATCGCCAGGAAAGAATCGCCTTGCTGTTACACTCGCATCAAACTTCTCCTTTTGCTGAAGTTGAAAAGCTTCGATCCTCTCCAAGGCCTCCTTGCGGTCCTCATCCATCTCCAAAAGCTGCATGATGCGAGCTTCAAGATCTTTCAACGGATCAGATTGTCGGGAAGTGCTCGTTCGAAAAGTTGGCATCTCCAGTTCCGGTGGCATGATTGGCTCAACTCCATAAACCATTTGACAAGGAGTGAAGCCGTTCGTTGATTTGAACATCGTGCGAAATGCGAAAAGTGCTGGGCTAAGCATCCGTGTCCAATCTCCTTGTCTTGTGGCCCCCAGCTTGGTTAGCACATCCACCAAGATCCCATTGCTACGTTCCACAACACCATTACTGCGGGTAGTATGGTGTACTTCGCCTGTGCTTGACTGACAGCTTCTTCAACAAGGCCTCCACCATTCCTCCGCAAAAATGAGAGCCACGATCAGTCACTATCTCCAGTGGACAACCATAGCGACAAACAATGTGCTTCATGATGAAATTTGCCGCTACCTCCTCCGTGCATGCATTAACTGCTGAAGCTTCAACCCAGCGTGAAACATACTCGGTGGCAACAATGATATAGCGCTTCCCTGCCGATGTAATAGGAAGCGGGCCAACGAAATCAACACCCCATTTCTCAAAAATTCCTGTGGGTAAAACCGGCTGCAAAGGTCCATGTTGAAGGATTCGCTTCCCATGTGCTTGACAAACGTGACAACTTGAAGCCCATGCCTTTGCATCCCCCCAAAGCCCAGGCCAATAGTAACCTGCAGTGAGAATTTTTCGAGCTGTTCCTGCTGCCGCAAAATGACCGCCGCAAATGCCGTCATGAAACATTTGCAAAAGCCGTGTTCGATCCCCTTCTTCAACTACCCTCTTCAAAACACCATCTTTCCAACGGAAGAACAACAGCCCCTCCAGAAATGTGTAGTTTGCAGCCAATTTTGCTATCCGCTTTCGCTCTGCAGCAGATACCCCTTCGAGAAATTCGCCTGTGGTCAAAAACGTCACAACTCCTGCAAGCTCTTCGTCCAGGCCCAATCTTTCCACCCTGCTGACTTCCTCCTCTCTAACTAGCTCTAGCATCTCAACCTTTGCTACTGAACTTCCCTGCTGAAGACCCTCCTTCGATAAAGCATCCACCGCCTCCAAACTACCACGCTCAACATGCTGTATCTGAAAGATCTCGAATTTGGCTATTAGCTCGAGGACGATCTCATGTAATCGAACCAGATTCGGCTTCAGAACTCGAAACAAACCTCGCACTTGCTCACAAACCAGCATTGAATCCCCAAATGCCACCAACTTCCTCACATTCGTCCTCAGCGCCATTTGCAAACCCAAAATCAAAGCTTGATATTCCGCTTCATTGTTTGAACTTGCCTCCATCAACAGCGCTCGCTCCTCTGCAATCTCCCCCTGTCGTCGTAAGATAACTCCAGCTCCACCAAACCCCAATTTTGGGCTAAACGCGCCGTCGAATTCCAAAACAAAAATTTCGGGATCCTTAAGCAATGCTGCCAACTTTTGACGTTCAAACTCCTCAGACACCTCTCCATCCTCGTCCCAAACATTCCCGACCAGAACACGCGCCATCTGAGCCCTTCCTTTACTCTCACACTGAAAAACGTACTCAAACTCTGCCAACTCGGCCACCCACGCTGCACAACGACCCGACCACCGTGGTTTGCTCACCAAGGACTTCAACGCCGCATTGTCACTCAGAACTATAAACTGCCGATCCACTAAGAAATGACGATAGTACTGGCAACCATAAACCAAGGCCAGCACATCCCGTTCGAGTTCTAAATAATGTTCCTCTCCATCCTTCAGTTGCCTTCCTGCGTACTGAACTGGAAGCAAGCAACCCCCAGCCCCTTTCTGAAGAAGCACTGCAGCCACCGAATGCTGAGAGCTACTTGTGTTCAGCACGAATTCCTTTGACCAATCCGGGGTGATCAAGATCGGACCCGTTCCCAATGCTTTTTTCAAACGTTCAAACGCCATCTCACACTCATGTGTCCACTCCAATTCTGCTCGAGCTCGAAGCAACCTATTAAGTGGCCAAGCTATCTCTGCGTATCCCGGAATGAAGCGTCGGTAATAACTTGCCAACCCTAGAAAAGCTCGAACTTCTGTTTTCGTCGTTGGAACTGGCAAGGCCTTCAGTTTCTCCACCTTGTCCTGCTCTGGCTCAATTCCATCTTTTGAAACCACGTGACCAAGCAAAGTTCCCTTAGTGAGGCCGAACTTACACTTGGCTGCATTGAGGCTAGCGCCAGCCTCATCCAACCGTGCTAGGCAGCCCCGGAGATCCTCTGCATGTTGAAGTCGTCTCCCGTACACACAGAAATCATCCAGAAAGACCCTGACACTCTTACCCAAATATGGCTCGAAGATTATGTTCATCGCTCGTTGAAAGGTGGCAGGCGCATTCGTTAACCCGAAAGGCATAACACGGTAAGCGAAAGTTCCCCATGGAGTGGTGAACGTTGTCTTCAGCTGATCCTCCTCCCTGATTCGAACTTGGAAGTATCCAGAGAATCCATCACAGAAGCTGTACATCTCGTGACCTGCAACTTCCAGTAAAATCTCATCAATGAAAGGTAAGCATTGCTTATCCTTCTTCGTTCCCTTGTTCAGTTTGTCGAAATCCACGCAAAGCCTCCACAAACCGTTCTTCTTCTTGACCACCACAACTGGAGAGACCCACTCTGTGTTGTTCACCGGAAAGATGAAAGCAGCTGTCAACAGCTTCTCAAGCTCGCAGAACACTGCCTCACGCTTCTCAGGCGACAAACGATAAGGCCTCTGCACCTCCGGCTTCACTCCCTCCTTTAAATCAATCCGGTGCTCAACAATGGACATTTGCCGCAAATTTTGGTACGATGTGGCAAACAACTTCGGAAACAACTTCAGCACCCCCAAAAGCACCAACTTCTCACGCTCAGACAACTCAGAGCCTAGTGTCTCCCTTAGCTCAGCCTCCGGAACTCGCTCCTCCTCCCCACCTTCCACACGGCACAAACGAATTCCACATAATTCCCCTTTCTCTGTAGATTCCTCTTCAAAGATAGGCCCAAGCGAAATGCCTCCAAATTCTTCCTCCCCTAACTCAACTTCATCCAAAACGTCCTCCTCTTCCAAATCCTCCTCGCCCTCCACAACCACGTCCTCCTCAATACCTAATTGATCTTCAAAATTTCCCAAAACCGGAATCACCACCCTTTTGAAACGATCACCAAAAGACATTTTTCCAGTACTCCAGTCGTTCTTTGCCTGAACTTGTCGCAACCAAGGACGTCCCAGAATTAGAGGATAACCATCACGCTCCAAAGCTAAAACGTAGACCGTCACGACTGAGCGAACACCATGAACATTGATCCCCAAACCCCGCATCATACCAACTGGTTTAACTGGACGATCTCAACTAGCCGAATCATTCTATGGCACTTCTCCAAGGTCAAAGACAACTGCCGTGCAATCTCATGGCTCATCACATTGATAGCAGCCTCACTATCCACCAAACAACCCGTCAGACGAAAACCACGTATCATGACATCAACCATAGGAGCTTGCTCGTCCACATCCGATGCCACATCAATTGCACGAACTGGTGGTTTCCTCGACAAAAGTCGTGTGCTAACCCCTGCCTGAACCTCTGCCCGAAGCTTGGGACACAGTGCTAATAGTTGAGGAATGGAAATATCTGCTTTGACCTTCTGTAGATCCGCAACAATGGAATATGGTTCAACACCTTGACCAATCGCCATATCCTTCAAACCAATCTGCCTCTTAGGAGCTCTTTGTACCTCACTACGCAACGAGTGGAGCGTGGCCTTTCCTTCTCATGCGGTGCGTCTTCCATTACTTCCTTGACTGGACGAAAACGTTTCCGAGCAGCCAAAACTTCAGGAACTAAATCCAGTGAATTCACTGCAGCTGCTCCACCTCCAATGACTCCTCCATTACTCGAAGACCCACTAGGTCGAGGCTGTGGCCCTTTTGACTGTGGGCAATACGTGCTATAGTGCCCCTTTTGCCCACACTATAGCACGTAATACCCGATAGATCTGTACGTGGAGCTCGTGGTGGTTGTGATTGTCTTGAGACTTGAACCAACTGCAAACTCAACTTAGTCATTGCTTCCACCAATTGATCCATCTTCTCCAAGGCTGAGGTTGCCCAGGAACTGGATGGGAAATCCGCACCTGAGCTTTACTCACTTCTCCGACATCCTTCAAAAACTCCTCCTCAGATAGCGCAACTCGCTTAGCCGCAACTAACGTGGTCGGCTTTGTCTTTTTCACAAGGGCCGTAGCTCGCCCGCCAAACCACCAACGAACCTTAGCGTTGCAAACTTTTCATTGAAGGACACACTTGCTTGAGTCCCCGCAGTCACACCTGGGGCATGTGGGTTCACCTTGTCCAACCGTGAAAGAAGTACATGAGCTCGCCGTGCAAAAGTCTTAACCGATTCACCATCCTTTTGCTGAAGCTTCTCCAATTCCTCATAACTTGCTCATACGACTCAACAACTCCAAAATCACGAAGAAAGGAACTCACGAAGGACGCCCAATCCGACTTGTCAGGTGCCCCCAACTGATCAAACCACTCTCGAGTTGCAGCATCAAAGTACACATGAACATGAGAAATCAAGGAATCCCCCATACCATGAGCGTGCGCAAAACGTTCATACTCTTCCAAAAAGACACGAGCATCACTACCAATAGAAAACACAAGATACGACATATGGCTGGTGGAGCTTCCACACCACCGCACCAAAATTGTTAGCGTGCAAACTCAAAAGGTTATCAAACTCGCTTAGAAACCAGCCAAAATTACAGAGAAACAGCTAGCCTTTATACTACTTGTGATCTCCATATCTGGCTCTCCTCCTGCGGCCTTACAAGGCTGTCGTGATCTTCAGATCCATATAAGCAACTGTAGCCTTAAAAGGTTGACATAAACTCCCTCCATTTTCTCTTGATCTGGTGTTCCATCTTGCAAAACTTCACGACACTACTCAAGATAACTTCATTATATTAATAGAAAGACTTATTCTTGAGCAGAATTTTGTTGAGTTTAATGGTGAACTCTTCCAACATGTTCATGGGACAGCCATGGGGAGCAACTTTGCTATGGTATAAGCTTGTCTCTTCCTTTGCAGTCTTGAGAACAAACCTCTCAAGTAAGAGGTACATCGATTATGGAACATAAATCTAGACGAATGACTGTAATTCTCTCAACGATTGGTTAGTTGCCTTTGCAGTTCGATCAAGATTATGGTTAAGGTCTCCTTTATGGAAATAGACATCCTCAACATTCACTTTTCAACGGACAAAGGTCTGCCACCACATGTATTCTCGACTTTGAGACTTTTCAAAAGTCGATGAATACTTATCAGTACCTTCATTAGAGCTCTCCCAATTGGTGTACCATCTGAGTAGACTAACGCCCTGCATGCCGCCTGTAGCACCAGCCACTGCCTACCACTCAGCCTGTGTCTGCAGTACTTGTAAATCCAGCCAGCAGCAGCTTCATTTGGTCTCCAACCTTAGAGGAAGGGAGTGAACATAGAAAAGAATAAGGATTTCGTTGGCCATCTGGCCTAATCGGTCTGAGAAAGCCCGAAAGAACCTCCGTCACCAAGTACTCAAAGTCGGATGATCCCCAGTGCTCAAAGTCGGATGATCCCAGTGCTCTTCTGATTTGCAAGCATTCAAGTACAGGCCACCTCTTCCTCCCTTGCTACACAAGTATTTGTAAAGCAGCCTTGTCTTTCCAGAACCATGTCCACCCGCAAACATGACCATTGAATTTTGCAGCTTTTCTTCTAGGACATCCAAGTTCTCCTCAGTCTCATCGAGGAGCCAACATGTGTGAAGCAGGAGACGTGTTCAAGATCTTCTTGACCAAGATTTGCAAGCAGAAGGATAAGCTTCGTGACCACTGGAAGCAGGAGGAGAGGTTTACCTCAGTTGTTCGTAAGATGCCCGTTTGTGTGATAGACGACATTGAGCAATGCCGGATGGCTTTACACGGGTGCTTCAGTGACAGGGATGACTGGGCTTGGGGTTGGCAAGAGCACTGGGAGCTTTTTCCAGAAACTTGGTGGCAGAGTTGTATTCTCTGACTGGGGCTGCTGGCGACCGTGAATTGCTTGAGAACAAGAACAAGAACAAGATTGTGCAAGTGTTTGCCAAGGGATGCTGACACACAGCAGATGAGGCAATCGAGTACAGTGAGCAGGTGCTGCTGTGAAAGATGAGCAAGGACGAAGCAGACTTTATGAGGACTTGTGTGTTCGAGAGGTTCAAAGGCAGGTTCACGCCTTTGGTCTCTATGTTGGAGGTGATGCTGTCAGGGACTGGCTTAGGGTATATACCTTATATTCCAGCATCTTCAAACTCAGATTTTCAAATATATATATAGAAGCACTGGAAGCAACATAAAAAGCCAAAATACACATATAAATCACTATTTTAATATTTCATTTAATATTTTAATAAAGATTGAATAATACATTGTCAAGGTGCTGTGGTGTAGTTGGTCATCACGTCAGTCTACACACTGAAGGTCTCCAGTTTCAAACCTGATAGTGCCAATTAATTAACATCTACTAAATAAATGAGAATGTAGACATGTATTTGTGCCTTATTAATAAAGCACAATATTATTACCTTACATACATACATACATATATTAATATTCATATAAAAATATTAACTAATTATTATGGTATATTTCTTTAAAATTATGTATATTTAGTTGATAAAGAAGTCAACAAGCACTTGAAGACATGCACACGCACACGCACATGCCTACGTGCACATGTGTATATACACAATAAAGTCCATCAATTAAGATTACATATTTTTAATATTATATATTTATAGAATGTGTATCATAATTATTACTAACTAATTACATATACACATACCTAGTTCTATTACTGTTAGTTTTATATGATATACTGCATACACAAACATATACATAGACATACATACACACATGTGTGTGTGTACGTACACATATTGAATTAAAGAAGTCTAAGAATACACTACCTTTATATTCGTATCAATATACAGTCTTCTGCCAGAATGTACTTATGGAATATGCTTAAACATACAATCTTGGTGAATTTTAAAGTAGTTGCTATATAGATAGAAATTGTGCATTTTGATGGTACTTTATACACAAAATGCATATGTGTGTGTGTGTGTGTGTGTGCGTGTGCGCTGTACACATGTATTTATACCTCAAAGTAGAGTCTTACAGAAGATTTAATCTTTCTTAAAATATAATATATTCTTAAATTGACTGAAATATTTTTATCTTATATTATTTTTTGAATGTGCAGCTCATATAATATATTTATGTGTCTTCTATATATACTACACACATCCAAGGGATACATATAATATATGTTGCATAATGTAATTATAATGTCAATTACATGATATATATGTATAAATGTATGTACACTTGATGTTTTGTCAATCACATGTTTATATAAAATGTTTGTAACATATTATATATATGTATGTTGAGTACACACACACATATACACGGGTATGTATGTATGTATACATAAGAGTTTAGGAAAGCAGTGCAACTAAGACCTTGAACTTCTTTTGCATGTGTGTGTGTGTGTGTTTATATGATGCATGTGTTTGAGAGATAGAGAGAACTAGATAATATATTTACACATGTATAAACAAAGATATGTAAATATAGATAGATGTTCCAATGTGTACTGTTTCACACACACACACACACAGATATATGTATATGTGTGTGTATATGAAACGCTACGTTATATATAATGTAGTTATATATACGAACACCATTAGATCTCTCGGGATAAATCTGGGCTGTTAGGAGGGAGCTACAGTGTAGACATATATATAGACGTGCATATGAATATACTACATATAGTAGACATATAAATATATGTACAATAAGAAAAATATGATAAATGATTTGCAACGTTTTTCACAACATAATTAATAATGATATGATATTCACCTGTGTGTTTATAATTTCTATATAATTCATAAAAATTTAAAAAGTAAAACAGTGATTTAAAGAGTATATTATGTGCATGTATGTACATAATTGCATGCTTATAATTTTAAATAATGCAAAAAATTCATTCTCATTTTTGCCAGTGCAGTGGTATTAACACTAATCTATATAGATCGGTCTTAATAATGTTCTTAAATTAATGCAAACACAAACAACATAAAAATTATATGCCAATTGACATAATGTTTATATTTATTACGTGTTCATATTTATGTTATGTTAATAGATGCACATAGATGACAAATATGTATATATACTCTTCACACACGCGCCACGCTTCCAGAAAACGCGTCAATTTTCCTTACCAGGTTTGCAACTCGCAGAGACCCAAGGCCATGGACCCTGTCATGCTCGGTGAGGTGCTTAAGGTGCCGGTTCAGTCAGGAGACATTGTCATCTGTGCAACCGACGGGCTCTTCGATAGCAGGACGCTGGAGGAGGTGGTTGTAGTGTCCAGTGGCCTTGCTCGAGATGGAGCTTCTCCACAAGCTCTGGCCGAGATCCTCATGCTGCGGGCGTTATGGATGGAAGAAGATGACATAACGGTGGTGGTGTCACTCACTGTTGGTTTTTGGGACACGTGGGCCAACAAAGTGTTGACCTTCGCTTCAGGCATCGCAGCCAAATTGGTATCTGAGGCCTATTATTTCTTTGGCAAGCCGGAGGACCACGTTTTATCGGTCCTGCTTAGGCTGCAGAACATGGGAGGAGAGAGATACTTTAGTGGGCTAGATGACGATGCCTTGAAGAGTAAGCTCGAGGAGATGCTGCACGAGACTTCCTTCAATAATAATTGGAGGAGGCAGAAGACGGAAGAGCCAGACTTTGAGCTGCCAGTTGAAGTAAAGCAGGTGTTGGACGACTATGCCAGTGGGAAACTGAGTCTTGTCAAGTACAAGGGTGGTGCACAAGTTGTGAGCTGTGAAGGCAAGCCATGTTTGCTCCTCAGTCATCTGGGTGATGAGACTGAGGAGAACTTGGGTGTCCTCCAAATTTTAGAAGAAAAGCTGCAAAATTCAATGGTCATGCTTGCGGGTGGACATGGTTCTGGAAAGACAAGGCTTCTCTACAAATACTTGTGTAGCAAGGGAGGAAGAGGTGGCCTGTACTTGACTGCTCGCAAATCAGAAGAGCACTGGGGATCATCTGACTTTGAGTACTTGGTGACGGAGGTTCTTTCGGGCTTGCTCAGACCGATTAGGCCAGATGGCCGACGAAATCATTCATATTCATACTCGCTCCCTTCCAAGAAGGTTGGAGACCAAATGAAGCTGCTGCTGGCTGCGAGGATGAGGATTTACGAGTACTGCAGAGACAGGCTGAGTGACAGGCAGTGGCTGGTGCTACAGGCGGCATGCAGGGCGTTAGTCTACTCAGATGGTACACCAGTTGGAGAAGCAGGAGACGTGTTCAAAATCTTCTTGGCCAAGATTTGCAAGCAGAAGGATAAGCTCCGTGACCACTGGAAGCCGACGGAGGTGTTTACCTCAGTTGTTAGTAAGATGCCCGTTTGTGTGATAGACGACATTGAGCAATGCCGGATGGCTTTACACGGGTGCTTCAGTGACAGGGATGACCTTGTGGGCTTGGGGTTGGCAAGAGCACTGGGAGCTTTTTTCCAGGAACTTGGTGGCAGAGTTGTATTCTCCGGGGCTGCTGGCGACCGTGATTTGCTTGAGAAATACAAATACAGCAGTTACAACAACAAGATTGTGCAAGTGTTTGCCAAGGGATGCTGGCACACAGCAGACGAGGCAATCCAGTACAGTGAGCAGGTGCTGCTGAGAAAGATGAGCGAGGACGAAGCAGACTTTATGAGGACTTGTGTGTTTGAGAGGTTCAAAGGCAGGTTCACGCCTTTGGTCTCTATGTTGGAGGTGATGCTGTCGAGGGACGTCAACCTGCGAGATGCAGCAGAGTACATTGAGAAAGGTTATACCACCACGGAGGATGGTGTCCTTGAAGTGACTAGTTTCTGCAAGAGCATTGCGTCCTCGTCAAGGGCTTGCCGGGCTACCATCGGCTGGGCTTGCTTCAAACATTCCGTGTTGGGAGGAGGCCCTAGTGTCTTCGAAGATTGGCACAAAGCTGAAATCCGGGAACTGGTTGAGTCGGGCCTAGCGAGACTGGGTGCTGGTGAGAGAACCGTGTCTGGCTATCTGCGACGAATACCTGGTTCGCAAGGCTTACGAGAACATGCACGGAGTCACATCCACGGAATGGATGCAACCTGTTCAACCCGAGGGACGGGTTGAGACCACCAAGTCGGAGGTCACCAAGTCGGCCGAAAAGTATGACTTAGTTCCCTTCTGCTTCCTGAGAATGTGGAAGGAGTACAAGGGGGTATTAGAAGACATGCCCATCTTCAAGGAGCTCCTAGAGGACGACAAGTGCCCGATGCAGCTGAAAATCCTGTCCAAGTCTACGAGTGCTTTCTTGGAGAACAATGAACAATGTGTGCTACCAATGAGCGACGGGCTGAAACTTGAAGACTTCTTCTGTGATGAGCAGCCCAGGTGCACATTTCTACAGTGGATAGCCAAGGATTTCTCCACTTCAAGTGCAGCAGGGAGGATCGTGTTTGATGGCACTGGCATGAGTGTTGGCTATTTCCATCATCTTCACTTTCCTGAGAACTACGTATACTCGGAGGGAGCTGTTGTCAAGGACGGAGGTCATCTTGTGGGGATGGAACCCGGGGTGGATTGGATTCCAGATGTTTACCTCTGCTTTGTGCTGGTTGATCCGTTCCAGGTAGTGGAGGGATTGCCCAAGTGGTCCTTCAAAGAGGTTGCCCCTGGAAAGCTCAAGGTCACTCTTCTGCTGGACAATGAGAATATCAAACTGGCCTTCACTCAAGCAGAGTCGAAGTAGTGAGAGATACATGTGACCACTTTTGTTTTCGCAGACGTGTTTATGGAAAGTGATAAAAATTAGTAATAATAATAATAAAACAAGTTTGGGGATATATGTTCAGCGCGCGCATACACAGTGTGTTTGAACCAGTTCACACACACAGCAAACATAGTTTAATTACACTGAGGATTATTCACACACACATATATAATATATCCGTACTTTAAAAATTGATTATGAATATGTTCAATAATTAAGACTTTTAATAATGTTTTTATCAAATAATACATATTGAAATATGTAATATATCCCTGTAATTTTGTACACACTCTCTCTCTCTCGCTTTATATATATATAACCGAATTACTACACATCAAGGAAAATATAATGCATTATGGCATTATATAACTCTTTTAGGATGGTATGTACTAGATAATTCATATGTATATATAAAACATAATTCCAACATTTCTAATTAATTAAGTTATTAATATGAAACTACCAACCTGACTATTCCACCTCATATATTATAAGGAATCAAGTAAGTGAAGTTAATTATCCATTTTGCTCCAGCAGAGGTAATATTTACAATAATATACATAATTTAATTTACTGGCTACTTACACTTATATTAATATTAACTATTATTAATTTTGCACTTTCACACTTAAACAAACCATAAATTCCTGCCCATTAATAAACATGAGCACACACACGGACACACATATGTGATGTGCGTTCTATCGTATATACGTGCATATCAAATATATAATAATATGTACATGCTCATTTTTATTTAAGTTAGTTGAGATAATTCAAGAGCTTTGCTGCATATCATTAAATTCGTAAGTTAATGTAATTCACACACACACACTCTCAAAAAACATCTTATAAGATAGTTATATAGGTTTTCTCCGTTACCTATATTATATATATTTAACTAATTCGATAAGAACATGGTCTCCCATAGTTAGGTTTAACACAAATCGGTTTAGATTTCAAAAAATAAGAATTACTTTGATGCTGTTTTTAACAATATCTTCGAATTCAGATTTTTTTAAAAATATATATATATATATATATATATATATTATATTGAAGCAACATAAAAGACCAAAAATACACATATAAATCTTATGTTAGTATGTTAAGGTGCTGTGGTGTAGTCGGTCATCACGTGAGTCTAACATTCAGTTCAAACCTGGACAGTGCCAATTTTACTCAATGATGGAATATGCTTTCGACAACGTGTATTTTCATATTAATATATGTATAACGTTGATAAATTCAAAGATTAACATATGTATATATGTAGACATGTATTTCATTGACATATCATGAATACATATTATATTAATATTGATAAAATATATACTAATTTTTTACTTAATAATGGAATATTGCTTTTACAAATATACGTGTGTGTGTTATATATATATACTTGTATTTCATTGATATCATGAATATATATTATATTAATATTGATATAAAATATATTTGGTATATTTTTAGATTTCTATGATATTATGTATACTTAGCACTTTCTTGGTTTTGATTAGTTTAATAAAAGGACGTAAAGAAAGAAATTATAAGTATATCCACATACTTCATTAAGATATATTTTGACAGGTTCACATATAAGAAGTTAAAACACAATTGAACATAGGCACACGCACATGCATACTCACACATGTGTATAACAATAAGGTCTAGACATTAATTAACATTATATATTTTTAATATATATATTTAATAATATGTGTATCATACTTATTACTAACTATTATTAGTTTATATGATATATTACACACACTATTAGAGATGAATATTTTAAAAGATAAGATTGAGGAATATTTTAGTTAGTTAAATTAATAAGTATGTGGTAGCATCGTGAATAAAAAAATATAGCAAAGAATAAAATTGTGTTCATCTTGCACTTTTTGATTCCTAATATATATCAGCCTATGCAATTTGTTTTCTTTATTTCGTGAAGAATGTGTGTTGATTTTGCAAGGCATTTAACTTGTGGGATTGTATAACTAAGATTGGGAAGAACTTTAAGTTGAAGTTCAAAATTGATAAGTTGAATAAAAAATGTGTTTGAATCGAAGAATATGATGAAAAACATGTTGAAGGAGCTGAGGTATGAAAGATCTTTAATGGAACCTCTATCTGCCCATTAGATCTTACTAATCCAAAGCACAAAGAGTGGAAGAAAAAGAATGCCTAAGCGAAGAATGTGTTGTTGCAATATGTAAAAAATTTTGAGTTGGGAACAATTTATTAAGCAACAGATGCAATTGAGGTGTGGAGACAGTGCTTAATGCCTACGAAAAGAAAGACGTTGGTTATTAAGTAACTCAATTTTAAGGATTCTTCACTAAGAAGATGCAAGAAAGAGAAGATTCGTTACAGTATGTGAATGAAATAAAGGTAAAGTTCACTTAATTGAATATAATTTTGTAGGCGAAACTTTTAAATACTTTGTTAGTGATGATGATCCTAATAGGACTGCCTCGGTCCTATGCAATGATGAGGATCTCAATCTCAATGGGAAGGATCCTTTGAAGACCAATGATTTACTAAAAAGGATCTTGCATGAGCATATATGGTTGAAGGAGGATTCAACTGTGAAAACATGGGGCAAATCTGATCTTGGTCACATTACAAGATTCTGTCCATGTAAAAAATCAATTTTACGAATGAAAAGCAAAAGGAGCATGTAGCAGATTCCGAGAGTAAGAACAATAACATTAAGAAGCAAAACAAGCGTCCTATTATGAGTAAACTGGAATCTAAAAGCAATAGCAAGGATCCAAGAAGTGAGGCATCAACCTTTGCATTTGAGGTGTTTGTGTGTTTTGCAGATGCCCTGATCAAAGAGGAGGATGAGTCATGGTGGTTTGACTCATATTGCACCCACTTCATGACGTTCAACAAAAAAATGCTCAAGGGTATCAACTATTGGAGATGAAGTATGCTGTTAGAGTTGGAGGCAAGCATCGATTAAGGATTGCTAGCAAGGGAGAAGTGACTTTGAATTTTGGTGGAGCTCGTGCTCATGCATATGTTCCCTAAAGAAAACATATGCGCCAATTGAACGTGTTGCACAACGTATACCTTGTGCCAAAGTTGACAAACTTGGATTTGGAGTTGCAATTTAACAAGCAAGGAGTGTTGGTGGTGGGTTCCATCAGCAAGTGTGTTGTTGGAGAAGGTACAAGAGTGGGAGACTTATACAAGCTCAAGGCATCCAATTTGGAGGCATCTACAACAATTCTAAAGAAAGATTCCGTGAAGTTGTCCACATGGCTCAACAGTTAAGGCACCTTAATGAGCGGAGTTTAAGGTGAGTGCTTAAGCAAGAGATGGGTTTGAAGCTCACATCCTGTGAGTTGAGGATTTGTAAAGGTTGCATCTTGAAGAAGCAACATCATGAGCTCTTTTTGCAGTGGAGTCAAAGTCATAAAGGAACATTTGAAGCTGATTTACAAGGATGTGTGAGGGCATGCCAAGCACACATCATTGACATAAGCAAGGTATTTCCTATTATTTATGGATGATTTCAATAAGAAGTGCTGGATCTACACCATGCAACAAAAAACAGAGGTGTTTAAAATATTTCATCAGTTCATTGGAATCTAAACAAGATCAAGTGTTTGAGTATAAGTAATGGTGGTGTGTTCATATCCAAGGCTTTTGGGAGCTTTTGTGAATAACACGACATCAAAAGGCAATTTTCTTTTCCCTACAATCACGGTAGAATGGCATTGTGGAGAGATGGATGCGCACCATTGTAGAAGGTAAACTCCATGTTAAAGCACAAGGGTCTGGGCCAAAGTTCTGGGAGATGGATGTGCACACAATTGTGTACATTACCAATCGAGTTCCAACTAAATTGTTGCAAGATGCTGTATTAGAATCTACATAGAGTGGTAAGCCATGTGATTTGTCCAAGTTAAGAATCTTTGGATGCAAAACTTATAGGTTGGTCTCAAAGCAAGTTGGATGATAACAACAGGGAATGCATCTTTGTTGGCTATTGTGATGATAGCAAAGGGTATAAATTTTGGGATGTGGACATCGGAAGGTGGTAAGGTGTCGGCATGTCATCTTTGATAAGCATGACATTGCAAGATGTGAGGAGCATTTAACAAAGCAACTGATTGCAAAGGATCAAGGACAAATTGTGATTGAAGAATTCTAACATCAATGATCTCAAGAATCTTACATTTCTAAATAAAATGTAAACGTTAAATGTAAAAAACGTTAACTTTCGATTACTTTTACTTATGTGTTTGTACTTTTTATAATTAAATGAAGCAATCACATATGTTTTTAATTATGTAAATTATGTTTAAAACATATTATAAACAAGGATATATATGAACTTGTGAGAAATAGGTTAACTTGATCAAAAGTTTTAAATAATGTCTGACTAGATGTAAGGAAGTAGACTTACGTAAAGGACTCATAACTACTAGGTGGAATATTCAAGAATATACTAATGACATGTGTACATAGATCTGGAAGTCCCATAAAAGGTACACAGTCCATAAATAAGAGTCCATAAATAAAAAGGATATAGGCCTATGATAAAAAGGGACAAGAGTGTTTAGGGTGATCACGGTCCTTAGGACGAGCTGGGTACTAGCGAAAAGTACTGTACTAGTGTGTTAAGCACACGATATTGCAAGTCTGCGTATTGCTCGGGGGAGAACACCACGTGTTCTTTGGTTGGGAGGTTTGAGTTGGCAGATCTTGTGTGCGTGTCTATACACGTGTGTTAGGAGCGTTACAATTGGTATCGGAGCACACGATCATGAGCGACAACCCTGTGGTTGTGCCTGGAGTGATTGAGGCAGAGAAAGGTGAAGAAATTAATATGGAAGTTGAACATGAAGAAGGGAACAACTCTGTTCCAGAGTATGAGTGGACTGATGAAGCTCTTACTGCTGAATTTGCTCGTATTAAATCCACTCTGGAGACACTTGTGAAAGATGTTCATGAGGGTCTTGATTTTTTCCGTGATGAGTTACGGGGTTATCAGAAGTTCGTGGTTTGAAGGGTTCCTCTTCCAAACATTTTGAAAAGAGGCTTGTGCCGAATTTTGATGGCCGTGGCGGGCCGGTGATAGCTATTGCTTGGCTAGCTAACGCTGAAAAGCTAGTGGAACTGCAAGGCCTTACGTTAGATGAAGCTTTTCATGCAGTGACTTTTGCCTTGACAGGAGATGCACTCAAGTGGTGGCATCGTGTGAGTGTAGAAAGAGAAAAAAGTGGTCGATTGGTGGACTCACTTGAGGAGTTTAAGAAGTTATTTTCTTCTGAATACTCTCCTGCTAATGATTCTAAGGTCGCACTGCTAGCACTACGTAAGTGCACACAGCAAAATAGTTTGGATAGCTACATCAAAGAAATGACTGATTATTTCTCGAGGACTGTTTTACCAATGGAAGTCCAAAAGACGTACTTTTTGGATGGATTGGCAAGTCCAACTATGAAATCTCAGTTGGAGGCTGCTGATTCTATTGATGTGGACCTTGAGGAGATGTTTAAAAAAGCAAGGAATATTGATATTTCCTTAGGCAAGGAGCATCGTGAATATAGAAGTTATGGACGTTCTTATCGTGATAAGGGACGGTTTGATCGTCGTCACCACCCTTATGATAAGAAAGGGGGTTTTGGAAATAACCCGTATGACAGAAAAGAAGAATTTCAGAAAAATTCAAATATACATGTCAAGTCTTATCAAGCCACTAAAGGATGCTTTAAGTGTGGTGACACTACACATGTGGTTAAGATTGCCCCCTTAGGAAGAGTTGTATCCATTAAACAAGTGAGCTGTATTGTTGGGAAAACTCTTCCTGTTGGTCCAGAAGAACCAGTCATTGTGCTTATGGCTCAAGTACATGGTACTTCTGCAAGTGTATTATTGGACTCTGGTAGTTCTGATAATTGGGTTTCATGGAACTTTGTTAATCATTTGAAGTTACCAGTGAAAACTACAGATCCGTATTGTATTGAAGGGGCTGTTATAGATCCACAAGAGCATCATGGTATAGTTACTATACCATTAACTGTAGAGGGCACTACAGTGAAGGAGGACTTTTTTGTGGCTAACTTGAATCGATATGATATCATCTTTGGCATGCCTTGGTTTAAGAAGATGACACCAGTAATTGATTGGAATACTTATGAAGTTTCCATGGAGCACAATAATTCCAAGATAGTTTGGCATGGAAAGAAGTATACTTCTCCTAGTAAGTTACTTTCTGCAACTTCCATGAAGCGAGCAATAAGGAATTCCACTGCAAGTTATTTGGTGTATGTGTGTGATATGGAGGATGCTTCAAAGATCGATAACAATCATGTTCAGGTACGTCCTTTAATATTAGATGAACATGGTAATATAGTTATTAGAGATAGACATACCTTATTTTCTGCCATTAAACTTAAAAACGTAATTAATGCTAATCGAGGTTTAGGTGTTAAACCTGTTCACATTAGGATTAACCCTAGAACCCTAAATTCACTTACTTGCAAGCCAAATTGTCATAAAGTTATAGCTAAGGAGAATTCCATAGCTGAAAATGTCAAATACGATAATTCTTGCTTAACTTCAAAGTTAAGTGTTAAACTTACAACACGTGAGAATAAGGACTTGTATAATGCTCAATTGCAATATATATTAAAGGAATATACAGATGTATTTCCTGATACATTGCCTCAGGGGCTTCCCCCACGGCGAGAAATTGAGCATGAAATTGATCTTGAGAGTGGGACTAAGCCTGTCTCTCGAAGTCCTTATCGATTAACTCATCTAGAGGAACTTGAGGTTAAAAAGCAAGTTCAAGAGCTTATATCTCAAGGTTTTATACAACCTAGTAAGTCTCCCTTTGGAGCATGTTGTTAGTTAAGAAAAAAGATGGGTCTATGAGACTGTGTATTGATTATCGTATGCTTAATAAGACCACTATCAAAAATAAACATCCTATGCCACGAGCTGATGATATTTTTGATAGGTTGGCGGGTGCCACCTGTTTTACAAAGATAGACCTAAGGAGTGGCTATCACCAAGTAACTGTTCGAGAACAGGATGTGATGAAAACAGCTTTTCGAACCCGACAAGGTCATTATGAATTTCTAGTAATGCCTTTTGGGTTGACTAATGCACCTGCTACTTTTATGACATTAATGAATAACATTTTTTCACAATATATTGACCAATTTGTGCAAGTGTTCTTAGACGATATTTTAATATATAGTAAAACTCCTACCGAACATTTGTTACATTTAAAACAAGTGTTAGAAGTTTTACGTAAGCATAAATTATATGCGAAAATGTCTAAGTGTGAATTTTTTAAACCCGAAGTAGAATATCTAGGTCATGTGGTTTCTTCTGAAGGATTAAAAGTTGATCCTAAAAAGGTGGCAGTTGTAAAAAACTGGCCAATTCCACATGATGTGAATGAACTACGTAGTTTTATGGGTTTAGCTAATTATTATAGACGTTTTGTCCTTGGATTTTCAAGGGTAGCTTTGCCTTTAACAAACCTACTTAAGCACGATGTACCCTTTGTGTGGGAAGCTAGTCAAAACGATAGCTTTGAAATGCTTAAGTCGTTGTTAACTGAAGCACCTGTGCTTGCTATAGCAGATAATGCAAAACCTTATGTGGTATATGCGGATGCCTGTGGGGCAGCACTCGGTGCTGTACTCATGCAAGATGGGCATGTAATTGCTTATGAAAGCAGAAAACTTAGTGATGTGGAAAAACGTTATTCCACATATGAACAGGAACTATTGGCTATAGTTCATGCATTAAAGTTATGGAGACATTATCTCCATAATGGCCAGCCGTTTAAGGTGTTTACCGATCATAAACCACTGCAGTATTGTAAGACACATAAAGATTTAAATGCTCGCCATGCACGATGGAAATTGTTTTTGGATGAATTTCCTTATATGGAAATAATATATAAGGAAGGTAAACATAATGTGGTGGCAGATGCATTATCACGTGTTAAATGCTTAAATACTGTATCCAAGTTGCATAGTCCCTTGGTGAAATACATTCTGACTGCTCAAACTAAGGATCAGGAAGCTAGAAAATTGCTTTCTGTGCCTGTAGAGCCGTATACCGTGCATAATGGCATGTTATTTTATAAGGGGCGATTATATGTCCCTAAGGATAGAGAAATACTTTCTCGTATTATGTTTGAGATGCATGATAGCCCGCTGGCTGGACACTTGGGTGAAAAGAAAACATATGATCTAGTTAAACGAAGGTTTTACTGGAAACATATGAAGAATGATATATGTAATTATATCAAAACATGTACTACGTGTCAGTCAGTTAAGGCTGAGCGAGTTGCACAGCCTGGCTTATTGCATCAGTTAGAAGTTCCACATGAACGTTGGGAAAGTATCTCTATGGATTTTATTACTCATTTGCCAAAGACACAGCAAAAGCATGAGCAAATATGGGTTATAGTTGACCGTTTAACTAAGTATGCTCGTTTTTTACCACTCAAAAAAGATGCTAAAGCTGTGGACTTAGCACGTTGTATATGTCAGAGGTGTTTCCTACCATGGGTATGCCTTGTGATGTGGTTAGTGATCGAGATACTAAGTTTACTGGTGATTTTTGGCTTAATTTTTTTCGAGGTTTGGGAATTAAGCTTAAACTTAGTAGTGGCGATCATCCACAAACAGATGGCCAAACTAAAAGAGTTAATCAAGTTCTTGAGGATATGTTACGAGCTACTGTGGGTAATCACCCAGGTAAATGGGATAAATATATTCCCTTAATAGAGTTTGCTTATAATAATAGTAAGCATGATTCTACCTCTATGAGTCCTTATTATGCAATGTTTGGACGATATCCTCGTACTTCTTTGGATATTGGTATAGATTGGAAAGAACGTATGGCTGATAACGAGGCTTGTGAGTTAACAACACACTTGGAGAATATTCTTCAAGACTGTAGGCGTAATATTTTTAAAGCTCGTGATCGTCAAGCCAAGTATGCTAATAAGCATCGTTCTTTTCGTCACTTTCATGTGGGTGATAAAGTCTATGTTCGAGTGATATTTCCTTCGATTTATAAAAGATCTTCTATTGAAGCACTACGCAAAGGTAAATGTGATAAATTGGCTCCTAGGTATGCTGGTCCATTTGAGATTATTGAGAAAATCAATAATGTTGCATAAATTACAGCTGCCTGCTGGGGTGCGTATACACCCTGTTTTTCATGTTAGCCAATTGAAAAATACTTTAATCCGAGGTGAATATTGGATTGATATTCTTAAAGATGCCCAAGCAGTTGATCAACTTCCAGAGCAAGTTGATGATGCTCCTCCAAAACGTCGACGTGGTAATATGAGTTAATGTGTGCACACTGAAATTTTTTTTCGATCTTTGAGGACAAAGATCTTTGTAAAAGGGGGAGGAATGTAAGGAAGTAGACTTACGTAAAGGACTCATAACTGCTAGGTGGAATATTCAAGAATATACTAATGACATGTGTACATAGATCTGGAAGTCCCATAAAAGGTACACAGTCCATAAATAGAGAGTCCATAAATAAAAAGGATATAGGCCTATGATATAAAAAGGGACAAGAGTGTTTAGGGTGATCACGGTCCTTAGGACGAGCTGGGTACTAGCGAAAAGTACTGTACTAGTGTGTTAAGCACACGATATTGCAAGTCTGCGTATTGCTTGGGGGAGAACACCACGTGTTCTTTGGTTGGGAGGTTTGAGTTGGCAGATCTTGTGTGCGTGTCTATACACGTGTGTTAGGAGCGTTACACTAGAGGTTTTTCTTTTTCATTTAGTTTCACCTATATTCTTATATAAATAAAAATACATTTTTATTTAAATAATACTAATTAAATAATTTATAAAATATCAAATTTATATAAAGTCTCAATTTAATGTTAATATAGTTTATAATTAATGCAAACTTGCCGGAATATATTCATAATATATATTAGTATTTATTATTTAATATTTTCTAATAATTATGAAACAATAGGAAACGTTAATATACACAAGTTTTGTATATATTTATATTTTTTAGTTTTTAATATTCATTAATTTATTATTTTTATATTTATTATAATTTAAAATAAAAAGATATACACATAAAGGTTAATGCATATCATTTTAATGTTTTATATATATTTAATTTCTCCTAATTATTAATATTCATTAATTATTTATTTTTTATATCTTAGAACATCTCGACGGCACCTTGAACATGTAAATTACCTGTCGTGTCACTGCCTTCCACATCAGCTACTGTGAAACTTAAAAGTGACATGGCAGATATGCCGAAGGCAATGACATGGAAGGGCTATATAACGTAATCGTTCCGATATAGATATATAAAAATAATAAGTAACAAAAAAAGCAAATTATAATCTTTTAAAAATTAATTATATAATTTGTTTAATTAGCTTTAATAATTTAATACTTGCAAAGAAGTGGCCTAAAATTTATTTATATATATATAATATAGATATTCGATGATTAGTTTAGTAACTGATAATTTATTATTATTATTATTAAAATTAACAAACAAGTCTGAATAATGTTCTTATGCTTGTATGAGTTTTATTAATATTTTAAGATTTAATTAATCCTGTTGGAGTTCCACATGCAATAAAACCAAAATAACTAGCCAAATAAATATAGAGATCCCCATAAGCACCCTCACAAAACTGACCATGACAATGCTTAAACCTGTAAATCCCATACACAATCCCCACGATGGGATACGTGGGGAGCCGGTCCTTACACAGGAGGCGTTCATACGCTGCCTGTACAAACACCAGAGCCATATACGGACCAAACCCGGCCAGACTAGTTTCTCTTGATGCTATGGATTATAGCATTCTGGAACAAACCATGGGGAATCATTTTAAGTGTGCGTCCTACTAGAGCATGTAAAGCAATTCATATATATTCAATTTGCTTACCCCATGTGTATATAGTCTAGCGTAGGACGTACAGATTTACAACGACCAAATATGTTCTCATGAACTATTGAACTTAATGATTATGTTAATCTTATTTTAATTAATCAGCTATAAACATATGTGCATGATCATTATGTTATTAAACACTGATCTTCGGTCGATAGTCTAAAGGTGAACTCCCATTCTCGGTGTAGCTGGGGTATCCAAACTATACCAGCCGTGTATACCACTCTCTTGCCTTGCTGAAGAGATAGCCGCTTTAAATGCGAAGAACGCTGAAGCTGCCAAGAACAATGGTGGCTCTCCAACAGCTTTAGAAGAGTGTATCGCCTTCGGATTTGGTGCATCCTAGAAGAAAATACACAACTTTTTAATTAAACATACTTAAACACACATTTAACTACTTAGTACTTAATATGCTTAATTTATCCAGGAGGTATGATAGACGTGGTTGAACTGAGTATGTTTAACTAAAAAGTTGTGTAACTTTATCCAGGATATGTTTATCCTGGACATACGTTGATCACACAGATTTATATATACAGCTATATATATATATATATATATCACACACACGATAGTTAACTAATTAATATCATATATAGAATTACAGCAAAAAGAAACAATACAAAATATTATATAATTATATAGTCTACAGTTTGACAATACAACGGGAACACTTTTTATTCATAATGTGTGTGTTGGTGCGTGCGTGCGTGCGTGTTTGTGTGTGTGTGTGTGCGTGAGAGAGAGAGAGAGGAGAGGTATGCATATAGTTATACATAACTCTGTGTGATCAACGCATGTCCAGCCTCGTAAAAAATATATGTATATATATATAAACATATAAATATTTCCGTATACACACTGCTTGACACTTATAAGCTAATTATGAAATTACTTTATTTTAAATTATTTAATAATGTAAAAAATAAGGTATATCCTAATATCTTTTGAAAATTTTCTTAACTAAATAAGACGATTTCACACTAAACATTCATAAAAGAAACTTTAGAAAATTGGTAGTAGAAATTTAAGATAAGTTTTTATTTATATTACATAATATTCAATTTAATTGATTTTTAATTTATTCTAGCAACAGCATAAAACCAAAGTAAACATATACTCGGTATACCGAATATACTAATCAGATTCTTAGAATATCATCAGTATATTACTAAAAGCAGGTTGAACAAAATCTTGTTTTAATTTGTGTTTAAAACAGATTAGTGAGGTGATGTTTGTTTATATACAAATCTATATATTATTATTGTTATATAACATATTGTGTCTCTAGGAAGATCAATATATGCGGAACTTTTATGCAGCCAAGTTCTAATAAGGTTAATTGTTATATATGGCTGAATGTGTATACTATATGTGTGTGTTGATGTAAACATATATGTACACCCACACACAAATATGTTTGTGTGTGTATACATAACTTGTTTAAGGAAAAGGTTAAGTTTAATTTATAATATAAATGCTTCGCTCTAATAAATGAATAAATTATTTAACATATGTTTTATTATTTCACCTAGAAAAACAATAACGTAATTCATTTGTCTATTATTGACACCACTTCAATATTATATGCTTTGTATATATTATATATATATATGCGTATGGTGTAGTGGTATGCATGTATGAATCACGACTGATTATAATTAATGTGTCCGTGTGTGATAACGTAACCTAACATATAACAATATAGTCATGTAATATAATCTGATGTTTTAGCTTATTCTTATATTCTTTTACAGTGTCCAATTCTATTAGTACCCGAATAAACATAGCGTATTATTATTATATACAGTTTATATAGAATAAAATATAAATAATGTAGTTGAATATTTCAAATATATATATATATATATATATATATGATTTAATAATATACACATATATACCACTATTTTGTCACTATCATTATCATCTTAAATTAAAATATCATATAAAATACATAGCAAACCTACTTGCAACATATAAAAATTAATAATGATCTGTTTGATTATAGACATACATAATATATATAACATATGTATGTATGTATGTATTAATGCTAGTAATCTTACATATTAAGTAATGGATAATGAAAGTCTTCACGTCTTCATTTTTCTCAAGAAAAACCCTGAACACCGCGTTTACTACCGCGATATCGTGGTCCCGTCTGTGCCATTGCTTAAACCTTAACGAACTCAAGCCTCCTTAACTGCGGTACAAACACCGTCGTTAAAACCTCACTCTTCCTCATTGCAACTTTGCGGTATCCGATAAACAACTGGTAAGACACGTTTGACACCAGTCGACTCGTCAACCACGGTCAACCTTGCTCCACTGGGGGTTCAAGTCAGAGATCGGACTTGCTGTACATATATTCTCCACTAGCATTCACAATAACGATGTTAACGAGAAGATATGCCTACTGGTATGAAAAGAAGTTAGAATGTCACTGAAGAGTGCATGCTTCAACAAGAAAACGATGGCTAACGCTTTCAGCTCATGGAAGCAGAGACAAAACGAGGAGTTCGTACAAGAGCCTGAAGGTATGAGCGCTATACAGACACATACATACTCATATATGGCACATATATACATATTTGTATAGATAGATATATACTTGGAGTTTTATGTACATATAGATATGTAGAGTTACATATGTATGTATCTACGTGGATTTACAGCTCTATGTGCATATATACATTATAATTTTCACTTTTATATAAGCTGTATGTATAAAATATATGCTCAAACATATTTCTATATACGAAGTTTTGTGATGAAGACCCCAGTAAAGCTCGACATGCCAACAATGGTACATCATCAAAAGCTCGAACTATTGACTCAGTCTCAACTTCATTCAAGACATCGGATCATGGTTCAACAACAACAAAAAGCAGTTGTTCGCAAAAACAAAGGTTCACAGAGACAGCTCCACAGCCAGTTTATAGAGACCGAGCTGCAGAACGGAGGAGTTTATATGGATTGAGCGTTCCAGGATCGGAAGAAATAGAAGAAATGGCTAGAGAAATCGTGAAAATATGTGTTTGTGTATATATACGTGTGTGTGTGTGTGTGTGTGTGGGGAGAGAGCTGCTAATATATTGATATATTACTTAGCTACGATGATATGTGAAATCTATAATATGTTATATGTTAGAGGTGGTGGAGGTGTTGCCAGTGCGGAAGCTCATACTCATTCTTACGAAGTTATCAAGCTATTGACGAGAGGAATATTGGAAACAGGATGCTGCGTTGGCAAGTAAGCTATATACATACATATATATAACTGTTAATATACTTGGATTATCAGATTGTATCTATGCTAACTTAGTTTAACTTAGGAAGAACTTTAGTACGATTATTAGATAGAATGTAAGAATTTTTATTCTATTAAGTACTTATGTAAGGCTATATATATATGTATATATATATATATATAAACCATATAAAACACACACACACATAAGGAGGGCGGCCGTGCGATTATTCAGAAGAAATTTATTGCAAGATGCTTTAAGGGGAGTATATGTGGTATTTAAGTTGTAGGCTTATTTCAACATTAAATTTACTCATGTTTTTATATTTAATTAAAAATTAACTAAATGTTTCTTTTGTTTAACATTTTGCTTTTAATGGTAAATAATTATATATTAATTTTATTTATGTACTAATTGATTTATATGGTTTACAAGTGAAGCTATATAAAAGAATTACCATGCAGCAGTTCTTATATTGTGTGTGTGTGTGTGACGGGTCACGGGTCTGGGGCACTAAGTCTTGTGGTTTGTGTGTGTGACGTAGTCCTCACGGGTTGCGGGTCTGCGGCATTAAGACTTGTGGTTTGTGTGTGACGTAGTCCTCACGGGTCGCGGGTCTGCGGCATTAGACTTGTGGTTTGTGTGTGTGACGTAGTCCTCACGCGGTCTGCGGCATTAAGACTTGTGGTTTGTGTGTGTGACGTAGTCCTCACGGTCACGGGTCTGTGACACTATAAGTCTTGTGGTTTGTGTGTGACGTAGTCTTCACGGGTCGCCGGTCTGCGTCACTGTAAGTCTTGTAATAAAAAGTGTGTAGAGATGCAGTCTGTTTGCATTTAATAAGAATTTGATCTCCTTTTTTTTATTAAGAATGCATTCGTATCCATTGATGTTAGCAATCATTCTTCATATTTATGTTGCTGCCACTAAGTCTTCTATAAGTTCTATCTACAAAGAGGAGGTTGAAGCACTGACTGCTCTCAAGCAAGCCATGTACAACAGCACAGCAATCTTACCCGACTGGACTCCAAAAGTCTCCCATGCTCTTGGATGGGTGTCGAATGCAACGATGCCACCGGCCACGTTGTCAAACTTGAGTTAGGCTTAATCGGCCTTCATGGTTCAATACCATCTCAAATCTCAAAACTATCTTCCTTGCAAAGTGTTGGATTTGTGTTATAATTTTCTTGATGGCGGCTTGCCCTTGTTCTTGTGGAACTGAGGAGTCTCAAGCATTTGAATCTTACACATAACAGGTTTAATGGTTCCATCTCACCGCTGATTTCTCAACTTACAAAGTTAGAAGTGTTGGATTTGTCATGGAATTCACTTTCAGGAGGCATACCATTGACATTGTGGGAACTAAAGAGCCTTAGGCATCTGAATCTTAATAGCCTTAGGCATCTGAATCTTAATGGTAACAAGTTCAATGGTTTCATCTCACCATTGATTTTTCAGCTTACAAAGTTGGAAGTATTGGCTTTGGCAGGGCATTCACTTTCAGGAGGCATACCATTAATATTGTGGGAACTGAGGAGCCTCAAACATTTGGATCTTACTGATAACATGTTTAATGGTTCCGTCTCACCGCTGATTTCTCAACTTACAAAGTTGGAAGTTGGCTTTGGCAGGAATTCACTTTCAGGAGGCATACCATTACCAGTGGGAACTGAGGAGCCTCACAATTTTGAATCTTGGTTCCAACCGATTCAACGGTTCCATCCCATCACAGATTTCTCAACTCACTCACTTACAAGAGCTTGATTTGTCATCCAATTCATTCTCAGTGGGAAACATACTGTTGTCAGTGTGTGAGATGAAAAGCATGAGACAGTTGCATCTTAGTAACGTTAGTTTGACAGGCCCTCTTCCTTCGAACTTGGGAATGATGCAGAATTTGATTAAATTAGATCTCAGCAACAATATGTTAACAAGCCTTCCTTCGAACTTGGGAATGATACAGAATTTGGTTGAATTAGATCTCAACAACAATATGTTAACAAGCCTTCCTTCAAACTTGGGAATGATGCAGAATTTGGAGATTTTAGATCTCAACAACAATATGTTAACTGGTGAAATACCTCCAGAGGTGGGATTGCTACAAAACTTGAGCTATTTATATTTAGGTTTTAACAGATTGCATGGTACAATACCTTCCACACTGGGGAATTGTAGCGGTTTAAGAGAACTTCGCTTGGACAACAATCAACTTATTGGTCATATACCGACCAGCATTACTGGTAAGCTCTAAAAATCAATAATTGTTCTTGCTTATATGTGGGCTTTGCAGAACTACCACAGATTTACTCGATAAACCTTGAGAACAACCGTTTGATTGGACACGTCAATCTCCATCCCAACAGTTCGCTTATTCTTGTATCTGGGATCAAATCTGTTGACTGGTAGCTTTCCAAGGTTATCGCAGTATCTTGTTATTCTCAACATATCAAACAACTTATTCTCCGGTCAATTTCCCTTGGCTACAAATGATACAATTGACCGATTGGAGATACTTTCTGCAGCAAGAAACCAGTTCATTGGAAGCATACCTAGTTGGATCTGGAATCTTCGAGGTGTTTTCTTTCTAGATCTTTCACACAACCAGCTCCGGGGCAGGATTCCATCTAACTTGAATCTCACATTACGGTCCGTTCTGGTTGGATAAATAAGGTATTCTACGATTAATGTCAATGTGAAAGGGCGAGAAATGGCATATAAATTCCTTCGACCGGACATGGGCTTTTTGGATCTATCTCGAAATGAGTTGTTTGGAGAGCTTCCTGAGGCCATTGGGAGTCAGATCTTTGGTCTTCGCTTTCTGAGACTCTCACATAACAAGCTCTCCGGACAACTTCCACCGAATTTGGACAACCTAACAGAACTGGAGAGCCTCGACTTATCCTATAATCAATTCAGTGGGATAATTCCAACCACATTGTCCAAGCTGCACTTTCTTGACTACTTCAATGTTTCCTTCAATAAGTTACAAGGCCCAGTTCCAGAAAGTGGCCAGTTTGATACGTTTGACTTGGACAGCTATCTAGGCAATCCAGAGTTGTGCGGTGCAATGTTACCATAAGTGCATATCAACAGTGAACGGTACAAGCTCAAGTCGTTCAGAACCGGTGGTTCATTATGGCATGCTGCAAAGGATTGAGGAATTTATGTCGCTGCCTGCATTCGCATTGGCTGCAGTGACTAGTTTCTCTTTGATGCTATGGATTATAGCATTCTGGAACAAACCATGGGGAATCATTTTCGGTGTGCGTCGAAAACGCCTCTCAAGAGCATGTAAAGCAATTCATATATATATTTAATTATCTATTGGACTTAATGAATGTTTTATGTTAATCTTATTTTAATTAATCAGCTATAAACATATGTGCATGATCATTATGTTATTAAAGGTTGATAGTTTAAAGGTGTGAAACTCCCGTGTAGCTGGGGTATCCAAACTAAACCAGCCGTGTATACCACTCTCTTGCCTTGCCGCTTTAAATGCGAAGAACGCTGAAGCTGTCAAGAACAATGGTGGCTCTCCAACAGCTTTAGAAGAGTGTATCGCCTTTGGATTTGGTGCATCCTAAAAGAAAATACACAACTTTTTAATTAAATATACTTACACACACATTGAACTACTTAGTTATAATTATACTTAATATATATATCTATATATATATACACTATACGATTATTACTTAATATACTTAATTCTATCCAGGAGGTATGATAGACGTGTATGACTTGTGTAATTTTATCTAGTGTATATATATATATGTCACATACACACACACACACACGAAAGTTAACTAATTATATATCATATATAGAATTACAGTAAAAAGAAACAATACAAAATATCATACAACTACAGTTTGACAATACAACGGAACACTTTTAATCATCATGTGTGTGTTGGTGCGTGCGTGCGCGTGCGCGAGTGTGTGTGTGTGTTGTGTGTGGTGTGAGAGAGAGAGAGAGAGAGAGAGGTATGCATATAGTTATACATAACTCTGTGTGATCAACGCATGTCCAGCCTCGTACAAAATATATGTATATATAGTTATATATAAACATATAAATATTACGTATACACATGCTTTATTATTGTATACTATGACTATGGCTGCCACTGCTTGACAACTATAAGCTTTTTTGCTTTCATTTAATTATGAATTATTTATTTTAAATTATTTAATAATGTAATAAATAAGATATATCCTAATATACATTTCAATGTCAAAACAGTATATTCACAAAAAGATTATTATGATTTTAAGCTATACATATCACAATTATAATTAACTATATATAATATATGTATTATAACCACATTATAAATTCAATTTTTAAATAACGTGCAATATATTTACCAATAAATCTTAACCCTCAAAAGAAGAAATATTAAAAATTGCAAAAGAAAGAAGAAGTGCGTGGTCAATGTATGTGTGTGTGTGTGTGAGAGAGAGAGAGAGAGAGGCGGGGGGGGGGGTTATGCCCGAATATCCTATATACATGTCTGTGTGCGTATATATGCATCTTCTAAATGCACGTGTGTAGAGAACATACCATGTAGGAGCCTAAGAAGCGGTTGATGTTGTGTGGGTAGATAACCAGGGGGTGTTTTCTCTTTTGACAGATTCGCATGTACTTGCTTAAACCTGCTGTTTAACAGATGAATCTCCTTCCTTAATGCATCAAATGCCACATCCATAAATACATCCGCCTGTTATAAAATGTTAGTAACCCGCACATACACGCACGCGCGTACATCTATGTATGTATGTCTGTATGTGTGTGTGTGTGGGGTGTATATAATACGTATATATATACATAAAATAGACACGCATACGCACCTTGGGATGAGCTAGAACAACAGGCATTCAGTCGTAACAAAAGCAGTAAGCGCATGCAACCAATCCCGCATGTAACCCTGCCAGAATGCTCCCCCAGCCCATCCTTCATTAAACAAATTAGTAATTATATATGTGTATGGGTATACACTCTTTGTATTAGTATATAGCATTTTAGTATATGTATACCTGTTCTCCGTTTGCGAGAACAACAAGCGTAAAAATAACAAAGTCAAGTATTTGCTCACGTATCTTGATTTCTAGCATCAATATTTGGAAAATAAAAGCATAATAAGTATAATTAACGTATATTTAGTTGTACGACAACGATTATAACATTGACTAAAACCGTAATTATACTAATACTAAAATTAATACGACGGATACCTGTTCAAGTTTTGGATAACGAGAAGCCAGAATGCTAAGAGAGTGTGGAAGACGAACACCTCGTAAGAGATGAGAGAATCGAGGATGCGTCATGCTTGAGGCAAGAGATGCCAATAAGTGCAAGGAAGGTAACTCGCAAGCTTCTCTACATCGACCTGCAAACACAATGTAAGTGTGTGCTACGTGTGCTTTTTGTTGGCATGTGCATGTGTGTGTGTGTGTGAGAGAGAGAGAGAGAGAATACAGCTACGGTATCCACTGCATATAATTGTTATAATACCTCAGACTAATTTATATATATATATTATATTATATATATATAAAGAGAGAGAGAGAGAGAGGAAGAGAGAAACATCATGTATACATACATTAACAAGAGCACCTTTGCACAGTTCAGCCGCACGCTGAGATGCGAATCCTTCAGAAATTTCTTCATTTCATGCAAGCTAAACCTGTGAAGCTCCTCAACCGCAGTATTTATATCAAGCTCCTGCAAAAGGGAAGTATTAAAAACAAATATATTCTAGAATACAGGCATACATATATTATCTAATACAAATGCAGGATGTGTTATTTATAATCATATAAAATCAGTTAACTAAAGATTTTTTTTTTCTGTTCCGTGAGTAGCATGTGTGTGTGTTTGACATACTGTACTGGTAATTTCATGTGTAATAACGTTGTGTTTACATGATATACGTATATTTCATTGTGTATTTTAAAATATATATGTATACATCATATTCCGTGTTACTTTGATCATTTCAGAAATTGAGACGTAGTGTGTGTTCGTTCTGAATATATATTGTAATGTCGTCTGCCAGTAGCTTTGGTATGATAATTGTCACTAATTCTTTAAAATATAATGCTTCTATCTTCTGCTATGTTGGTTTTCACGCACACACACACACATTATGAGCCTTTTACGTTGGTTTTCACATATATCCTTGGTTCTGATTTATAGTAGGCTATATATGAACACCTATATTGTGGCATATGTTTATTTATGTGTCCAAGTAAGTATAGTTCTTTAGTGACTGGTTTTCTTATGTAGACTCTTCTAACAAGATGGCGAGGGAGGACGGACGCATTGTAAGTTGTATAGTCCAGTAGATTTTAGTAAACAATATACGTTATCATGTATAATATTACCAGCAGAAAACACTGAAATATATACAGGTAGAACAGTTAGATGCATATACTACTACACCTTATTTATGACACATGAAAATACCATCACTATATGCACAAAAAGTTAATACACAATGTATATACACCAAAAAAGTAGTATTGCCTCCACTTTACTTGTAAAACCAGATAACATATAGTTCATAAGTTCACTGTGACAAATATATACAGCTTTTACCACTTTGTATTTAATCCTTACAACAAAAAACCCAATTTATATAGTAATGTTCTGAAAAAACAGAAAAGCCCAGAATTATATATAGTTAATTTTGACAAACATATTATATAATATTCACACAGAGGATTACTGCTCAGTGCTTAACCGATATTATAATTTGTATGAAATTATGCAATAAGACGTATGTGTATGGATGTAATACGTATGGAACTGAGTATGTTTAACTAAAAAGTTGTGTAATTTTATCCTGGACATACGTTGATCACACAGAGTTTTATATATATATATATATATATATATATATATATTAATATATATATATCTCACACACACAACACACGACAGTTAACTAATTATATATCATGTATAGAATTACAGCAAAAAGAAACAATACAAAATATCATATAATTATATAGTCTACAGTTTGATAATACAACGGGAAACTTTTAATCCATCATGTGTGTGTTGGTGTGTGCGTGCGTGTTGTGTGTGTGTGTGTGTGTGTGTGTGAGAGAGAGAGAGAGAGAGAGAGAGAGAGAGAAGAGGAGAGAGTATGCATATAGTTATACATAACTCCGTGTGATCAACGCATGTCCAGCCTCCTAAAAAAAATATGTATATATATGATTATATATAAACATATAAATATTTACGTATACACACGTTTATTATGACTATGGCTGCCACTCTTGACAACTATATAAAGCTTTTTTTGCTTTCATCTAATTATGAAATTACTTATTTAAATTATTTAATAATATAAATAAATAAGGTATATCTTAATATCTTTTGAAAATTCTTTTAACTAAATAGGATGATTTCACACCAAAACATTTCAATGTAAAAACAGTATATTCCACAAAAAGATACAATTATAATTAATTATATATAATATATGTATTATAACCACAGCAATATATTTATAGATATTAGGTCTACCAGAATAATCAAAAGAAAGAAATATTAAAAATTGCAAAAGAAAGAAAGAAGTGTGTGGTCAATGTGTGTGTGTGTGGTGTGGGTGTGAGAGAGAGAGAGAGAGAGAGAGAGAGAGAGAGAGAGAGAGAGAGGGAGGGAGAGGGGGGGGGCGGGGTTATGCCCGAATATCCTATATACATGTCTGTGTGCATATGTATGCATCTTCTAAATGCATGCGCATAGAGAACATACCATAAGAAGCACAACATCTAAACTTTCTCATAGTGTGTGGGTAGATAACCAGGGGGGTTGCTACCTGTGTCCTTGTTTGCACGTCCCCATTTATAACACCTTGAGAGTCAGCTTGTACGTGTTTATGTTGTAGCACGGTGTGGACTATAATAAATAAATAAATTCATAAAAGAAACTTTAGAAAAATTGGTAGTATAATTTTTATTTATATTACATAGTATTTAATTAATTAATTTTTAATTTATTCTAGTTCTAGCAACAGTACTCGGTATAACGAATATACTAATCAGATTCTTAGAATATCATCAGTATATTACTAAAAGCAGGTTGAACAAAATCTTTGTGTTTAAAACAGATTAGGGAGGTATGTTTATGTATATACAAATCTATATTACTATTATTGTTATATACATATTATGTCTGTACGAAGATTAATAATATATTATATACACACACACAAATAGTTAATATATGGCTGAATGTGTATAATATATCCATATGTGTGTGTGTTGATGTAAACATGTATGTACACCCACACACAAATATGTTTGTGTGTGTATACATAACTTTTTAAGGAAAAGAGCATTAAAAAAATTATTAAATTTAACTTATAATATAAATGCTTCGCTCTAATAAATGAATAAGTTTGTTTTATTATTTCACCTAGTAAAACAATAACGTAATTGATTTGCCTGTTATTGACGCCACTTCAATATTATATGCTTTGTAATATTGTGTGTGTATATATATTATATGGATATGCGTATGGTGTAGTGGTATGCATGTACGAATCACGACTGATTATAATTAATGTGTGTGTGTGATAACGTAACCTAACATATAACAATATAGCCATATAAATATAATCTGATGTTTTAACTTATTCTTATATTCTTTTACAGTGTTCAATTCTATTAGTACCCGAGTAAACATATCGTATAGTTATTATGTATACAGTTTATATGTAATAAAAATATCAATAATGTTAGTTGAATATTTCAAATATATATGTATATGATTTAATAATAAACACATATATACCACTTAATCTGCACTATCATTATCATTTAAATTAAAAAATATCATATAAACATACGTAGCAAACCTACTTGTAACATATAAAATAATAATAATGATCTGTTTGATTATAGACATACATACATAATATATATACATATGTATGTATTATGTATTAATGCTGAATCTTATATATTAAGTAATGGATAATGAAAGTCTCCAGTTTTAGTCTTCGGCGCCCGTCTGTGCTATTGCTTAAACTCCTTAACGAACTCAAGCCTCCTTAACTGCGGTACAAACACCGTTGTTAAAACCTCACTCTTCCTCATTTCAACTTTGCGGTATCAGATAAAGAACTTGTAAGACACGTTTGACTCCAGTGGACTCGTCAACCACAGTCAACCTCGCTCCACAAGATATCCATAGAGGGTTCAAGTCAGAGATCGGACTTTCTGTACATATATCCTCCCTAGCAGTTCACAATAACGATGTTAATGAGAAGAAATCCCTACTGGTATGCCTATGACCAAGAGGGAGAAAAAAGAAGTTAAAATGTCACTGAAGAGTGTAGGCTTCAACAAGAAAACGATGCCTAACGCTTTCAGCTCATGGAAGCAGAGACAAAACGAGGAGTTTGTACAAGAGCCTGAAGGTATGAGCGCTATACAGAACAATATATACTCACTTAAAGTTTTATGTAGATATGATATACAGATGGTATGTATGTTTGTAGAGTTACATGTGTAGAACAAGAGCAAAGAAAAAAGGCAAGTTCGCCGAGGAAACATAGATGAAGACAACCGCTCAAGTCACTTTCTCAGATGAACAACCCAAGTCCATTCTGAAGAACACTCACCAGGGAAATAGGAAGCAGTAGAATGGGGCGTCTAGGACCAAAGACACTCATTCTACTCAATTGCCTTGTCTTCTCCAAACAGGTCCGCCCAAAGATCTGCAATGAGATCTGGTTCCTAAGCACCTCCACATGGATAGCGTGGATGGTCTCGGTCTCCTTCAAAGACCAGCAAACGAGAACCAAGCAGGAGCAACAGCCTAGGTCAAGGACGAGGAAGGGGTCGCAGACGCAAGAGGCAGGGGCAACTTTGTCCATTATGGCTCCCGTTAATTGACCTCCATCAGCGGTATTAAAGATAACAGGTAACCAACGTGTTCACAGCTAGTGGAGATCATGGCAGTTCACAACCTCTCTTCATGACAATTCTCACCGTCAGAACATAAGTTACTTGCTCACGGCCTCAAATACATCCCCACAAACCTTACAGAAATCCATCGTGCCTTCGATGATTTTGTAAGGACAGCTCATCTCACTTAGCTCTTTAGGGACAATGATACTCTTGCACCTAGGTTCTACGTTCCATCTTTTGTTCCCCTCAAGCTCATCCTCTGATGGAAGTAGAGCTAAGGACTTTGAAAGAAGCCCTTCTCACAAGGTTCCACAGCTGGCACCAAATTTTTTTCATAAAGGTTGTTACATGACATACCTCGCCACATATACATTTAGGGCTTTCCGTTTGTGTCCGTTAGCACGGTGCGCTTGGATCCTGATTGTCTCATGGTATCGGAGCTCGGATAGCGCCATGGAAGGAAAGCCATCCATCCGCGAGTTTGATGGAGAAGGATTTGAGGGATTCAAGATCCATCTTGAATCCTTTCTCTTATTTCATGGGTTGTTGGGGATTGTAGATGGAACAGAGCCGTCGCCAGCTCCAGGTTCTACTGCTGCTGAGGTACGTGACTGGAATCTCCGGGATTCCAAGGCTAGAGGAAGTATTGCAATGTGCCTGTCCTCGAATGTATTATTTGCTGCTCCATCCATTCCCAAATCCACTGCAGCAGCACTTTGGAAATGGTTGAGCGACACCTATGGCATCAAGAGTGAAATGGATGTCTTCAACATCCATTCACAGCTAGATTCCTTGAGGCTAGAGGAAAATGGTAGTATCCAGACTCACATTGCCAAGCTCCAGGGATTTTTCACACAGCTTGCGGCTGCTGGGGCGAAGCATTGTCTCACGGATGAGCAGCAGAGGCTGCGACTCTACAAGTCCTTGCCGGCTAGTTGGAAGAATGCAGTTGAGAGCTTGCTTCTCCAACCAGGGATGACTTGGGCAGATGCCGTGAGGAGTCTTCGCAATATTGAAGCCATGCGAAGTGAGAGGGCGGAAATGCCACATGCTATGTATGCTTCACAGGCTCTTGGTGATGCCAAAGTGGCAAAAACGTATGCAGCAGCAAATGCCCAGAAAGGGCAAAATTCTAGGGCATTTGGGCGTGCCAAGGCCAGACTTGCTAAGAATCAGTGTGCTCGTTGCTTGGAGATGGGCCATTGGGCTCAAGATTGCACTGCTCCAAAGCCTGTCAAACGACCAATTGCTATGACGGCGAAAGCTAATCTACTCGAGAGCAATGGGACTGCTACAACAAATGAGGTTGACGAGGAACTCTACAACGCAGAGGCAGTTGTAGCACCGAGTAGGTGGCTTCTAGACTCTGGTTGTACTAATCTTATGGGCAATAAGAAAAGTCTTTTTGAGTGTTACCAACCGAACATTGAAAAGCATGCTGTTCATTTAGGTGATAATACCACCATCCCTGTGGAAGGCATCGGGCAATTTCGGCTCTCACTTGATCATGGGCGGACCATGACATTTGATGGTGCCATGCACGTCTCCACCTTGCGACGTAATTTAATGTCCATCGCCAAGATATGCGATCAAAGTGCAGTGGTAGTCTTTGATGCAAAGGGAGTCTCCTTGGTTGACTCTAGCGACTTTCACATGCTTGGTACACAGTTGCTTCGTGGGAAACGCATTGGGGACTTGTACGAGATTACTGCTGCCGACTCAGTTCAGGCCTTTCAAACTGTGGAGGCAGATTCTCGTGCAGAGCTCTGGCACAAGAGACTCGGTCATGTGAATTACCAATCTCTTCAACGAATGAAATCACAAGGCATAGTTACTGGATTGGATTTCCGACGTATCCCATCTACGTTTTGTGAAGCTTTGCATCACCGCCGAAATTTCTCGCCGAGTAAGCATCGAGCGATTGGACTTTTGGACTTGGTCCATTCTGATCTTTGTGGTCCCATGGACGTGCCAAGCCATGATGGTGCGAAGTATTTCATCACATTCATTGATGACTATAGCCGTCGGACATGCATTCACTTCTTGATGCGCAAGAGCGATGCAGTTGTTGCGTTTCAAACATATAAGGCCTATGTTGAAAATCTCCTTGGCCGAAAGATAAAAGCTCTTCGAGTTGACGGTGGTGGTGAATACCTCAACAATGAGCTTCGGGGCATCTGTCGTGATGTAGGCATACGACTGCAAGCCACGGCTCGCTACACCCCCCAGCAAAATGGTGTTGCAGAAAGGAAGAATCGCACTCTTGTCAATGCTGCTCGTGCTTTGTTAGCTGATGGACATCTTGACAAGACGTTTTGGCAAGAGGCCATAGCCACAGCAATGCATGTCCAAAATCGCCTTGCTACGGCTGCTTTGGATGGAAAAACCCCTGAGGCATTTTGGACAGGGTCTACTCCTGATGTGTCTCACTTTCGAGTCTTCGGTTGTGCGGCATACGCACATACCCCTGATCAACTTCGGAAAAAACTGGATCCCAAAAGTAAAAAATTCATCTTCATAGGATATGCACAAGATGACACCATCGGGAGAAAAGCTTACAAGTTGTGGGATCTTGCATCTCATAAGGCTCTTGTTAGCACGGATGTCATGTTCAACGAAGATGACTTTCCCATGCGCACAGAGGCTCTTCAAGATCCTTCTTTCATTGATGAGACTCAACTTGTTCCTTTGATACCACTTATGGGAGATGGTCCACTCTTGCCTCCGCCTTTAGATCCTATTCATGAGTTACCACTAGAGATTCCACTGGGGAATCCTCCACTTCTAGACATGCCTGAACCAGTTGATGCTCAAATTGAGGATAGGCCTTCGACACCTCCACCACCTCGTCGACGTCGTGGCATGCCTGATCCGATGCCAATTCTTGATCAACCCCGGGAACGTCGACCTTCATTGAAAGTCCGAGAAAATATTGAAGTAGATGCTGCGGAGCTCGATGATTTTTGTGGTCTTGTTGATGCTGGCATCCCCATGACCTATGATGAGGCCGTCTCAGGGCCTGAGGCTCCATATTGGATGGAAGCCATTGCGGAAGAAGTTGCTTCCATTCGGGTTAACGGCACCTATGTTCAAGTGGATTCAGCACCACCGGGACGACGTGTTTTGGATCCAAAATGGATCTTTTCCAAAAAGTATGGAAAAGATGGTCAAGTGGTACGTTATAAGGCACGGTTAGTTGTTCGCGGATTTCGCCAAGTCCATGGCCTTGACTATGATGAAACATTCTCACCAGTTGTAAAAATGGCCAGCCTCCGTACCCTTTTTGCACTTGCGGCTGCTCGCAAATGGCAAGTCCACCATATGGATGTCAAGACAGCCTTCTTGAATGGGGATTTGCAAGAGGATATCTACATGCATATACCTCTTGGGTTTGAGGATGATGTTGCCTCTAGTGGCACTATATGGCAATTGCGGAAAGCTTTGTATGGCTTAAAACAAAGCTCCCGTGTTTGGTACCAAAAATTTGATGCTACCTTACGTGCTCAAGGCTTTTCTCGCTGCCATGCTGATCCCAATGTGTATGTGAAAGGCCATGCCAAGAGCATGCTCATCGTGGCCCTCTATGTTGATGATTTGCTCATCATGGGTGATGACACTGATGCCATTGCTGCTCTAAAAGTTTCTCTTAGCCAGCAATTCCAGATGAAGGACCTTGGCCAAGTTTCTTACTTTCTTGGCTTTGAGGTCACACATGATCCCAAGTCTGGTAGCTACATGCTTAGCCAACAACGTAAGGTCGAAGTCTTGCTGGATCGGTTTGGTATGCGTGATTGCCACCCTGTCAAGACCCCAATGGTTGTCGGTGCCATTGACCTCACAATTGAGCAACCCGGTGAGCCTCTACCTGCTGGGACTCCTTATCGGCATCTCATCGGTTGTCTCACATATTTGTCCCTAATGACTCGCCCCGACATCGCATATGCGACTATTGCCTTAAGTCAGTATAACACGTCACCAACCACCATGCATTGGCAAGCTGCCAAGCGTATCGTCAGATACCTTCGGGGCACTATGGATTGTGGCATTGCTTATTCGGGAGGTGATGCATCGTTGACATGCTACACAGATGCTAGCTTTGCCAACAACAAAGGTCATCGCTCAACTTCTGGCATTTGCCTTTCCTTCTCAGGAGGTGCCATTGCGTGGGCTTCTAAGCGACAATCTGTGGTGGCACTTTCTAGTGCAGAAGCTGAGTACATTGCACTCACTACTGGTAGCAGGGAAGTGGTTTGGGCTCGGGGGCTACTTGCTGAGCTGGGATGTCCACAAGCTGGCCCCACTCCTTCTTGGTGCGACAACTTGAGCAGCATTGCCATGTCCAAGAACCCCGTCCACCATGCTCGCTCGAAGCACATTGAAGTCCAATTCCACTACGTGCGTGAGCTAGTTGATGGTGGCACACTGGCCGTCCAACATCTTGGGACAAAGGACATGCCAGCTGACCTTCTCACCAAGCCATTGGGGCCCACCAGTTTCAACTCTTGCGCCGTTTGTGTCCGTTAGCACGGTGCGCTTGGATCCTGATTGTCTCAAAGGTAAGTTTCTACAGGCACTTCTCTCATTAAAGCGGGACACCTCAATCGTCATTAAGCCAGCAGACAAGAATCTTGGAGTAGTCCTCAACAAATTTTGGTATCTAAAAGAGCTTATAGAACTTCAAGATCTTTGGTGTACCATGTTGACGAGGTTCTGTTTGCTCTACTCTACGAACGATTGGAGTCCCTCATCAGAAAGTACAAAAGCTGCACCTGGATCTATGAGAATACCGTCAGGTATCTTCTTCACAAGTCAAACTCAGGTTTTCGCTCATGCCAGCTCTACTTCCTCACAAGAATCCAGTGAAGGGTAAATTGATTGCTAGTTACAATGGTTTTATATGGGAACATCTCTTGATGTGGTTGCACCATCAGCTGGTCAATCTTCTTAAGGAACAACCAACTAGATTTGATGTCACTCGTCTCTGCACCCCCAATTGCTTGCTTTTCACCTTTGATGTCGAAGCCTTGTATCCAGCATTTCAACACAAGGACTCTGCATGTTCAAAAGTTTGTCTTTGATAAGTTTGGGCACATTACTCAGGATAACTTCATTATGTTAGCAAAAAGACTTGTTCTTAAGCAGAATTTTGTTGAGTTCAATGGTGAACTCTTCATGGGACAGCCATGGGGAGCAACTTTGCTGCCTTTACAATCTTGAGAACAAGTACAAGCAACACTGTTCACAGTGGCCTTCTTCCTTGAGAGGTACATCGATTATGGAACATGAGTCTAGATGAATGACTGTAATTCTCTCAATGATTGGTTAGTTGCCTTTGCAATTCGATCAAGATTATGGTTAAGGTCTCCTCTATGGAAATAGACATCCTCAACATCCACTTCTTCGAAGGACAAAGGTCTGCCACCACATGTATTCTCGACTTTGAGACTTTTAAAAAGCCGATCAATACTTATCAGTACCTTCTTTAAAGCTCTACACATGTTGGCTCCTCGATGAGACTGAGGAGAACTTGGATGTCCTAGAAGAAAAGCTGCAAAATTCAATGGTCATGTTTGCGGGTGGACATGGTTCTGGAAAGACAAGGCTGCTTTATAAATACTTGTGTAGCAAGGGAGGAAGAGGTGGCTTGTACTTGAATGCTCGCAAATCAGAAGAGCACTGGGATCATCTGACTTTGAGTACTTGGTGACGGAGGTTCTTTCGGGCTTGCTCAGACAGATTAAGCCAGATGGCCAACGAAATCCTTATGCTTTTCTATGTTCACTCCCTTCCTCTAAGGTTGGAGACCAAATGAAGCTGCTATTGGCTGGATTTACAAGTACTGCAGACACAGGCTGAGTGGTAGGCAGTGGCTGGTGCTACATGCAGCATGCAGGGCCATAGTTGCTGCTGACCACGGTCGGG